>CM060932.1:10000000-10600000 GCA_030765085.1 Allium cepa
ATTTATAAATTTAATTGTTAAAACTTAAAACAACTTGGGTTAAAGAGGTGATTCGCAAAGACCGGGGTTGGGTAATCAGCAAATACCCGATACCACTTCAATTTGGAATCTACAATAATTCTTTATAGATTTGATATGTGAAATCAATAGGTTGGAATGGAATAATTTAAGTAAACTGGACCATTGAAACTAAGTAAGGGTACTTATGGATTGATTTTTGAAATAAGTGTTGACTGTTATCCCGCTTTTTGGCAAAGCCGTGATACCAAAAGATCGATCGAAAACGAAGAACAGTTCGTCTCAGAGATTGGTCATACTTCGTTTCGCTATGGATATCACTGAATTTTGTCCAAGTCCAGATTGAGCTACAATTGATGGGACACGACAAGAAAGACCATAGAAGTCAGCGTCTCAAATTTCAAGTCAATCCAAGTTCATACGCTCAAGTTATGATCGATTCAATTTGAAGAGAAAAACACTGGTTTCGTTTCCATCGTTGTAGGCGTCTTCGAATCCATCATCGATCACTGGTTCAAACCGATCGCCTTCGTATCGATCCACTTCGAAACCATCGAAGTGCCTCGGATTCGACTCTCTCAACTTCGAATCCATCGAGTTCGTATCGATGGACCTCGTATCCATCAGCCAGTGTTTGCTTCGTATCCATCAAGCATCGTTCTTCGACTCCATCAATGAAGCCCTGTTCGAACCCATCAATGAATCCTTGTTCGAACCCATCAATGAAGCCTTGTTCGAACCCATCAATGAAGCTTCGTTCGAATCCACCAAGTCAACTAGCCATGGTGACGTGTCATTCATCGGTACGAACGCGCCAAGATATATGGAGTCGACGCGGTGAACTCGGAGTGAAGACCGGATCGGTTCGAGGTTTGCGCTCCATGTCATCACAAGGGCGCATGTCACGATCGATTCGAAACCATCGATTCGAAAGGATGGTTTTGAAGTAAACAGCTGCACGAAGAACGTCATCTCGTATCCATCATATCTCTCAATATACTGATCCAAATGCCACGAAATTTTCGCAGAAGCTTGAATACATGTTGAAGAATGTCCACACCAAATTTCACCTCGATTGGATGAATTTCTGATCGATTTGAATGGAGTTAGAATCGATGCCAAAGTGGGCCCAAATTTCCTGAGGCCGGGCGCGTGGGCCCCCTCACGTGCCAGAAGTGGTCACCCGAGTTTTCAGCGAAATATCAGCAACCTACGCCTATAAATAGTGCCCGAGAGCCAACAAAAAAAGGATCTTTCGACTCTAAAGCGTCCAGACTCTGTCGGATCGAGATCTCCATCATCCTACATCATAACTTTGCTTTTGATTTCGAATTTCCAGTTGTAACTTGCTGTTGATTGCTTTAACAACTTGTAACTATTGAAAGAGAATCAATAAAATTGCAAAAAACTTCACAGTGGACGTAGGCAACACGCCGAACCATTATAAATCGCTTGTCTACGCATTTACTTTACTGTTGATTGGAGTTTTTCTTAGATATTATTCGTTTTGAATTTACATTCTTCATTATTATCTCTTCAACGACTCCCGAAGAGTGTTGTGACCAATTTTGGTGCAAACACTTTGGTGCTTTCACTGAGAAAACCCAGGTTTTCTCCTGCTCTTTGGATCTGTCATCGATACCGGATTGAATAAATCTAAGAGAGAGATCCAGATTCCGACTTCAAATCCCTTCCTTTCTACTCAGATTTGCATAAAGTCTAGGAAAGGAATCTAACTTTCAAGATGGTTAGTACAAGAACCACCTCTAACGCTATCAATCAAGAAGAATAGGATAGACAGAATCCTGCTCCACTACCTCCATCTAATCAAGATGCTACTGGACAATCGGAACGGTCGGGTCCGGTCACCCGACAAGAGTTACAGTTGCTACTCCAAGAGCTGACCCAGAGTCGGCAAGAACTAGCAGAACAGCTACGTGCTAATGCCGAGCTGATCAACAAGCTGGATTGCCAAAAGCGAAAGAGATCCACGAGAGACCATGCTTCTCGCTCCTCCAGCGAAAGTTCTTCGTCTTTCGATTATCATAATCAATCTTCACGACCCCGGCTAGATGGGAGTCACATGCCAGCCGCTCGAGATCAACCGGCACTGACCATTGGACAACTGAGAGTTGGTCTATCAGCCGGTTTCCAAACCGGACCCTCCTCCCGAGGAGGTGTCGTCCCTCACCACACCACAGAATACTGCACTACTAACATTGCGGCTGAACCAGGGGTCGACTTCCAAGATCAGTCGAACCTGTACCGTCGTCATAGCGGACGTACTCCTAAACCGTACGTCCCGGAGGACTATGAGCCAAGAAGGAAAGACTTGGACCGTCGACAACATCCGGTCCAACCTCAAAGTATGGGACGTAATCATACTCCGGCGCAAGCCGCACAGAATGCGCAAATGCCGGATCTTTCAACTATGATACGTCAGATGATCCGTGAGAGCCAGGGATTCACAAATGACGATTGGAGAGTTTCCCGAAGTCACACTCCTTTTACGGACGATATCTTTACTGCTGAACCCCCACAGCGATTCAGAATGCCAACTCTACCCATGTACGAACGAAACTCCGACCCCAACCAACATATTCTGAAATATGAGTGGTCAATGACCGCTGCCAGAGCCGACGATGCAGTGAAGTGTCGTAGTTTCCCCATATCCTTAGGGGGCATCGCTACCACGTGGTTCACTCGATTGCCACCTCGATCCATCTCTTCATTCGACCAGTTGACCACAAAATTCGTCGAACAATTCCGCATGCACGTCGCAAGGACGAAAGATGTCAACACTCTGTCTAGCGTCACTCAAGCTCCTGGAGAAACGCTCAGACACTACTTAGAGAGAATCCATACTGCATGTGCGGAGATCAGCAATCCGAATGACAACTCCATCCTTATGTCATTGACTAAGGGGACCGACCCCGATTCTGAGTTTGGCAACTGGTTAGATGGAAAACCGTCTGCATCGTTGGACCGTTTCCATGCCAAGGCGGCTCAATTCCTGAGACGGGAAGATGCGAAACAATTAAATGGAATTTTGAAATTTGGACTCAGAATTAAATGGTTTAAAGATTTAAGTTGTTAACTTAAAAGTAAAGGTTAATTTGATTTAAGGGATTAAATAAATATTTAAAAAAATTAACTCGAATTTATGTAATTCGAGATGGGTTAAAATTGAGATGGGAATGGAGGTAAATTCAAATGGAAAATTTGGATTGAATTAATTGGAAGAGAGATTGAAGTTGAATAAGTTTAAATTCAAATGAAAATTGATTTGAATTTGAGAAGGGAATTGAATTTAGTTTAAATTGAATTGAAATTGGATCAATTTAATGAGATTGGAAATTGAAAGTTAATTGGAAATGGAGATTGGGAAATTGAACCAGTTTGACTCTGAAAACGTTTTTTTCGGATAAATTATTTTTATTTAAACTTTCTTATATCTATTTCCTAGCTATTTACTATACAACCTTCCCTTTTGAAACCCAAACTATCTTATACTTATTTTACAACTATATTAAAACTAATTACCATTTTCAACAATTTTACATCTGTTTACAAATTAATTTCTATATTACAACTATTTTGCAACTATCTAACCATTCTACAATTATTTAATTATTTTACAATTATTTTAAAATTACTTAACTATTTTACTACTATTTACAACTAATAACTATTTTGCAACTACTTATCTATTTTAAAATCTTCAAGCTATTTTCTAAATCATGTGGTCAGAGTGCAAACTGTTTATAATTAAGGTGATTAATCTAGTAGAATGAAGCAACTGTGAATAAACGAATAGTATGAAAGTGAAGGTGAATAGAAAGAATATTGAATTAGCTAAAAATTAATGAAGATAAATACGTAGGATGTATGTGTATTATTCTATTCACAGAATGATTTGATCCAAATTCGAGCACAGAATTTCGAGATAGTATACCAATCCGAGTGGCATTTTTCACTCGATTTTCGAGACGAACCAAGGATATGGATTTTTGATTGGTTCTGGAAATTCTTTATCATAGTTAGGCTATGCAAGTAGAGTGATAGTTTTTGATCAAGGAACCAGATCTGTGTCCGCACTAGGAAGTCGGGTAGACGATACTAGTTCGGAAGAGAAATTGTGTGATCGAGTGACCAATCAGATTTGATATTGCATATGGATGATATGTGTACATCGTATGGGTTTGAATGAAATAGATATTGAATTTTTTTGGATAAGAACTGTAAAATGATTTTTGAAATGGAAAGGTATATTTTGAAATAAATGATGAAATAAAATGGCGGTTGGATATTTCTATATTAGAACTCGTTTATAAAAGTAAGTAATATGGTAAATAAATTTATAAGGAAAATCAAATTTGAATATTTGATTTGGTATAAATAAAGTTATATATATTTGTTATATATGATAAACTCCCCTTGTTGAATCTATAGCCAGAAGAATAGATTTTCGAAAAATATTTAAAGTATAAAAAGGGAATTTATATAATTACGAAGTGATCCAAGATTTTTCAAGAAAGTATATATCTACATATATATAAATGGTTTTATGAGAATGATTTTGCGAAAATGGTTTTGCAACCTATGGATTTGAAAAGACTTTTGATTTTTGGGAATTTCGAATGCCAAGTTTGCAACTATCGATTTGAGATATCGATTTTGAGTAAAGGAGATTTATGTGAATCATAAAGGGCATGATTTGAAAGATACTATAAGTGTATAGTATAACATATTTTGAGATTGGCTCTAGGGAAAAAGGCGCTTCCATTGAAATGAACTTCATATGAGAACCACAGGGTGGTTCTGCCTTGAGCCCTAAGGGGGAGGCTCTAAATTTAATCCTGGGAGGAAATCCGGACAAACTGAAGTTCCTGAGGATTTTGTGTTGTAGGTACCGAAATTCGAGGGTGCTGATGCCTACAGAGATATTTGGATTATGTGGTGATGATAGTGTAGCTCGATGTCACTACGATCTACTACGGGCCATAGCGGAAGTCATGTGTGCTGTGAGAGCCAATGGTCTACGTTTGATTTTGCTGTGATGGCAACGTAACATCGGTAGACTTTGATCTATGAAGTCGTAGCAAAAGTCGAGAGGCCGTGAGAGCCTAACGCTACATTGGGACTTGACCGATGTTGTTTGCGACCTATGTGAGAGTAGTGAAGTTTCATTTGGCAGCGAAATTCAAGGGCGTTGATGCCTACAGTTACATAGATTTTTTTCATGATGACGACGTAACCCTAGATGTAGCTGCGATCTATGGCGGGTTTCATGGCGTAATCGAGGGGCGCGGAGTGCCTATAGTTATCTATGGATTTTGCCAGGATAACAACGTAATCATCGGGTTAACTGCGACCATGGAGGGGGTGATGATTTCCAGAGCATTCTTACCAAAAATATTTCCTATATTCTTAAAAAAATGTTTTCTATATTTTTCAAGTTTTTCACTAGGGGTTGAAAACGGGTTTACCAAGTACTTATAGATTTTCAGTCCTACGCCTAATCAACGTATGACCGAATTTCTGTGAGAACAAGGATAGACATGTTGAGACATCGAGTTATAAAAAGTATTTTTGTAAAACTAATTTGGCAATATTATATATAATTTTTAAAGCGTTTTAAAGATTTTAAAATAAAAAGGAGTTTTAGTTAAAGCATTCAAAGAGTAATTTTCTGTTGATTAGTATTCAATAAATTCTGGCTTCGTTCCTTTTCAAGGACGAAAAGATTCAAATGGGGAAGGAATGTGATAACCCAGATTTTTGGACATCCGGTAATTGGATAATTAACTGATTCTTCCCTATTGAGATACTGATTTTGTTGAATAAAATAAAAATTTGATAGTTAGAATGTATTTGGATATGTATATAAATGGATCTGAAACTATAATAAATATTGAAATATAAATATCTAAAATGATAAATCTTATAGTAAATTAACAAATATATAAATATATAAATATATAAATATAAAAGAAGTTTAAATATTAAAACACTTAAGATATTTATATAAATAAAACTAAATTGCAATTATTATAAAATATATATATTAAAACATACTTATACATGAAATTACAAATGTAAGTTATTTATATACAAAATAACAAATGTAAGCTTAAGAATACATGCTAATTACAGGTGTAAACTAACTGAACAAGTGTCATTTATTTTCATTTTATTTTAAATAAATTAAGCTAAGTTATATAAACATATCTTTATCCCTCTCTTTCATTTTTCTCTTATCTTCGTTATCAAAAAAAAAACCAAAGATCTGTATACTAAAAACCAGAGAAATCAAAGAGAAAATTCAAAACAACCTCTTCACAAATTTCAAACCTAAAGCTAAGCAAGATCAACTCAACAAATTCAAGAAATTCAACTCAGATCAGTAAGAAAATCAAAGTCATGAAGCAAGACAAATTCCAGTTTTCAAAATGAAGTTTCCAGATTTCAAAACTTCGCAGGCTCCTCTTTTCATACTTAGGTGAGTAAACTAGAGATTTAAACAGTTTAAAACTTGGTGCATGTAGTAAATTCTTAAAGTAAGATTTGTGATAAATGTTTCCACAAATGATTGCATGATTGTTTTAAGATGAATGCATGTATATATATAGAGATATTTTTGTGCATTTCGGTGCTTCGGTGTTTTTGCTCTGTTCTTCATTTCCAAGTTGCAAATAGAATTAAAAAATTAACTGCTCTTTATTTCATTCTCTATAGACTTCAATAAATAAACAAAAGTTGTTTGTTATATCAAGATATCAATTTTAAAAATATTTTCATGTTCAATCTGAAGTTTTTTTTAAAATAAAAGAAGAAAAACAATGAAACTTAAATTATATCGAAATCTCGATATAAATAATTGGATGATTCGTGAATTTAATCGGTTGTGTTTTCAAAATCTATGTTTTTTAGAAAAAGAATCATGATTTTTAAGCGATCAATTAAGAGAAACTGAGAGTTGATCGAAAATTGGGTTTCAAGCAATTTCTGATGATCGGGAAATTTTGGGGTCGCGTGTTCAAGGATGAAGCAAACCTGGAGATAGGCGATGTCGGCAAAAATGGTCACTGAATTTTTGGACTATGGTGGCGGTGAGGCATTAACGCAGTAGGGTTTTAGCTTGGTTTTGGTCGAGGGTGGAATTTTGGGTTGTTGCGCCGTCGTTAGTACATCAAGGTTGACCGGTCGTGGGGGAAACGGAGCATGGGTTTTCGGCGAGGCTGTGGACGTGGTGATGAGGACTCCGGTGGTCAGAATCGATGAGTCGAAGTGAGTTTTTGGCGATGGTTTTCGTTCAAGTGGGTTCATTTGATCTACATATTATTTTCGTGATTGATGGGGAGATCCGGGTAGTTGGATGGCTAAAGGTAGTCGTAGACGATTTGTCGACGATGACTTGGATGATCGAAATATCGCCGTGGGCCGGTGCGCGTGCATGAGATTGGCAGTGTGTAAGTGGTTTGGGGAAGATGATTTTCTTAGGGAATGACTTGGATTTGCATCGTTTTGTCTCGAGTTTAGTTTCGGGTAATAGCTCATGAGTGGTTCAGGTGTAGCAAGTTTTAACTTAAACTAGAACTAAGTTTTAAAAAGAAATAAAGTGGATTTTTCTCGGGTCAAGATTTGAGTGTTTATCGGGTTGCACCCGAAGCAAATATTTAAATAGTTTAAAAGTTTAAATAAAAGCAAGTTTTTAAATTTATAAATAAATCCTATTTAAACTTTTTTTTCTTATATAAATTCTTTTATATATAATGAATGTTTATTTAACATTGATTTAGGAAAGTTACATGTTTTGTTTAACTTAAATTTGTAAGTTATTTAGAACTTAATTTAGAAATGTAATTAAGTGTTAATTAAAAAGATAAAATGTTCAAAAATTTATATGTAAATGATAATGAAGAAATTAATAAGATAAATGGTTTATCTTAAAGTTAATTAAGACCTTGGATAATTTAAGATTAATTTAATTAATGAAGTAATTAAAGAGTAATTAATTAATTTAATTAACTAATGATTTAAAGATAAATTAATTAATGATTTAGGATTTATTAACTTATAATTGAGGATTATAAATTAATTAGAGACTAATTAATTGGTAATTAGATATTAATAATTGTTAGGCACAAGAGATTAATTACTTAAATGATAATTTCTTAATTTAAGTAATTAAAGGATAAATTTGTTAAGGGTTAATTGATTTAATTAGTAATTAAAGTTTAAATTAATTAATAATTAAAGGTTAAATTAATTAATAATTAAAGGTTAATTTATTGAGGATAATTAAGCAATGGAATAAATACTTAATGGAAGTAATTATGGATAATTAATGGGTAATTAAATAATGATTAATTAATGGTTTGTAATTAATTAATGATTAAGTAAGAAGGACTTAAAAAGTGATTTAAACAATTAATTTAATTCATTAGGAATGGTGTGACTAATTAATCTTGCTTATGAATGATTGAATGATATTGAATGCCTTCGATTATGTGATATCTCTTATATGTGATATGTGCTGCTATGAGATGTTTTGGTTGAATTGTGATAATATGGGTTATCTATCTTTCATAATGAGAATTATCTATCTATCTGTGTGAATATGTTATTCTAATTTATAAATTGAATTGTTAAAACTTAAAACAACTTGGGTTAAAGAGGATATTGGATTCGAAGAGACCTAGGTCGGGTAATCAGCAAATGCCTAAAACCACTTCGATTTGGAATCTACCATAATTCTTTATAAATTTGATATGTGAAATCAATACGCTGGAATGGAGTAATTTAAGTAAACTAGACCATTGAAACTAAGTAAGTGTACTTAGGGATTGATTTATGAAATAAGTGTTTACTATAACAGGTTATGAACTCGTAGTAAGGTACGAGTTACCCCTGGTTTTAGATAAGTTTTATGCATTAGAATTTCATTTTAGATGGGTTTACTCACGCTGGTTTCCAGCCTGATCCAGGGTTACTTTGTTGTAATGCTCGGGTCAGACTGAGTATTACAGATTTTCAGGTTAGGACGTTCTGGAGCTCAGGAGGCGAGCTGGATAGAAGGAACGTATAGAGTATATTCCCTATGTAATAGAGTTGTATTAATAGTAGTCTAGGACAAATTAATTATAACTGTCCAGTTTATGTATTTACTGATTGTACTCTGATGAATTCTATATATAATCTAACAATTACAGCTTTCTTTGTATAATGCTATCATTTGATATTATATTTAATCCGCTGTGTGAGATTCTGTATTTTGTTTTCTGTTCTTCTACCTTCTTCTTCTTTTCTCTAACAATCTGAAATTTTTGGCATTCGATTGCTCGGCACTTCTACCGCGATCGTATTAGTGTCGAATTTTCGAGGTCGAAAATTTCGGGCCGTTACAGGGCCAATCAAGAATAACAGATTTAGATCTAGAGGTTTAGAAGCTTAAAAGTGAGTTGGAAATTAAATATTTTTATACGCTATTGGATTTATGTTATTGTGAATCTGTTCCTTGTATGCCTAATTGTAAATTTTGGTGTTGTATGTTTAAATATGATATGTAATAAATTTGAGAACCTTGTCTGCATACTCTGTGAATTATTAAATTTGATTAGGTACATACTTAAATCTGGAAAGTAAGAGTGAAAGTAGTTCCTAAAAGTTATGAATAATTCATTAATAAGATTTTACATAAATTCTAGGTTTCTTATTTGAATGTTATATGTTAGTAAACATGAATTGAAGACTGTTACAAATTGGATTGAGATTTAAGTAATATTTTAATTCATTGGAATGCATATATTGCAATGTTAATTTCTATATATTATCTAACTCTCTATAATTATGTAAGAAAGTGTATTGTTTGAAACAACATGATATGCGACCAAAAGAAAGAGATGTACAAAATGGAGATGTTATCGTATTTTGTACCATTTATTTCAATGATAATAGTAAAGAAATTCCTTATGATTTCAACCGTAACACAAATTCTCTTTTACGTAAGTTATGAAAAATTACAGTGTTAACATTACCTTTTGGGAAGATGTAGTTCTAAGCATTAAAATACAAAAATCCTTAAAGGTAAAACCAAAGTATTATAAACAGAAATAATTACAATAATTACATTATCAATGCAATATATGCATTTTAGAAATAAGTTAGGAAATAAACAATAAGTGATGAAAGTAATAACAAGATTATGGATAAGAATTTTGGAAAGTTATAATAATCAAAGAAGTATAGAAATTAGTTAAGAAGGAACAGTAGAGCATATCTAATTATACTAATGGAAATCAAGCAGTGTGAAGTACTTAATCTATTAAATCAGAGATAAGCAGTAAATTACATTTAATAGTACTAAAGAAGTAAGACTACATAAAATTGTTTTAATATTAATAATTGAACTTAGGAGGCAGGGTAAATATGCAACTAAAATTATATTGCCTCAAGTATATGTTATGATGGGTGTGAATTATTAGATCTAAACAGTGATTTAAATTAACTCTAAATGATGCAGGCATTAGTTAGGGTTGGAATGCGAGGCTAGTAATGTTGCATGATAGATATCTGCCCTCCAAAAAGGGATACCAGCAGTAGTACCCATGGAATATACATTTGCATATAATTGAAGGGAATATACCAAAGTGGGTTGCTTCGGTTTGAATTGTTAAACGGCTAAGTCGGGTCCACTTTAATCCTTTTAGGGGTACTAAGTAACCAAGTGGGCATTTTCTTGATTGCATTAGGTAATCTAAATGGGATGGTGAGTGCAGGTACAATGCTATGTCAGTATGGTTAGTACCATATATTCAAGGGGTAGGGTTGTACACATAGATCGAGAGCGTCATCGGTCCTACAGTGATCATTAGGACTCGGGTAACACCTAGACGGACTACACCACCTACTAGTGTAGGTTCCATATGGGACATGTACCATCTCAAAGTTCTTTATTAGATTGTTTATAGTTAGGAGGCAAGACTAGATAACCCCTAGAAGAGTCTTTAAGGCAAAGTTGAATTTGGCTAAATATTTGTAATGTCATTATTAGACACTAATGGGAAGTTCCTTCGTATACGCTGGGAATTCATCCTAGACACAGATGGTTGATGTCCGACGTAGTGTAGAGTTACGGATACTAGAAGGGAATGTATCCTGGTCCATGGGGGATAGTGATACGTTGTGTGTATAGACATATACATACATATACGTATTCGTATACATATACATATATATATACATATGCATACACATATATGTGTGTATATAGTTATTGTATACCTCAAGTAGATTGGGCATATCATACGCATACATGAAATCAAAATGACTAAGATTTAAATAGTAGAAATAACACATAATGAAAATAATCTGCATAAACAAGCTTTATTGAAAAACATTGCTCTAACTCCCTCCTCATTATAACCCATAAAATACATTTAAAGGGATAGGTACTAGAAAAAGGCGGGAGTGATGGAAGGACAGATTTCCTTATGCATGCTCTACAATGAAAAAGGTAGTAGATACCAAATATATTAACCTTAATCGGTATATGTATATGTTTTATTACACTTTATTATTCTTCTATGAGTTCTTTTCGATAGTTCTCTGATAAAATTTTGTTTATTTATATGATACCAGCACCAACGATCTATAGTCTAGTAGACTTAGGTTTTGGATTTAGCGAAAATTCGAGTCCACTAAGGTGTGGGCTGTTGCAATAGGGAATTCGAAATCTTCATAAATCTTTGACACTTGTCACGCCACTTAGAATAGTCAACAACATCTTGGCTAATGATTGGCCATAAATATCTGTAGCAAAAAATCTTCTTTGCTAAAGTTTTCCCCCTAGTGTGATCGCCACAACTTCCCTTGCCTACATCCATAAGGATGCTTTTAATAGAGATAGGTGTATGCCCTAGAGGCTATTACGTAATTTATTATATATATCTACCTTGATAACCAATCTTGTTCGAGATAAAAGAGTTTTCTCTCTACTACATGATATAATGTGTTGTATTAATTAATTTAATTAAAAGTATGTTTAATAGAAAATCCATAAATGATATGTTTGTGATAGTAGGTATAAAGTGTTCTGGTTAAGAGTAATTTATCGCAATGAAAATAAACATGTTATTTTAAATATTCCTAGTCAAGATGTATCGAGACTAGATATCGATACACCCATTGAGACTAGAGTATGTAATGCTCTCTTGATATTGGGCAGTGTATTACTCATAACTGTGAGGCACCAAGAGGTTACTACTAATAGTTATTAGATATCTATGGAACATCTCACTGGATAGTTTACTATTGGTTAACATAACTAAGGTCTAATAGAAAATAGCGATGTGATTGATTTACACTGTTATCTTGACTTGAGAATACTGTCGATCTTCAATATGAAAACTCTGCTTTGATTATAAAAAATCATGGCACATTGTCCATCGAGTGACTATAGTTAGGTTGAGTGGATGTATTGGAATTGAAGCATAATTCAAGGGAGGATTCATCTCCTCATTTATATGGGGTCAGTATCACGATCAACCGAAGTCTACCCAAAGTCAAAATATCTAACTAGAGTAGTTCGTAAATAATAATTGTTATTATCAAACCAAGAACATTATATTTGGACTATAGATTTGAATATGGATAATACTGGAATTTTTACCATTACCAAATTTCATAAGTCCGAAGAGATATAATTTTGACAAAGAGAATTGATGTAAATAAAAGTGACAATCGGATAACGCTTAACAAAGTAAAATTGGATTTTTCTGAATCCAAGTAAGTGATAAATTTTGCTAGAATGTCACACAACTTGCTAAGTGATATGTGTATATTAATATCTAAATAATCTAATATCATTGACTAAATTTACAGCCACCGAAATGATGAATTCTCCTTTAACCAAACAATCTAATTAATTTGTAACTGTTATAAATTAATTAAATTAATTATTACTTATAAAATAATAATTACAAAATTTGATTTTTTTTTTGATAAATAAATATTGTTAAATATATTAATAATAGTTATAAATATATTTATCGAATTACGATAACGATAAATGTTAAATTAGATTTAATCACATAGTATTTTATTTGGAATCTAAATGGGTTTAAAGCTCATTAAGGGGCTGATAGGATGGCTTATATAGGGGTTATAAGATGCCCAATAATGGCGTTAGAGAGCTTTGAAATGGATACCTAAGTTGGAATGAGAATGAGCAAAAGATAGATCCAAACTTCTCTCCTTATCTTTCTTTATATAAAGATCTCTACCCTCGTATTTTTTAAGACATTTGAAGCGTCCGTATCATCTCCTTTCCGGTCGACCTCTCCCTTCTATCCCTCTTTCTTATCAAGTTTTAATCAAACCCGATTTAGTTCTTATTGACAACCAATGGTCAACAGTTCAAGGACTAATGTTCTTTTTGGATTGGAAATCATTTCAAAGAGCTTACATTATCATTTCAAGGTATGCTTAAGGGCTTTGGCTACAATGTACATTCCTAATATGATTACCAATATTAAACTACATGTATAATGTTCACTATATATATAATACTGTTAGTTAGATGACGGTTCCAACATGTAAATATATTGTCACAATTTTGATTGGTTTTATGCATATGTATATTTTTTTGAAGATAAATCTTTATGATAAAACGTCTTGTGCAACACAGCTCAGAATTGAAAAAAAAAACATTTTATTATTATTTAAATAATTTAATATACATATATATATTTATATAGTTTAAATTTTTAAATACATCATACATATATAAAATATGAAAATATAATTTTATACATAATTTTTAATAATCATTTTATTTCTGGTAGATTTTTTTATACATCATGTCAATTAGTATTTAAATCAATTAATCGTATAAATAATTAAATAAATTCGTATACGTATTAAAAATAAGTTTTATATTTTATAAAACTATATTAATACATATTTTACTCCCGGTTGAAATAAAAAAACCATTTTTATATTTTTATATTTTTAAATATGTATTGAAAAATAGAAAATAGATTTTAAATTGTTTTAAATTATAAAATTATATTATAAATTTTCAAACAACAAAATATTTGTCTAAAATTTTACTGGAAATTTAAAATTCAAGTTTGATTTAAAAATTATATTTTATTAATAATTAATACAGTCTTATTAATATATATATATTTAAAATTAAAAATTTAAAAAAAATCTAAAGCCATGCGCAAGACCAGGTCGTTATATATTTAAATATAAATTACTTTATGATTTTATATATATTAATATATATATATATATATATATATATATTACTATATATATATATAATATTTAATACATGCACACATATATATAATAATATAATAATAATAAAATTATATTTATACATGTACTGGTTTAGGCAATGTAGTAAAAAAATTAATTAATATATTTTATAAAGGATTTAAACATAATTATATAGTTATAAATATACACATATTGTTAATATTTTTTATTTACACTTATATTACTTTTTATTTAAACAAAATTATATATAGATAAAAATTTAGTATATACATGCATATATATATATTGTATTAATTTATTTATAAAAGAAAAGGTACATATACACGTATAAACATAGATTTAGACAATATATTTATTGGATGAGCAAACATGTCTCGTTTAATGTAAATCCCAACATTTATACAGAGATATATTGTACCTTGAACGGATTGATATCTTACAAATGCACACACTTATATATGTATACATGATAGGCCTATATAATTAACAATAACATAAATTAAATTATACAATATCATTTTATAAATTTAACTAAAATAAAAGATTTTATTTAAATAAAATTTAGAAATGTTCTAAATAATTTAGACTTCTTAGGCCCAATAAAGACCCAATATGGTAAAATAATTTTGTAATTCACCCATAACTTCTACTATGGGTTGGCTAAGATCAAATAATATTATCAGAACAAAATAATCTATCCGGTTTAATTAGTCATGTTAGGACTAGCTTATTAAAGCCTACCCATATAGTAGGGTCTCCAAAAATGTAGTATCTGCGGTTGAGTTTGGGTAAGCAAGAATACTGCCCTACCTGGCTACTAGGCTTGCCCGAAATGGTGAGGTAACCTAAAAGGTAATCCCTAATAGGTAAAGGCCCATCCGAATTTGGTCTTAGGATAATTTTAAAATTGCTTTGAAATTAAAAATAAAAGTTTCAAATATTAAAGTTAAATTTAAAATAAGAAAAACGTTATAAATGTTATAATATAAATTTACAATTTATTTTCAAAATTAAAATAACTTTTTTAAATTTGAAGGTTAAATTTAAGATAAAATACATATTATAGAAGATATAATATAAAATTTTAAAATATTTGAAAATGTTTAAAATTAATTTCAAAAATGTTATTTATTAATAAGATTAATAAAATAAATAAGTTAAATAATTAAATATATATACATGTATAATATATGTAATGGTATTTATTACATTTTCTAGAATTGTTTAAGACAATATTAGAATACATATGCATATAAAAGAGTTTCTAAATTTATAAAATTTAATTAAAATTGTTTAATTAAATAAATTAAAAGTTAACTAATAAATTAAAATACATACATATATATATATATGACATACATATATGGTTATGGTGTGTGTATATATATATAACATGTTATAATTAATACTATAATAATTAATTATAGTGTTAATTAGTTAAATTAATTAAATTAACTAAATAAAATTTGATTAGTATAATATTATACATAAGTCTATTGTATAAATAATATGAAATATAAAAGTTGCAAGATAATAAAACTTATATAAAATGAACGTATGAATTAAAGGTGGAAATTAAGAAACCAAAAATTGACTTAAGGAATAAATACATATATAAATGTATATATAATGTGATTTCCGATGTGTTTGACACTTGAATCAAGAGGGTATTTCAAAATGAATATATTATTTAATAAGTTGATATCACATAATGTAATATATTAAAGTTTATAAATCTTCAATATAATATTGTCCTCTGATATATATATATATATATATATATATATATATATTACTGACATACTCTTTATTTGTTGAGTAAACACAAGCTAGGGATATTGTAGTACTATTAATATATTGAATAGACGAGGTTAGATAACCATATGTATTTGTTGAGCAGACTCAAGATGCATATACTATGCTTAAGTCATCATGATATAGCCGCTACGAGTAAATAATTTTGTTTCGATTTATTTGGCAAACAGAAGGTCGAAGTAAAATTAGGACAAGGCACCAATGGTTAGGAATTGTATACGTGTAACACCCCGCAATTTTGCGTTAGTTATTTAATTAATTAGTTATTCAATTAATTAGGCTCCAACAATAGAATTGTTGCAAAAAATGGAGTTTGACCATGGAACTTGCATTATTGCATTTATGGCGAAATTCTGTGTAACTTCCATACTTGGAGTTTTGCGATCGGAGTCCAAAGTAATAAGTTACGGACAAAAAATGTAACGACCCGCTATTTTGGACCATTCAAATCGACAATAAAACCATACATATCCGACTTGAATAATTCAAAATACCGAATTGTTAATTAAAATTTGGCAAAACTTAAAATATATAGTAAATAAATCAACACAAATCACAGAGTAATATAATGCAGCAGAATAGATAAAGAATAGTAGTTCATGAAGCTACTATATACAACAGAGTTAGAAAAATACAACCGAATAATTCAAATGCAGTGAAGTCTCCAATGCGACAGATGACTTCTCTGAACCAATCAACCGGAAAGGCTGGAATCTGAATCGATAGTTGGATTTCCAAATGAAGCTTCGAACTCCAAAGGTGAATCTCAAATGCTGTGTCTGACCCGAGCGTAAAGCAAAACACAAAACACTCGAGTCAGGATTAACATTCTTATATCAGTAAATCCAACTCAAGTGAAATATCAACTGAAATACAAATAACTTAAAGGATGTTTGGGATAACCATCCTCTAAGGGTCCATGGAACTTTCTACAAGGTAGAAATATACACTATAACACCGTGGTCATTTCAGCTTAGTTTATACTTCAAAACCAAATCTCATTTTCGCTTCAAATATCCCTATATTTCCCAAAATAGTATTTATATATATTAAATAATTTATACAGTAAAGTATTTTCAATTTCCTCAACTTAACAAATCGTTCCAACATCAACCCGACCTTCCCATTCAAATTAAACTCAATCTCAATTTATCAATTTAAATTCAACTCAATTTCTAAAATAACCACTTAAATTTTATCGATCTCCAATCGGATTTATAATCACAAATACCCCTTTATATTTCCATATATTCCAAAACTTTAAGTATTCAACATTTCATCTAAATTTTCATTCAATTTAGTTTTCTAAATAATAAATTCAAATTTAGTTCAACCTAAATTTTCATTTTAATTCAATTTAGTTGCTAAATAACAAATTCAACTACGTTGATTTCAAATACAGATCGGAATCTCAACATAAACCATTTAAATTCCACTATAGTTCAAGGCTTTAATAATTAAATGTTCTATATAACAGTTTCATATAGATATCGATTTAACCTCATTATTATTTAGTCCTGAAATACTCCCTTATTAGATTCAATATCATTTAAGTAACCTTAAATTACATTTTACTCAATATTTTCTTTAATTTGTTTAAACGTGAAATATTCATTAAATCACTTAAATCAAAAATCCAGTTATAAAATCATACCCTTTAAATTTCCCATTCAAAAATTTCAAATCGATTTAATTAAATAAATCCTTATTTAAATACCATTTTTATAAACCCAAATTTATCTCCCAATCTTAATTATTCAATTTATTAC
Organism: Allium cepa; assembly: GCA_030765085.1. Taxonomy (NCBI): domain Eukaryota; kingdom Viridiplantae; phylum Streptophyta; class Magnoliopsida; order Asparagales; family Amaryllidaceae; genus Allium; species Allium cepa. Next base: position 10,017,895 of record CM060932.1, read on the forward strand.
AAGAGAATCTATTTGAAATATAGATTTACATAAATACTTAACCATATTATATGTATTAAATCCACCTAATTTAAATCAAATATTACTACTAAATCTATATATACAATTTTCATTTATATAATATCTTAAGAATCAAATTTATTAAACCATATATTTCTTTACAAAATTATAGAAATTATTTTCAAAATATTTATATGGACCAACGGTGTCTGTACATATTTCCTATCATATAGTCAAGTGCTATGGATATTTATCATTTCAATCCGTATACTAAATATATACGAGTGGATATCATTTCAACCCGTCGTCCCAAATTCAATTAAATGAAAAACGCTTGGGTTTATCATTTCAACCCAAAACAATTTTCTCCTATTCTAAAGTCTGTTCGGGTATGTATAATTTCAATCCATAGTGATTTCTAAACTACAGGGGAACTTGCGAGTGATAACAGAAAATACAATAAAATAACAGGCATATATCATCAATAACAATATAATATAAACAACAGGATATGGTGTTATATCCCGCAGGTGAACAGTTACAGATAATAGCATATATAACAAATTTAAATAAATACAGCAGCATATTTCAATTGTCGTTTCAAATGAAATCAAATTTAATGAATAAAAAAGTTAATCGTGAGTGATTGCTCACCTTTCGAGGCTAGAGAATATAGAAGGAGACACGGATACGCACAATAATACGGACACTGAAATTAAATTTCAAATCCAAGCAAAGCAAAATCGGCACGAATTCAACGATCAAAGCTGATTGGCTCGAATTGATGAAACGGATCAGATCATAACTGGAACAATGAAGATAAATGGTATAAGCAAACTTTTATAACCACCTATAACTATATATACGCATATGAAATTTATATTCTAAGTTCAAACATCACAAGTTTAATTTACATGTTTTTCAAACGTATAAATAAATAAATAAATCAAGTTTACATTTTTTTAAAATCAACATACACTTAAAAAAAAAATACTAACACCTTTATACTAAACTTATATAATATATATTCTCAAACAGATAAAATAAATGTTTAAATACGAATACCTAAAAGAATTTTTTTTATATATAACTATTTCTATATATATTAAATGTTATATATATAATTTAAATCCATCCATATTTTTACATTCAATAACATATTATATTCAACCTATATAAATTTTCAAATTATAAATGTGTATTAAAATAATTTATAAAGTAGAGTATTTATAGAATCGTCTTAAATCCAAAATAGTATAAATATAATACTGTAACAAAATATATGCAATCATCAACTAAATAAGTCAGTACCACATAGAAACCCATATGGTAATAAACCGCATAATATACATATATTAAAGTATTTTATATAGTCTATAACAAAACAAATATATGACTTATATAAGTGAATAACCATATTATAGGAAACCTGATATCAACAAATAGAAGCTGACCCATATTAAAATATAAAACACAATATATATATATATATATATATATTCTTATTAAAAATGAAAGATACTTATTTTATAGTATGTTCCCTTCAAAGTGTCGCATACATAATTAAAAATATTAACATGACTTATAAGCTGTGAGGAAGATCAAATAGAAACTATATATAAATATACACTGTCATGTTATGAAAATAAACTTTTGAAAAAAATAGTATTCAATACTTATATAAATAGTATGTATATCACAACTAACAAAACAAAAACAAAAAAAACAAAAAAACAAAAGACATGTAATTATGAATATAAATCAAAACATATATGTACTTACACGCCTATACCTCACTGATCAAACAGAAACCACTGGAAGGCGAGGTGATGGGTTTCATTTGATGAGAAGGTTTGGAAGAAAGGTGAAGTGGCGGATGCAAATAATGGTGACAGCCGCATGCTTCAGTTTGCTATTTTTTTCAAAGAAAAGTAGGGAGGGGAACGAACAGATCTAGAGAAAAGAGAAGTGAAAGCGAAAATAAAAAGGGTTGAACCGCATGTTTTCAGGCAAATATAACGGAAGAAAATGAATAGGCAACCAAATTTTAAGTGAATAAATAAATAAAAGTGATTGTAACGGTCAACCCTTGATTTGGTGAAAATAATTATAGCAATTAATAGAAGAAATAAATAGCAACGGTCACGTTGCTTGATTCAGCTGACCCATAAAAACAAATTATTTAAAATTTAAACGGTAGGAAACGTAAGAAAAACGTACCACCATAAAATGAAATTGATAACGTCTGTGCATTGATTCTGTAATATTTATTAAAGTAATTGATTGATTCGCGTTTAAATTTGAACGGAAGGAAAGAGAAAAGTCACAATTTAAGGTAAGCTTTAAATTTTTAATAAATACAAAACGTTTCTAAGTTTATACGTTTATAACTTTCCAGGTGTAGTGTATATATATAATGAATGGTCATAAAGAAAGAAGTGGAAACAGGGAGCGTAGGAAAGGGAAGGCTAGAAAAATAAAATTTTGTTGAGAAATGAATATTTGCGTGAGTTATATAGGTTTGATCAGAGAGGTAGCGTGATTTAAGAAGAAGAAAGAATGGCAATAAATCAACTTGCTTTGAAACGGAAAGGAAATTAAACTAGCGTTGATTTTTAATGAGCAGTTATAGGCAAGAAATAAGATATTGGTTTAAAAAAAAGGCCACGATTTTGATTGAGCACTGATTTTTCTTGTTATACACGGTTACTAGATTTTTAACAAATTTTAAGCAAATGGGTTTCGAAATTAAAGAAGAAGAAACGGTCAGCTAAGATTAGATTTGGGAATAATATTTTTATACAATATTGAATATGTTTAAAATTTAAAGCTCGCGTTGATGGGAACAATGGCAAGAAATTAAAAAGGAGAACGGGTATAAAATTTGTAAATAACATTCCTATTAAATAAGGAGAGTAAAAGGAAAGTGAATAAAATTAGAATGTGTACAACAGACGCAGTGATTTTTGTCCAAATAAAATGAAAATAACGGATTTAAATTTTATACGTATTCTTGTATGTGTATATACATTATTTATTCCATTAAATAACGTGCCTTTTAAACGCGAAATTAAACAGTTTATTTATACACAAAGTTTTGGAAATTTATTACTTATATAAAAATATGATTTATTTACACATTTACTAAGAAATTTATTTTCAAAAATGTATATAAGTAAAATATAAAATATAAAAATTTTAAAAGTATAAAATTAATTTTTTTTTAAAGAACAAAAGGTGGAATAAACGTTGTTACGAATATATTAAATTAAACCAAAAGATTAAAAATTAAAAAATTAAAGATTTATAACTTCAAAAAAAATGTTAAGTTTCAACCAAAATAAGAATTTTAGAATTTTCACACTAATAAAAATCTTGGGTGAATATTTATAATTAAATTTAGACAATCAAATTTTCGAAAAATAAAACCCCAGAGTTATAAATAAAGAATAAAATATTGCTAAAATATGGGCTGTTACACTTTCCCCCGCTCAAAACTTTTCGTCCCCGAAAAGGAAGGAGGTAGGAGAATTAAAACAATGAGAAAGAAAATAGATTGAAAGACAAGATAAACAATAAATTTTAAAATTATATAAATTTTACTCGAAATATTCATTTGAAAACTTCACTTGGAAATCTTAAGATACTTTCAACATTATAGATACATCAATAATCATTTTATTCAAACATGTTTTATTAAATTAATACTTCAAAATATTTATAACACTAAAATTTTCTATTAAACAATGTAGTATACAAATAAGCAATATTTAAAAAGGATATATCCAACAAGGAAGGAAGGTAGATTTGGAAAACAGAATCAAGGTGAATAACTAAACCGAGCAGATAAGGTAGATGCAAGGAATAGTATCGGGCACGAATAATTAATCTAGAACCATAAGAATTTAAATTTCAAATATTAATCCAAAATTTCTTTGTTGGGAAAAATGCTTTTATAATAAATACCTTTATAATAATACTTTTATAATAAAATACTATTGTATCGAAATAGATTTTCCTTTCGAAAATACTTTTATAACTCGATGTATCAACAAGTTTATCCTCGTTCTTGCAGACTCTGGCCATGCGTTGATCAGGTGCAAAGCTAGAATTCTTCAAGTACTTAGTAGACTTGTTTCGGCACCTAGTGAAAATACTTGAAAAACCTTTAAAACAGATATGGAAAGTACAATCCAAACAAAACAACCAAACCAAAACCTTTGTCCGACTATGGTTCGCGGATACACAATGATTACGCCTGGATCCCCCAGGAAACAATCCGTATCCTTAAGCTTTCTCAGCCCTGCGAGCTACGCCATGATGACTAGTAAAGTGCAGGATACACAATGGTTACGCCTGGGTCCCCCAGGAAACAATCCATACCCCTAGGCTGTCTCAGCCAGGCAGTTTCGCTACTATTCGAGACCTACACAGATTGCAGGATACACAATGGTTACGCCTGGATCCCCCAGGAAATAATCCGTACCCCTAGGCCAGACTCAGTTAGGCAATTGCGCTATGCAGTTGCGAGAGAAAAAAAACCATGGGTTACACCACGGTGGGAACACTCAAGTATTACAGCCGGGAAACCAAAAATCAGAGAGAATAATATCGATAAAATGAATCCATGATGTGGCCACAAAGCAGATATCAAGCAGAAGGCACTTTTCATATCTTTACTTCGAAAATATATATCATATAGTACCTTTTCAAATCACTTTCAAATATCATACTTATATAAAGTCCATATATATAGGATTCCATTTTTCCCAAATCGAATACTTTCCAAAATCAATAGTAGATCAAATCATACTTATATAGACTTCGATTATATAAAATCTCTTTCCAAATTGAGTACCTTCCAAATCAATAGGTTTCAAATCAACTTCATACTTATACAATCCATTTTATATAAGTTCGACCACTCCCAAATCAAGTGCTTAATAATATAAGGTTCTCAAATTTCAAATCATTTCAATATCAATTCAGTTTCAAAATCATATATGATTTCACCAAATTTTCTTCCAAATTAAATATCTAAATTCAAAGTTTCCAAAATAATAGGTTTAGAAAATTATCCCATTTTCCAAATTAAAATAATTCATGTCAAACAAATTCATTTCCAAAAATCACCATATAAGTACTAGTTTTTAATTCCAATTTAATTTCAAAACTAATTATTTTCCCAAAATCAATTATACTCAAAATGGTTTCCAAATTTATAATTATCCCTTTTTTCTAAACTTTTAAACTATCTATTTCTATGTGAAATATCCAATTTACCTTTCTGAAAACCATTATTCAACTTTTTTTTTCAAAACATTTCAAAACTAAATCTATATTCTTTATCAAACATTTTATACTCTTCGAATCTTAGCTTTGAAAATTTAATCTCGATTTGGAAGTGTTCGAACATTCAAAATAGTTTGGGAAATCAAATTTGCAATTTAAGAGTTGAAAACCAACACAAATCAATAAATCAATTATTAAATCCGAAACTCGAGGACTGAACACCGGTCTCATTTTAACTTGTTTCAAATATATACTTATATCTTTCTAAAATATCAAATTATACTTCGGAATTTGAAATCAAAAACGGTTATACAAAATCACTTGCATAGCGAAGCTATTAAAGTGGCCTCTCCCCCACTCTGAAACTCGAAAATCAATGTCGATGATGCGTGCACTCATCACCGAAATTATTTTCCAACGACATAAGTGAGTTCTGGACTTCTATTTTCTTGAAAACTTCTTTGAAATTTCTTCAAAATTATTGGAATTCGTTTGAACTCATTTGAAACATTTCTTATTCGAAAAAATACTTTTAAATTGTATTATTTTTATATATTTTCCAAAATCTTAAAACCAATTTCAAAATACCGGAATTCAATTCTCGAATTTCAAATCTAACTCTACAGTTATAAATCATTTTTATATAAATAAATTTCTTATAATTTTTCAAAATTTCAAATCCTTTCAAAACCTTTTTATATAGAATAACATTTCTTATTTGATTTATATATATAGGTATATAATCCTTATCGAAAACATTTTCACTTTTATATATATAAAGAAATTCATAGTTATCAAAATAAAATTTCGCTATAAACAATTTGAAAAATACAAACAAAACCCGATTTTCAAAGGATGATTCAAGAATGGATTTCAAAACAAAGATAGCGATTTAATTTAGAGGAACTCCAATCAATAGAATCATGATTCGAAGATAGACTCGATCGAAGATGAGATAATTAAATTACAAAATAGAAGATGGATATACTTCTATAAATCGCGGGCGACCTTTACTGGTCAACCGTGATTCCAAAATTAGATCGGTGTAGAATTCTAAGGCAATTCGACATTCGATCGCCAGAGATATAGAATTCGGCATAACAAGATATAGCAGCATCGTAAACCGAGGATACAGAAATCTTCGGTGAGTCAAAGCCAATTGAAAAGGAGTTTTCACCCCCCTTTACAAATCATTCAGTGGAGTTATGGGATACTCCGGAATCAAACGAATATAAATATGGAGAGACAGAATGAATTTCGAAACCGAGGGACATTCCAAAATTCTAAGGAAATCGAGTCAAAAAGAAGAGATTCAACTCGAGCGAAAGTGATTCTGTAAATAAATTTACCATATATGCTAAGTTTTGCCTAGAGCTAAAGCTTTGATACCAACTATAACGACCCGCTATTGCGGACCATTCAAATGACAATAAAACCATACATATCCGACTTGAATAATTCAAAATACCGAATTGTTAATTAAAATTTGGCAAAACTTAAAAAATACAGTAAATAAATCGATCACAGAAGTAATATAACGCAGCGGAATAGATAAAGAATAGTAGTTCATGAAGATACTATATACATCAGAGTTAGAAAAATACAACCGAATAGTTCAAATGCAGTGAAGTCTCCAATGCAACAGATGACTTCTCTGAACCAATCAACTGTAAAGGCTGGAATCTGAATCGACAGTTGGATTTCCAAATGATGCTCCAAACTCCAAAGGTGAGTCTCAAATACTGTCTCACTCAGTCTGACCCGAGCGTAAACCAAAACACAAAACACTCGAGTCAGGATTAACATTCTTACATCAATAAATCCAACTCAAGTGAAATATCAAGTGAAATACAAATAACTTAAAGGATGTTTGGGATAACCATCCTCTAAGGGTCCATGAAACTTTCTACAAGGTAGAAATATACATTATAACACCGTGGTCATTTCAGCTTAATTTATACTTCAAAACCAAATCTCATTTTCACTTCAAATATCCCTATATTTCCCAAAATAGTATTTATATATGTTAAATAATTTATACAGTAAAGTATTTTCAATTTCCTCAACTTAACAAATCATTCCAACATCAACCCGACCTTCCCATTCAAATTAAATTCAATCTCAATTTATCAGTTTAAATCTAACTCAATTTCTAAAATAACCACTTAAATTTTATCGATCTCAAATTCGGATGTATAATCACAAATACTCCTTTATATTTCCATATATTTCAAAACTTTAAGTATTCAACGTTTCATCTAAATTTTCATTCAATTTAGTTTTCTAAATAATAAATTCAAATTTGGTTCAACCTAAATTTTCATTTTAATTCAATTTAGTTGCTAAATAACAAATTCAACTACGTTGATTTCAAATACAGATCCGAATTTCAACATAAACTATTTAAATTCCAATATAGTTCAACGCTTTAATATTTAAATGTTCTATATAACAGTTTCATACAGATCTCAATTTAATCTCATTATTATTTAGTCTTGAAATACTCCCTTATTAGATTCAGTATCATTTAAGTAACCTTAAATTACATTTTACTCAATATTTTCTTTAATTTATTTAAACGTGAAATATTCATTAAATCACATAAATCAAAAATCAAGTTATAAAATCATACCCTTTAAATTTCCAATTCAAAAATTTCAAATCGATTTAATTAAATAAATCCTTATTTAAATACCATTTTTATAAATCCAAATTTATCTCCCAATCTTAATTATTCAATTTATTACAAGAGAATCTATTTGAAATATAGATTTACATAAATACATAACCATATTATATGTATTAAATCCACCTAATTTAAATCAAATATTACTACTAAATCTATATATACAATTTTCATTTATATAATATCTTAAGAATCAAATTTATTAAACCATATATTTCTTTCCCAAATTATAGAAATTATTTTCAAAATATTTATATGGACCAACGGTGTCTGTATATATTTCCTATCATATAGTCAAGTGCTACGGATATTTATCATTTCAATCCGTATACTAAATATATACGGGTGGATATCATTTCAACCCGTAATCCCAAATTCAATTAAATGAAAATCGCTTGGGTTTATCATTTCAACCCATAACGATTTTCTCATATTCTAAAGTCTGTTCGGGTATGTATAGTTTCAACCCATGGTGATTTTTAAACTACAGGGAACTTGCAGAGTGATAACAGAAAATACAATAAAATAACAGGCATATATTATCAATAACAATATAATATAAACAACAGGATATGGTGTCATATCCCGCAGGTGAACAGTTACAGATAATAGCATATATAACAAATTTAAATAACTACAGCAGCATATTTCAATTGTCGTTTCAACTGAAATCAAATTTAATGAATAAAAATATGTTAATCGTGAGTGATTGCTCACCTTTCGAGGCTAGAGAATATAGAAGGAGACACGGATACGCACACTGATACGGACAATGAAATTAAATTTCAAATCCAAGCAAAGCAAAATCGGCACGAATTCAACGATCAAAGTTGATTGGCTCGAATTGATGAAACGGATCAGATCAGAACTGGAACGATGAAGATAAATGGTATAAGCGAACTTTTACAACCACCTATAACTATATATACACATATGAAATTTATATTCTTAGTTCAAACATCACAAATTTAATTTACATGTTTTTCAAACATATAAATAAATAAATAAATAAATCAAGCTTACATTTTTTTTAAAATCAACATACACTTTAAAAAAAATATACTAATACCTTTATACTAAACTTATATAACAAGTATATATATATATATTCTCAAATAGATAAAATAAATGTTTAAATATTAATACCTAAAAGAATTTTTTTATATATATAACTATTTCTATATATATTAAATGTTATATATATAATTTAAATCCATCCATATTTTTACATTCAATAACATATTTTATTCAACCTATATAAATTTTCAAATTATAAATGTGCATTAAAATAATTTATAAAGTAGAGTATTTATAGAATCATCTTAAATCCAAAACAATATAAATATAATACTGTAATAAAATATATACAATCATCAACTAAATAAGTCGGTACCACATAGAAACTCATATGGTAACAAACCGCATAATAAACATATATTAAAGTATTTTATATAGTCTATAACAAAACAAATATATGACTTACATAAGCGAATAACCATATTATAGGAAACCTGATATCAACAAATAGAAGCTGACCCATATTAAAATACAAAACACAATATATATATATATATATATATTCTTATTAAAAATGAAAGATACTTATTTTATAGTATGTTCCCTTCAAAATGTCGCATACATAATTCAAAATATTAACATGACTTATAAGCTGTGAGGAAGATCAAATAGAAACTATATATAAATATACACTGTCATGTTATGAAAATAAACTTTTGAAACAATAGTATTCAATACTTATATAAATAGTATGTATATCACAACTAACAAAACAAAAACAAAAAAAAAACAAAGAAAACATGTAATTACGAATATAAATCAAAACATGTATGTGCTTACACGCCTATACCTCACTGATCAAACAGAAGCAACCGGAAGGCGAGGTGATGGGTTTCATTTGATGAGGAGGTTTGGAAGAAAGGTGAAGTGGCGCATGCAAATAATGGTGACAGCCGCATGCTTCAGTTTGCTTTTTTTCCAAAGAAAAGTGGGGAGGGGAACGAACAGATCTAGAGAAAAGAGAAGTGAAAGCGAAAATAAATAGGGATGAACCGCATGTTTTCAGGAAAATATAACGGAAGAAAATGAATAGGCAACCAAATTTTAAGTGAATAAATAAATAAAAGTGATTGTAACGGTCAACCCTTGATTTGGTGAAAATAATTGTAGCAATTAATAAAAGAAATAAATAGCAACGGTCACGTTGCTTGATTCAGCTGACCCATAAAAGCAAATTATTTAAAATTTAAACGGTAGAAAACGTAAAAAAAACGTACCACCATAAAATGAAATTGATAACGTCTTTGCATTGATTCTGCAATATTTATTAAAGCAATTGATTGATGTGCGTTTAAATTTGAACGGAAGGAAAGAGAAAGTCATAATTAAAGGTAAGCTTTAAATTTTTAATAAATACAAAACGTTTCTAAGTTTATACGTTTATAACTTTCCAGCTCTAGTGTGTGTGTGTGTGTGTGTGTGTGTCTATATATATATATATATATATATATATATATATATAATGAATGGTCATAAAGAAAGAAGTGGAAACAGGGAGCGTAGGAAAGGAAATGTTAGAAAAATAAAATTTTGTTGAGAAATGAATATTTGCATTAGTTATATAGGTTTGATCAGAGAGGTAGCGTGATTTAAGGAGAAGAAAGAACGGCAATAAATCAACTTGCTTTGAAACGGAAAGGAAATTAAACTAGCGTTGATTTTTAATGAGCAGTTATAAGCAAGAAATAAGATATTGATTTAAAAAAAAGGCCACGATTTTGATTGAGAACTGATTTTTCTTGTTATACACGGTTACTAGATTTTTAACAAATTTTAAGCAAATGAGTTTCGAAATTAAAGCAGAAGAAACGGTCAGCTAAGATTAGATTTGGGAATAATATTTTTATACAATATTGAATGCGTTTAAAATTTAAAGCTCGCGTTGATGGGAACAATGGCAAGAAATTAAAAAGGCGAACGGTTATAAAATTTGTAAATAACGTTCCTATTAAATCAGGAGAGTAAAAGGAAAGTGAATAAAATTAGAATGCGTACAACAGACGCAGTGATTTTTGTCAAAAAAATGAAAATAACGGATTTAAATTTTATATGTTTTCTTGTATGTGTATATTCATTATTTATTCCATCAAATAACGCGCCTTTTAAACTCGAAATTAAACAGTTTATTTATACACAAAGTTTTGGAGATTTATTACTTATATAAAAATATGATTTGTTTGCACATTTACTAAGAAATTTATATTCAAAAATGTATATAAGTAAAATATTAAATATTAAATTTTTAAAAGTACAAAATCAATTTTTTTTAAAGAACAAAAGGTGAAATAAACGTTGTTACGAATATATTAAATTAAACCAAAAGATTAAAAATTAAAAATTTAAAGATTTATAACTTCAAAAAAAATGTTAAGTTTTAACCAAAATAAGAATTTTAGAAATTTCACGCTAATAAAAATCTTGGGTGATTATTTATAATTAAATTTAGACAATCAAATTTTCGAAAAATAAAACCAGAGTTATAAATAAAGAATAAAATATTGCTAAAATTTGGGCTGTTACCAAAAATAAATTCGAAACAAAAATAATTCGAATGGTAAAATTAACATTTATATATCGATTATCTAGGGCCTACAAGTCGACTCGCATATTGGAGAGATCGACCAGGGCGGTCGACTACTTTGTGTGTGGTGGCTAGGTTAGCTTAGCCCCAACGTCTCGGATTTAGCATATTTCGATCTAACGGTTGATGTTGATTCTTATGCCTATAAATTCAGCTCTAAGCCTCCCTTCTCTTCATATATTTTTTTAGAGGCAGTAGCGAAGATTTTCCATTTTTAATTTTCAAAGGTTCTACATCAGATCTGAAGATTTGGATCGCTTTTAAAAGGTGAGTGGGAGATTTTATAGATTGTTGTAATATGAAAATTGTCTTGTTGGTGTTTATTTGATTTTGATGCCTAACTGGATAATTGTATATGAGTTGTGGGCAACAAATTTAATGTAATCTGAATATAAAAATAATGCCTACATATTCTTGTTTATGAATTGATTTTGAATTGTTTACAAGCTGATCTAGCAATCAGTCCCAAAAGTATGGATTTAGAATATAGATTTGAATGAAATTTATTCCAGATCTGAAAATATGTTGTATACTAATGTTATGAATTTAGCTTATTATCCTAATCTTGTTGGAATGTAAACTTTTCTATGTTTGGATTGTTGGAATTTAGATCCGTTTAATATTTGCAAATTTGTTTGATTTCTTACCCTTTTAGAAAAATATAGCATCTGATCAAATAAGGAATGGATGCAAATAGAACGAGAAATATTTATGTAAAGAATGAATTCGTTATAGCTTACACTGTCTATTTTAGTAACAAAAAAGAATGATTTTTCCTTGTAATTTCAAACAATGTAATCTTTTACATTTTAAAGTTAAAATTTTCTTTGGCTAATTTGGGGAAATTTTAGTGGATAATCTTGTTAGATATGACTCCAACAAATGAACATGGAAAAGAATATATTACTGAAGATATATAACTAGAATATATTTACACGTAATTTACTGCACTTATAATAATTAAATAAAACTTAGCCAATAACGACGCTTACACGTAATATTCACGTTGAGGATTACCAATTATTGAGAAAGGAACTTGAAAGGTTATAACTCTAATAAATGGGAAATAAATGGTAATAAACAATGGAGTTGCAATAATAATTTGATAGGGTAAATGGATCAATAGGGCTGATAAATAAAGAAGTTGAATTAATAACTATAGAATAGTTAAAAAGGTTACTAATTTGAAATTATTAATCATACATAAACGCCATTGGAAATGTCCGTTAGGATTTTATGAGCAAATTAACATTTATGAGTATTAAAAGGGGATTTATGGTAGATTAGCATTTAAGGTAAATCTTATTGCCGTAAATAAAAAGAAAATTAGAAAGCTAAGTCCAATATCTACGTAAGATAATATAAGTAAAGATTTAGTATGATTAATTGTACTTAGTGAGTTCGTGATGCGAGGTCGGTAGAGTCATTCGACGGAAGATTGTCCTTCACTTTGAGGCTACTAACAGTCAAGTACACTTACTACTAATGTGAGATATCACTAATCGTAGGAGTCGTGACGACGTGAGATATTGGGCCTTCTTTTTTAATTGAAAAATATTAAATGGTCCAAATTCGAAATTAAGAGCGGTGAGGGATATCTTCATAGGGGTCCGCTTCTGTTTTGAGGTACTAAGTGGTTGCAGTGTCCGTCTCTCTCCTAAAACGGAGTATTAAGTAACCTAGTGAGATTCCAAATAAATAAGGATCTCTCTAAAAGGGTTTACTTCAGTGTTGAGGTATTAAATGGCTATTTTAGAGCCTACCTCCCTACTGAAAGAAGTAATGTAATGAGATTCCATATTTATAATTAAAAGTGATAGCGGATATCTCGAGAAGGGCTCGATCTGGATTTGAGGTATTAAATGAATGATCTAAGGGTTCGCCTCTCTCCTAAAAAGAAGTATTAAGTAACCTAGTTAGATTCCAAGCGATGTCAGCTAGATAGTACCGGTAAGGAGTCTGCCTTGGGATTTGGTATTAAAAGACAAAAGACTACCTATAAATATGTGTTAAATGGCCAGGGATCGACCTAGTCCTTATTAATGAGGTATTATGTGGCTAGGTATAGTCTCTCATATTTCGAAGGCCGTAATAACAATAGTACCAGCGAGGAGTCCACTTAGGGATAGTATTAAGTGATGTAGGACCTGCCTAGAATATATGTATTAAATGGTTAGAAGTATGCCTAGTCTTTTTAAAGGTATTAAGTGGATGGGGTACTGTATCATACATAGTTACAATTTTATGGCGATAGATGCGATAATAGTTTGACATTAAATGTCAGAAGCCTTAAAAAGTAGTTAGAGTTCTTTATAGCTAGGACCCACCGACCATTGACAACATTGTTAGAAAACCACCAAGGTAATAGGTCTTAAATGACGGGGTCTAACTTGACTAAGGTCTTAAATGGCAGAGTTTGCCTATTTCTCTTTTAGAATTATTTTGTGGTGATTATAGAAGCTCGCTTCATATTTAGATGTATAAAGTAGAAAATGGGTTCGGTGGATGGTTGATATGGCTTCGTCGGTATTTTGTACATTAGGAAGGGGTAAGTAAGTAATCATATGTGCAATGTAAGATTAGATTCGAATTGTTAACCTTAATAGACATATCAGTTAAGTGAAAACCAGTCGGCATAAATTTATGTTATGGACAGTTTATAGATTTTTTAGTCACTAGAACATTATTTAGACCCCCCCTCCTCATTTCATCCAACAGGAAAGATTCAGAGGAGCAGGTTACTAGAGCTAGATGTGTTTAGTTGTTGGAGAAGTTTTCTCTTCTCCTATGCTCGATGTTAATGTGACAACTGGTTATCCAAGGAATACCATTAATTCTAAGGTAGTAGTCATAATTAGTATTCTTATCCTATTATTGTTTCCGCTGTGAGTTTAGATTTCTATCAGTCACTAATAATGCTCATGCTTTTACAGATACCAAATCCAACGATTTATGCTTTGATGGACTTGAATTTCGATTTTGTTAGAATTTAGGCTCATTAAGGTATGGGTTGTTATAATATGATACAACCGATAAAGAGTTATCCGTCATCCGTGGAGCATGACTTGTTGAGCAAACTCAAGGTTCGAATTTCAAGACAGATGAGTCCTAACACCCACTAGTTATGTCAAAAGACTTCTATGTTTTGATTTAGGGGTTGGTGAAATATAAAAGACTAGTTGGAGCCTTATTAGGAAAATGAAATGATAACATTTAACATTTCAAATGTTGTGAGAACATATGTTATATAATATTATGATAATCTGCATTGATAATTTGAGCATTTAATCTGATTGATAAAACGTTTATCAATTAAGACTCACAAATGAACTGAATTGAAGATTGAAGAAAAGAAATATAACATATATTTACTAAAACTGCTTACTGCATGTTAAAGTTTCAACACCCATGCAAGCGTCTGATTCTACAACTATGAACTCGTTCATAATTTGGTTACTTACGTGTTTATTTGGTCAAGACCATATATTGCATTTTATGAGTTCCAAACTCAAAGTCAATACAATACTATAGATATTTGATCCATATACAATCACATATAAATGTTATATAGTGAACAATTATATTTTGTAATGTACAATATTTCGATGAAATTTGTTCATCCAAAATAAACAAATAAACCATAGTGCAAGGTCGAGTATTCAATTTGATTGATTACAACAAAAGATCATATTATTTTAAATGTAACATATGACCAAAGTTACAATGTAGATCTAAGAACTCAATTGGTGAAATGTCAATTTGATCAGTTTACGTAAGGTGCGTCATATTTGATGTCCGGAACTGTCAAGGGTAATCAAATGGATTTTGTAAGGAGTTCATTATGATATTGTAGTAAGGGATTCTTTTTAAATAGTTTGACCATTTAGAAAGAATAATGAATGTATAAAAGTAATTGTGATTTAAGGTACAGTTGTGATTAGAAGAGTGGATAGTCACTTCTACTTCATAAAGAAACATCGAAAAAACAAGAATTGTAATAATAATAATTGATACTTGACTTTGGAATAAGGAATATAATTTATATTCCAAAATGTATTTTCATATAGAAAATTATTTTCTACGAGATTTATTTTTTTAAGTTCAAGATATTTGATTTAAAAACTCTCCACTATAAAATAGTCGCACTACATAAAATGAATAATCTATTAAATGAACGATGGACCTTCAAATTCAATACCCTATTATAGTAATAGCAAAAATGGTGGGAGAGTGCCATAGAACACTTATTGATTGCATCAAGTTACGAAAATTGTTTTCGTAATACGTACCGACATTATTTATGAAGTAATAATTATTTTTCAGCGTCGACTGGAAAATAAACATCGTTATATTTTAGTATGAATATTATGAATATTAGTTATGAAATAAAACTATAATGTGATATTTGTTTTCGTAACAAAGGGACACATTGGAAAATACAAGTAACTAAAATTACTTACAATTATTTTAGAGTTATAGACTAAGCCATAATTTTGAGAAATAATTTTTATTATATGGTTATGAATCATATGATACTAGTTAATTTTTACCACACAATTAAGGGAAAAGCACCCATTTAGTGGGAGTGCTTTAAGAATTGATGAACTCTTTGGATTGATACATATAGATGTATGTAATCGTAAATCTATTAATAACTAAATGGTTCCACATTTCATCTTATTCATCTATGAGTTATCACAGACATGAATATGTGTATTTGATATGGATGTATAAGTCTACAATAACTCATAAAATATAAAAAAAGAAGTAAATAATATAACATGTGACAGAAACGATTCGATTCGATTTGATCAAATATGTGAGAATATTGAAAAGAGTTCCATACGTACCTAATATGCATAAAGATTTAGTCTCAAGGTCACTACACTCTATAATACATAATGATGTATTGATAAGGAATAATTGAATTTTGTTTGACAAAGAACATTTAATGATAAATGAAGTTGAGTTAAATTATTTCTATAAGGTGTGTACTTAAGAGTAGTACAAAAGGTTAAAATTAATATCATCCAAAAATAGTTTTTTAAACCAAACAAAATAAGGGTTTATAAGAAACCCTTATATATCATAGGCCAAGGAGGTGCAGGTTGTGTGAGTCAGAAGACTATACGCAGTAATCACATAAAGGATTTTGTATAAATCATTCCAAGAGATTTAACTATTTATGTTGTAAACATAAATATATTGTGAATTAATGCAAAATCAGTTTCGTATAAGACAATTCATAAGATGCTTATGAATGTCCGTTCTGTTACACTAGGATACAACTATTGTTTTAAGAGATACCAACCATAGAGAAGGAATTTATTTAAGAAATTATTGGTATAAAATAAATTTGAATACAATGTAAGGATAAAACTGATTACAAGGGATGAAATGAAATTAATTGAGCCTGAATGAATGCAAATACATTAAAAGCTCTAACGAGTATTCTTGTACTTCAAAGTGAAACTATGAGTCTCTTTTCAATGTCAAGAATAAATAATCCTCGATTGCTTATTTAAACCATTAAGAATATTGATTCTATGATATGGTGTGATGCGCAAATCCAAAATAGATTCCAAGTGCAATTTTAAAATATGGTTTTGATAACTGTTTCCAAAGGGATATGATCCTTTGGCCGTAAATGTGTCTTCAAAAGAAAGACAAAAGCATTGGAATATAGTAAGCCACATGATAATAATATTACCGTGAATTTCAAATGTTGAAATTAACATAACGTATTCACCATTCGACATGCTCATGTTGGTTTGGATTTTACTCATAAAACTACCACTTAGTATAACTTTATGTTTTGGTATGCATGTTTTGAAATAGAAAATTATATATAATGACTTAAAAAATTTACACGTAATAACCAAAGTATCTCGAAGTCAGTAGGAGAAAATACTGAGTTTGTGAGTTTTTGGATATGATCCTAGAATAGATACGAAGTGTCATTCGACAAGCATTAAAATTAAACAAGTGTTATGATAGAAATATCAAATAGTTTGATTATAAGTAAAAATGTAGAGGATGCACGTGTTCATAAGAAAGAACATTAAAAGGTACATAAATATTTCTATACTATAAGTAACACCACACTGCTAATTGTTAACGATGTAGTTGTGTTAAAATCAGCTTTAGGTGTTTTACGTTGGACTTGAAAATCATCTTTTACAGCAAGTATAAAACATATTGGGAATGTCCCAAACGATGTGCAAAGAGACCTTATTAAAATAGTTGATACGGAACATGTAAGACAGATTCCTTATGCATTGGGATTACAAATTATCATATGTGTTATGTTGTCTACGATATCAAGATTTGTTTATTTATTTTGATATATGAAGCAAATATCAAATCCAAATATATATCACTAAATGATTGTTTGAGATGATCTCATGTGTTTATGAAATACTAGAGAATTGTTTACAGAAACGATGTACTCCTTGTGAAGGAGTGTTTGAACTCAAACTTCATCAGTGATATTGAGTACAATATTACAATAATAAGTTCAAGTTAAGAAACATTGAGCTGGAAATATTCCAAATAACAGAGATTGTGGTTGATTCAAGGAAAGGCTAAATACATTGAATTGAACAGTGCCACAATAAAAGCAATGTTTAAATAATAATTGCATAAATTTATAACTTAGTCGAGGGTGATTCCAAATGTTGAGAATCTTACAACATTGTCATATGATAAAAATGTCACGATATAGTTTGTAACAAAACTTTTAGCTCACTAGAGTCGAGAAACATACTCTAAATTATTCACAATAAAATACTTTATCAATGTCGAGGATAGTTCACTGATAGAGTAATTAATTGAAGCATAATAGCATACCCATTTATTGAGAGACTGGCACGATTGGTTTTGAGGAAACAGATTCACGAAGTTAGAATAAAATTCCATGATTAAAACCAAGTGTAAGTGGGGGACAGATAGAGCTATGAATATGCCCTAGGGGCAATTATGTAATTTTTTACATATATCTAACTCGATAACAATTCTTGTTTGAAATAAAAGGTTTTTTCTTTCTACTATATCTAGATATATTGTGTTGTATTAATTAGTTTAATTAAAAGTAAATTTAACAGGAAATTCATAAATGGTATGTTTTGTGATAGTAGTTAAAAAGTGTTATGACCGTGAGTAACTTATCACAATGAAAATAAATATACCATTTTAAACATTCCTAGTCAAGATGTATCGAGATTGGATATCAATACATCCGTTGAGACTAAAATATATAACACTCTTCAAATGTTGGGTAGCGTATCACTCATGACTATTGGTGTATCCAGGAGGTTACATACTGATACTTATTGGATAAATATGGAACGACACTCGATAGTTTTCCGTTGGTTAATATAACTAAGGTCAAACCAAATATATCGATTTGACCGATTTACAAAGTTCTTTCGACTTGATAATACTGTCAATCTTCAATATGAAAGCTCCGCTTTGATTATAGTCAAACCATGGCACAACGTTCATTGAGTGACTATAATTGGGTCGAAGGGAAGTATTGGAAGCAAATTACTATTTTAAAGAGGATTCATCTTCTCAATTATATAGGGTTTGTATCACGGTCAACTAGAGTCAACGCAAAGTCAAAATATGGTTAGAGTAGTTCAATTAATAATATTTGTTATTATTGAACTAAGGACTTCGTTTTTGAACTATAGAGTTGAATAAGGATAATATTGGAATTTTAACCACTACCAAATTCTGTAAATAAAAGTCACAATCAGGTAATGTTTAACAAAGTAAAGTTGGATTTTACTGTAACCAAGTAAGTGATAAATTTAGAAAAAGTTTCACACCAACTGCTAAGTGAAGTGTGTACATAAATATTCAAATAGTTTGATATTAATCGCTAACCAAATTTATGTCTAACGAGTCACACAACTGTGAATTCTTCTTTGACCGTATAGTTTAATTAATTGGTAATTGTTATATATTAATTAATATTTATGAAATATTGCTTATAAAATTTGATTTTGATTTGATGAATAATTTTCTATGAAAATTGATACAACCGCCTCGTTAGAAACATGAACAACACCAGTGTAATATTGTATAGGAAAAAAGACGGTGGTTTTCTTTATTACTGTACGTAAATGTTTACATTAGTACAAAGCAATAATGTATACACGAACTATCAAATAACATGAAAGAAAAAAACAAAAGAAAATACAATAATCAATGCTTCATTCCTAAAATAAAGTCCTACCTTCTCATCACCTATAATCTATAACTTTCAACTCCATTGCCAAAACCTCCAATCACATTCATCCACCAACTATAGTTCAAAAATTCATCCTCCATAGTTAATGAATGCAAGATTCATGCATCGACTTGCGATATTTTGAAAATGAATTTCGTTAATCTCAAGTGGATCAGAGCTAAGCACGCGAAAGCCATTAAGGTTCGTCCTTTGTCTCGCAAGTCCATACCCCCACCAACTTAAGGCCTCACTGTTGAACACATTTCTTTCTATTCTTTTATTCGAAGCTACTATTTGGAAGTTAAATCAATAGTGATTCTTCTAGTAAGCTCAAATTATCATTTTTACGGTTGTTAAAGATACCAGAGTGTCTTTCTTGCCAGATAGAAGTTACAAAACTACATCTAGATAAATCTTGGACTTGATCTTTATGTTTAAAATTATTACTAGTTTCATTCAATTCATCCAACATGTTTAGAGAACTATGGGGAGGGAGTTCGAGCTTAAGAAGAATTGAGACCCAAACAAAACAATTAAAATTACACTTAAAAAAAAAGACGATCTCTGCTGTCATTTTGTACTTCACAAAGAACTCATTTTGGGTTAATGGAGTTACCACACTGTAATAATTTATCTTTGGTATTAAGTCTATCCATAAAAGATTGGTAGGCACAAAGGGCCATTAATTTATAAATATGATTAAATATGTTTATAATAGTTATAAATATATTAATCGATATACGATATCGATAAACGTTAAATTAGATTTAATTGCACAATATTTTATTGGCCTCGAAACGAGTTTAAAGCCCATTCAGGGGGCTGATAGGATCAGCTCATATAGGGGTTATAGGTAGCGTAATAATTGGGTTAGAGAACTTCGAAATGGATGGCTAAGATGGAAGGAGAATGAGTAGAAGATTAGATCCATACTCTCTCCTTATCTTCCTCTATATAACGACTTCAATCCTTGTCTTTTTGAGGACTTTTGAAGCCTCCTTGTCATCACATTTATGGCCAAACTCTTCTATCTATCCCTTTTCCATATCAAGTTTAAATCAAATCAAATTCAATGCATATCGATAGCTACCGGTCAATAGTTTATGGACTAGCACTTTCTAGATTCAAAATTATTTCAAAATGCTTACATCATCATTTCAGGGTGTGGTTAAGGGCTTGCTATAAGGACATTCCTAGTATAATTACAACTACTAAACTATATTTGTAATGTTCATTATATACATAATATTGTTACTTAAGTGATGATTCCAACATGTAAATGTGTTATCATAATATTGACTGGTTGTGTGTATGTGTATATATGTTCAATATTTTTCTATAATAATACATCATTGTGCAGCATGGCTCAGAAATTTTTAAAAAAACCATTTTTCATTGTTTAAATAATTTAATATAACATATATATAGTTAAAAAATTTAAATACTACATCATACGTATGTAAAATATGAAAATATAATTTTATATACAATGTTTAATGAGTATAATATATTCGGCAGAAACTTTTTTGTTTATATATTATTTTAAATAGTATTTAAAACAATCAAGCATATAGATAATTATATAAATTCATACATGAATTAAAAATATGTTTTATATTTTATAAAATTATACGTATAATACTCTTGATTGAAATTAAAAAAAACCATCTATTTTATATTTTTAAATATTTAAATATAAACCGAAAGATAGAAAAGAGATTTTAATTTTTAAATTATAAAATTATATAATAAATTTTCAAATTGTAAAGAAAGTTTCTAAAATTTTACTGGAAATTAAAAATTCAAATTTGATGTCAAAAATTAACTATTTTATTAATATTTTAATATGGTTAATTAAAATATGCATTTATATATATATATATATATATTTCAAATTTAAAATTGAAATAAATCTTGAGCCATGCTCAAGACCAATTTGTTATATATTTAAATATAAATTACTTTATGATTTTATATGTAAATATATATATATATATTTACATGTAAATTAGTACTTAATTTATACATATATACATATATATATATATATATGTATTTAATAATAATAATAAATTATATTTGTACATGTACCGGTTTCGGCACTGCAGCAAAAAAATTAATTAATTTATTTTATAAATGATTTAAGCATATTAATATAGTTCTAAATATATACATATTGTCAATATTTTATATCTATTTATGTATATATATTTATATTTATGCATTTATACAAATTATATATAAATAAAATTTTAGTTTATGCATATACATATATATATATATATATATATATATTTGATAACTTATTTATAAAAAAATAAATGTGTGTATATATGTATATATATAGACATACATTTTGACAATATATTTGCACATTGGATGAGCTAACGTGTCTGATGCAATGTAACTCTCAGCATCTATATGTAGCATGTTGTGCCTTGCATAGATTGATATGTTATACATGCACACACTTATATATGTGGAAATGATACATGTATATATTTAATATAATATAAATTAAATAATACAATATCATTTTATAAATTTAAATAAAATAAAAGATTTTATTTAAATTAAATTTAGAAATGTTCTAAATAAATTAGACTTCACAGGCCCAATAAAGTTTCAATATGTAAAAAAATTGAAATTCACCTATAACTTCCGTTGCGGGCTGGCCTAGATCCAACACCTTTTAGCTTCGTCTTTGCAAAACATATTGGGAAGGGGGTTGAGAATCATCTCCTCAATAGCACTCCTTTTCGCATAATGAACCGAGGTACTTTACGCAGGTTCTTCCATATTTCATTCCAACTCTTTAGGAGAGTTCCCTTTAATAATCAATCTTTAATCAAGCTCATCCACCACTCCATTTCTTCCTCTACCTCCAAGGTCCAATCAACGTGCATCTCATCGATTCTTGGAGTAGCCAAAATCTCTATTGGTATAGTTCCCCAGAACTGGGCAGCTTAGCTAATGAATCAACATCTGCATTCTCCTCTCTAGGGATGTGCATTATTGTGTAGTGCTTGAAATCATCCAATAATTCCAACAAATTCATTTGTAAGGGGCTAGTCTTTCGCCCTTAGCTTGGAATTCCTTCTTAACCTTATGTACGACTAACCGGGAGTCGCTAATGATATGTAGTGTCTTCACTCCTAATTCTTTTGCTATCTTAAGTTCCGCAAGCAATGCTCTATAACATAATTAAGTGTTGCAATAGGGCCTACAAGTCAACATCGTTAGGTGTTGACTTGGAGTCACAAGTTATTTTTGGCTCCAGATATGTCTCTCTTGGTAGCTAATGGAAATAACACTTGGATATCAACTACATATATTGGAACAACACTAACATAGGTTATTCTTTGTATTCGATTTTTACGGGGGTTTTGGGTGTTGAGGTGCTTGGTTATATAGCATCATTACATGGTTGTATTTTCTTTACATTTTGGGTTTGACCAAGATTGGGAGATTTACAACACTTTTGAGCATGGATATCAGTTATGGATAGTTGGGTAGAACTGGCTTAGGGCATTACTCGTATATGATTCCTACAGGGGGTATGGGGTTTGTATATGCTTAGATTTATAGCATTGTTATTATTGTATTTGCCTTATATTTCGAGTTCGACCGAGGTTGGAAGATTTCCGACACCTTTGACCATGAAGT
The DNA here is from genome assembly GCA_030765085.1 of Allium cepa. NCBI lineage: Eukaryota > Viridiplantae > Streptophyta > Magnoliopsida > Asparagales > Amaryllidaceae > Allium > Allium cepa. The sequence continues at coordinate 10,041,433 of CM060932.1, forward strand.
GTAGTATTACCCTAACGCTCGTCTATTTATGTTATTAATACTTTATATAGTTAGAAAATGTTGTTTTAACTTGGATATTTCTACATATACGTAGCGCATGCCAGGATGTACATATGTACTTGATTACAACATTACAAGACTAGTTCCCTTCACTAGACATTTGTCTAAACCTCGTTTTCTCTCTTTTATTTACTGTATGAAAGTTGTGATTACTTCTATTAGAGTATCCTGAGTGAGAGTTTTATTTAGGGGACGTGCTAGTTAGAGAGAAGAACTTTTTAGGTTACAAAGATGTTACTTATATTTATGATTAGTCCATGTATGACTATATATATTAGATATTTTATTCTTGTATAAGACTATGTATTGTATTAATGTAATATTCAATGCGTGGGTGTGGAGCATATGTAGATTGATTTATTTATGCTATGACTTTATTAGTTAATAAACATACCATGTCTTATATATATTATATATCTGTCATGCCTTGATGCATTATTCGTGCCTTTATGCATTAGTACATATATTTGGCATATTATATATTGTTCTTTTCACAGTGAGTTTCGTCAAGGTCGTGTCGAATTAGAGTTCATGTTTTTTCAAATTTACGCGATGGTATGTCTACAATGGTATTATGAATGTATGCGTTTATAAGTATATATTCAAAACATCATAAAAAGCGGGTTGTTACGCTCTCCTTAGTGTAAAATCATTTAAGCACTTTCTATATAGACATCCCTTTGTATTTATAGGCATAGAGGGATGAGTTAGGGATTTGAAGTCAAGATCTCTTCTTTGAAAATTCATCTAGGAGTATCCATTCCAAATCTACAAAAGGTTGATAAATACTTGGGATATTTCTAATAAGCATCATCGATCGAAACTGATCGATGTTATGGATCAGTATCGATCGATGGACTTATTTGTTTATTTTGCTTCATTTTTTACTGCATTTTTCCATTAAATCATCATTCCTTCATGCCTTATCTTTTTTACATACTCCAAAGTTTGAATACAACAAAATTCATTGAGATTTGAAGAATCCACGGATCAGTATTGATCCATATATACCATCAATCGATAACGATCGTTGGTATAGCTCTTTTCTTACTTTTCTTTGTATCATCTTGCACTCAATCATTCACGAGCTTTGTGCTGATTTTTTTCATCATCTCGAAGTCGATGTCATCAAATTGTCACATGTGAAAAATTATGGATAACATTCATCCTTAGCATGACTATGTTAAATATAGAAACATTTAGAATAATCATCTATGAAGATGATAAAGCATGTCTTTCCTCCTCTAGTATAAATACTACGCATATCACATTCATCATGATGAATCAGTTATAATAAATAAGTGCTATATTTATCTTTTTGTTGAAAATGGCTTCTTAGTAATTTTTGTTTAAATAACATACCCTATGCTTATCATTAAAGTTAATACCATGTTTACGAACTATATTTACTATAGTTATATCATGTCTAGCATTGACATATCATAATCTACTATTCAATAAAGAGAATGAATCAAAGGTATAAGCAGAAGTAATGCTTTGTTGATATTTAACTTGAACATCCCATCACACATGTATTCTTTATTAATAATAATTTATTAATTCCTTTGGTAAGCACATATTTACCTAACTCAAAAACTTATTTAAAATCCAATTTATTCATAAGACCACTGGAGACAAGGATTTTCTTAATATCAGGTACATAATACACATCAATAAGTCTCAGAATCTTCTAGATGTGAAATTCAAGTCTATTTTCTCTTCTCTATATAGGTGCTTTTACCGAATTTTCCATTTAGAGATGATTTTCAACCCTAGTTAGTTCAACCTTTTGAATTGACTCTTACCATTGTAGATATGCTTAATAGCATTAAAGTTGATCCACTAAGAGACTTCTCCTTCGATCATGTTGATTCAAAGGATAACGGAGTGAAATTTGTATTTTAATGATTATTGATTCGTTTTAGATCTAATTTGAAGTTACTTGGCTTTCCGCAATTAAATAAACATTCAATTCCTTGGTCCTGATGTTCTAGATGTTTTTGCCGTCCTAAAATTTCATTTTTTTTATTAGAAGAGCATTTCAAAGCATTATTTCCTCTTTTTACTCCATCATGCCGACTGTTAATGAATACATCATTATTCCATCATTATATTTTTACGCTAACTGTTCTTTAACCTATAGTTATTTTGTGAGGTTATCAAAACCCGTATCATCCCTCTTTTGTTTAACGATTTCCCTTTAGTATTTTTAAGAGGAGAGAATTTGTCCGTAATGGATGAGACTTTAATTCCTTATCCATATTCATGCTATATTGGTTAAATTGGTTTATAATCTGCATGATATCATTAAATTTCTCCATCAATTGCCTAACATCGGTCGTTTTATAAATAAAAAATTTTGTGGCAAGAAATTTCTTGTTTGTTGAGGCCTCCACACTACAAGAAAATTCACCTTCAACAGCAACATTTGTCAGTGTTTTTTAAGGAAATGCTGTCGATAATATTTTAAACGAACAATATTAATCAACAAACGCTGACATTTTAGGGATAGAGCTAAAAAATTAACGCGGGACTAAAATTTCTTTCTACCGCCTTTCCTTCTTATTCTCATTCCTCATTACAAAAAATATCAATTATCTTCTTCACCAAAATCTCCTGCATTTCATTCTTTGTCCCGATTTCTTCAAATCTAATCTCAGTTCTCTTGTTCATACTTTATTTGTTCCTTGAATCATGTTCATTTCATAATTTTACACCCGATATCCCCAAATACCAAGCATAACCCTAAATCGAAATCGCCAACATCTGTCCAACCATCGCTTCAATTCTACCACCACAACATGCGAACGACTGCTTAGATGGTTGCGAATCTGTTTTGGTGTGCGGTTTTGATGGTTGCGAATCTGTTGGCTCAGAGTCGTCGATGTTCAGGAAGCTACGGTGAGACTGGCACTATTCTTTGGTTTGATTCTGGTGAATGGCAGTTGCGAATTTTTTTTGGGTATGTTGTCAGGAGATTGTTGGTGGTCAAGGGGCTAGGAGGTTGCGAGTTGAACTGTGGTGGGTGTTGGTTGGAGTTTTGTGTATGCTTGTGATGTTTGAGGCGATTGGGATTTCACAGAAATTAGCATTCGAGGATTGTTTAGATGGTTCTGGTGAGGCTGCGTAGTTCGACTTTGGGTTGTAGAGCTTTGGGTTATTGAAGTCGCTGTTGTGCTGGAATGTTGGAATGCTGGTGTTTGACAGTGATGTGTAGGCTGGTTGTCTGTGGTTCTGTTAACCGAGAAACGCATAGCAATGAAACAGTGTGATTGTTGTTTGATAGTAGTGGTTATTGAAGTTGTAGTTGGAGCTATGTAGTTGTCTCTGGCAAGTTGGCTGTTTGAATGGTAGGGGAAGATGACAGAGGAGGCAGCAGTGTTGTGATATTGGCAAGGTGGTTATCAGTGTTTAGCAATTTGGAAGCAGTGTTGTTGACAGTTGAGTGAAGTCAGTGGTCGGTAGTCGAAGTGAGAACAAGTTGAATATGTGACGGAAATGAAGTTGAGTTGATGTTGTATGACAGTGGAGTGGTTTTGAGGCAGGAAGCTGTGTGGTGGTTGTACTGTGGTATGAAGCAGTTTTGGAGGTGGTTGTCTTTTTCAGGCTTATCATGATTTTTTTGTCTTTTTCAGGCTTATCATGCTTAGAGGAACCAATGAGTCAGCATTTTATTGACAATGCAAAGTTTTCTATGGCATCTGCTTCATCAAATTCATGTTCCTCACAATCTCCTTCAAGTTCTTGCTTGAGTTGCAGGTGGGATCTTTGTCTTACAAACCTGTAGACCCTGTGTTCTTATAATATGTGGAAGTTTGCTTCTTTATAGTAATATATGTTAATGTTTTTTAAGAAAATAATCGATCCTGAGGCTCGAATGCTAGTCGTTTCCTTTACATCCAACATTCATTTCTGTCTAAATTGTTAAACCTCTGACCTTCCTTTTGTCTGTTATTAGTATTCAGTAGCAGCAGCAGCAGTTTAAATTTATTTCTAAAAGCACCCATTTCTACGCATATGCTTTTCTGAATAAACAAGTTTTCTTTAATGGAAATATCAAACTATCGAGGCAAAATTTTAGTAATTCATCGGATTTGGATTTAATTATTCATAATCCAGCGGATTGGGTAATAATGGTACATAATCCATTGGATAATGAATCTTAGTACTAAGGATATATGGATTGATGCTGTGATCCAAATCCTATCCATTCAGAAGTCTATGGAGTGTGGCCAAGTCGTATTACAAAATCAAATTACATTAACTAAGGTTTTCAAACTGAAATTATTTCCAATGCCACCCTTAAGATTCCGAACCAGCTCTAATTTCACACACACACACACACACTGATAAGGCTTGAACCAATGGATTTAGGTTCACTTGAATGTGTGCTTTTTGATGATGCAACTATAGCCTTAGGTTATGATACACAATTTCACTATCACTTGATCATCTTCCCATTTTTTGGCTCCTAGGAAAACTAGTAGTTTATACACCAATTTGCAACATAGTTTTCATTTTACTTAATGACCCATTGGTCAACCACTCCCTTTTCTTTTCGGCCAAGGGTTTTATGGTTGATAAATATTTGATGATAAATTTACTAACTATAATCATGACTAAAGAGCAAGTATTTATGGTTGCAAATTTTCAATTAATACCTGTGATGATTTGATATTCATTTGAGGAAGGAGACGAGCAAGCCTAGCAATGTGCTCAAAAACATGGTTACAAGTACATTGCTGTATATTATTTTCTACACAATTATCAGTATCTTGATGACATTTATCTGATGTTTATTTGAGGGCATCATTTTCAGGGTAGAAGCAAAGTCATTGCATCATTTGTCAGCTAAATATTGCCCTCTTTCACCTCCTCCACGATCAACAATTGCTGCAGCATTTAGTTTGGATGGAAAGACAATTGCTTCTACACAGTGAGTTATTATTGTTTGTACTTGTAGTAGAAATTTTTTCATAAATAATTGTTATTATTCTCTTAAAGGCTAATGGCTGTTCTACAATAAGTTGCTAACTCTGTCTAGTTATATTCCAGTGGTGATCACACTGTTAAGATAATCGATTGCCAGACCAGGAGATGTTTAAAAATCTTGAGTGGCCATCGGCGGACACCATGGGTGGTATGCATAATACATCTATCATTATATTCATCACTTAAGTTTTTTCTATTTTTTCATATATCTGTCGATGGATATTTTCGTGTGTGCGTGTACACATACACATATGTATGTATGTGCACCTGCACACATGTGGACCACATACACTCTTTTATGCATGTATTATCGTGGTGTGTGTATTTCTGCTTCCGGCAATATCTTTATATGCTAACTGTTAATTGCGGTTAAGTTAGGAATTATGATCCAATATATTATACCCAGTTATGACCACTCAGAGTGTTATATATCAACAATCATTTACATTCACCAAAAGTCAATTTCCATTGCAACGCACAACGTTTGGAAATTCATCTTTTTAGGCTAATAATTAAATCACTCCAACAAGAATTTGAAACAGAACTAGAATCTTATTATTATGTCCAAGAAAGATATATTTCACTGAAGACCAAACAAATTACAAAATATTTTAGCCTATTTTTTTCCATTCTTGCAGGGGAGAAAGTCCTCATCTACCTTGACTGACATCCTTAAGCATTAAATACTTTGTTTGAAAATTAGATATACAAGGAAGATTGAGCATGTACTTTTTCTTACATTAAAAAACACATCATTTTGCGTCATTGTTTTTTATTTTTATTGCCTGAAAATAATAGATTACAACCTGAGACCTAACAAGATAGCCTAGTTTAATTTCTTCGATAGTGGATTCTGTTATCGAGTGGATAAAAAAATGTTTCCTGCATCTTGTTTATTTTTCCTCTTAATTTTAGGAAATGTGTATTCATGTATTATTTATTATTTAGAGTCTCAATTACTGATTCCCTGCAGGTAAGATTTCACCCACTGTGCACTGAAATACTTGCTAGTGGCAGTTTGGATCATGAAGTAAGGCTGTGGGATGCACAAAGTTGGGAGTATAACAACTTGAAAGAACAAAATCAACGGTAATTTTTTGTGATTTTTGACAAATTTAACAAACCATTTTTACACCAGGCTTATTCTAAAAGCTATATGCTTATTTACAGGATATAACAAAAATAATAAAGTCAAGAATGATAAATATGTCGAGAATGATAAATATGGTAATATTTAATATAACTTCGAACAAAATTATGCAATAATTATGTGGTAGTAATCGATGATTACGATGATAAGATCATAATTCACAATTAAAAGTATTATAATATTAGTAAAAAAAATCAATAAGCAACTGTTACTGCAGTTAAATGTCCACGCTAATATTCACCATGCCCTTCAACTTTCCCATTATTACATAGTAAAAAAAATCAATAAGCAACTGTTACTGCAGTTAAATTTATTTTATAGATAATTATGCTTATATCTTTGGAAAAATTAGGCTTTTGAACTTCCATTCAGGAGTTGGAATTATTTTTACCATTTGATTTTCTTGCAAACAGTTTCTTACAAATGGTTTATTGTAAATTTGGCAAAAATCTCCAGGACAAATGTAGGTTTCCCAGCAAAATTTGATGCTGTTGGTCATGTTCATCAAATTACCATGTTGAAGACCTCTCAGGTGAAATCTTCTCAGTTTCTTCTACATATTCATCTTCCTTATGCTTTCTTTGACAGCTAATAGCCTTTTAGCATAATTTGATATGTTAAACTAAAGAGATATACAATATATGTAGTTATAGATATGTGAAAATACAGAATCTATTATGTGCATTTTTCTAGACAAAGAACCCATATATATGTTATCAAGTATACACAGATTATATATTAGGCTATTGTTATAGCAGCACAAAAGCAAAAATATTTTATATGATTTATATTGTCCTCCTAATTAATGATTATTAAGAAGCATTTTCCAGTTTTTATCTTTACTTTTCTAATTTGTAAAAATTATTATTGTTTCCACCACCATCATGGCCGCCATGACCACCGACAGCAGAACGATGGATATGCAAAAAATGGGTACTAGCAAACAAATTTAATTAATATCGTCAATATAGTATTACCGTAGAAGTTTATAGAAATTTATTAGAAACACGGTTAAAGTCTAGTATTTAAATTTAATATTGGATGGTCAACGGTAGACTCATGTAGTCTCTTTAGTTGAAATTTTACATTGGTATAGATACAATATTAGTTGTTTGGTTATTTACCGACTATATAGGGTAATGGGATTCCCTATTAACCATTCAACAATTACATACTACATTATTTTTTGCAAACATGAAAGCTTGCTCAAATGTTTCAGACTCTCTGAAACAGTGACTGCAGTGTATAACTTTGGTTTAAAAATGCCACCGTTTGCTTTTGTGACCATGGGATGGCCTGCTCTTACTTGTGGTTGTTCTTCAACATTTGCTTGATTATTGTTATTTCCTGATTGATTTTGTAGACGGTCTGAATTTTCTTCACTAACTCGATGAGTTTGCTGACTTGAGTGTGCAGGAGATTGACTGAGATAGCTGGGTAGTCCTGGTGACTCATGACCTGGTTGCTTTGACATTGTGAGTTGAGACTCATTAGCTCCAGCAGTCCTTTCAGTCTCCCTTGTTTGAGGCATATCAGTGCACACAGGTAAATCAGGTATTGATACTTTTGGATTATATATTTTCTTGGTAGTTTTTATATCTGCATTCCTAAAGGAAAATACATACTCATTAAACACGTTATAAATATTTTTTCCATTATCATCAAGACATTTATATCCCTTTTGTTTTGTCCCATAACCTAAAAAGGTACACGGTCTTGATCTGAAGTTCAGTTTATGAGTATTATATGGTCTCAAGTAGGGAAAACATGGACAATCAAAGGATCTCAAGTGTTGATAATCAGGTTTAACTTTGTATAGCGTTTCTATAGGACTTATTCCTTTGAGAACTTTTGTTGGCAAACTATTAATTAAATAAACAGCTGTGCTAAATGAATTAGACCAAGATTTTAGTGGCAGAGATGCCTGAGCTAGCAATGTAAGACCTGATTCAACTGTGTCTATGTTTTCTTTGAATGAGATCATTTTGTTCAGATATATAAGGACGTGTAGTTTTATGAATTATTCCCTTTTTTGTTGAAAAAACTGCTGAGTGGACTATACGCAGTTCCACAAACAGTTTGCATTATCTTGACTTGACAACCAGTTTGTTTTTCAACTAAGGATATAAAATGAACAACTACATTGCATGTTTCAGACTTTGATTTCAAAAAATAGATCCATGTGTACCTAGATAAAGCATCAATAAATGATATATAATATTTGTAGCCATAGTCTAAACATATTGGGGCTGGACCCCAAAGATCAGTTGCAGCTAATTCTAAAGGTTTAGAGTACATAGTTAATGAATCATTAAATGCTAATTTGTGGCTTTCACCCATCTGGCAGTATGAACAAATATATGGTGCAGATGTATTATCAAAAGGAATTTTATTTTCGCAAAGTACTTGTTTAACAATTTTTGCATTTGGATGACCAAGTTTATAATGCCAAAGATCAAATACATTTTTATCTCTCTGGCTGAACAGTTTCAGCCATGTTACAATACTTTTGTTTTCTTACAAATTTTGCCCTGACAGCAACACTGCAAAAGAATTTCTTTAATTCGTATGTCTCTAACTAAACAACAATTAAGGTAGAACTCAAAATAGACATTATTATCTTTAGCAAATTGTGATACACTCGCGAGATTTTTCTTTATTCTTGGCACTCTTAATAAATTATTTGAAAATAACTGCCTTGCACCTTTGATGGATGCATTTCTAGTATGAGTAATACTAATAGACTCTCCATTTCCCATGTAAATTGATTGTTTACCTCTATACTTCTTATTTTCAAGATTTAAATTGTCAAGATTGCTTGTTACATGATTAGTTGTCCTTGAATTTGGATATCAGCTTTCATCCTGAATGTGTTCTAATCTTGTAGTGACATCTAGGATTGCTTATCCTGTTATTCTCAGATTGAATACTTGTATCTGTTTGTACTTGAGCCATATTAACATTGATGTTCCCATTTCTTTGATTACTTTGGTTCTGATTAGGCACATAATTGACATTAAGTCTGAAATAGCATTTCATTGCATTGTGACCTAGTTTCTCACAGATTTGACATTTTGGTCTATTGTTATTACCACTCCATCTTCCTCTACCTCTAGCCCTGTTTGAGTATCCACCTCTTTAATAATATTGACTCTGTTTGTTGATGTTTTGTCCTTTGTTTTTGGAACTAGTTGCATAGTTGATTGATAAGTCAGAATCCTGTGGTTTCTTGTGATCATTTCTTTCTTCGTGTGTTGAATGAACATATTGTATAGAAGGTAGAGTTAGTTGATATGATATGACTGCTACAAATGCTTCATATTCATCACTGAGACCATTCAAGATGGTCAAAACTTGTTCATTTTCAGTGATCTTGTGACCTGCAGCTTCTAACATATTACATATATTGTTGACTTGTGCTAAATATTCCCTCATAGGTTGATTGTCTTTAATGATGTTTTGCAGCGGTCTTTTGTAATGCTTAACCTTTGCAGCTGATTGAGTATCCAAATCTCATTTGCAGATTTGCAGCCAATCACTTGTGATAACAGATTTGTATTGATGGATGATAACAACCAAGAACTTATTAGCCTATCTTGTCTGTAATATTTTATGTAATCTTCATTACTGATTAATTTGTTTTATTGGTCAGCAATGCATCTTGGTGGGATAGATTCAGTTCCAAGAATGAATCCTTCAAGACCATATCCTTGAATTGCAGTTTCAACTTGAAGTTTCCATAGAAGATGATTATCTTCTTCAAAATGGATGGTGATAAGTTGACTTTGTGGGCTAAGGACAGGCTTGATCAACTTTCCAGCTACTTCTGCAGTTTGTTGCTGAGGATTGGTGATATTATCAGAGGTTGCTGAGTTGGTGTCTCCTTCAGCCGTGTTGAAATCAATAAAAGAGATAACTAGCTTGATGATTCAGAAACTTGCAGTTGCAAGATTGCTTCAGATGCAGTATGCTCAGGTTAGTTGCAGCCAGAATCAAATGATGAATGTGTTCTGATGATTTCTTGGCAGGGCAATTACTTTCTTTCTGCCTTTGATTGCTTTCTTGATATCTATTTTTCTTTTCTGAATCTTCTTGCTTTGGAATTTGCTTAAAAACTTGTTGCAGTCAGAAACTTGTTGATTTCTTTGGCACGGCACCTGTTTTAATAAGCAAAATCAATTATGTAACCCAAATGATGAGATATACCTGATGGGTTATCAAGATATCAGATGATGATAATTCTCTGATGATATCTTGACTTCTTTCTTTCTTCAAAATCTAATTTCAATGCCGTTAAGCTTGAAACAGCTCTGATACCATGATAGAGAATTTGAAAAACTATGTTTAGCAAGAGAATTGATATACAATAGCAATTGCTTTTTATTCAATCAGTTTGTAATTGCTTCAGTTTGTACATGATATAGTTGCATTTATAGTGTGCAACTCTATGTGGGCCGATTCAGATACACAGCCCAATTGGCTATATTATACCCGAACCGCTATTCTAAGTATTATAAAAATTTAAATAATAATAATAAAGTCAACTAAGATTTTTGAATATTAAGTAAGCTTATAAAAATTAATCAAGTATTATAAAAATTTAAATAAGTTAACTAAGTTTTATAAAAATTAACAAGTTTAATTTATAAAAATTATCTAAGTATATAAAAATATAATATACAACAAAATCTTCTATAGTAGTAGTAATAATAATAATAATAATTATTACTATTAACTAAGATTTATAATAATAATACTAAGTTAACTAAGATTTATAAATATTAAATAAGTTTATAAAAATTCACCAAATACTATAAAAATTTAACTAAGTTAACTAAGCTTTATAAAAATTAACAAGTTTAGTCTACAAAAATTAACAAAGTATATAAAATATAACTAAATCTTCTATCTTCTATATAATAATAATAATAATCGTAATAGTAATAATAATAATGGTAATAATAATAATAAACTAAGATTTGTAATAATAATAATAATAATAGGTTAACTAAAATTTATAAATATTAAATTTATAGAAATTAACTAAGTATTATAAAATTTATCTAAGTTAATTAAGTTTTATAAAAATTAACAAGTTTAGTTTATAAAATATAAAATATAACTAAATCTTATATTATAATAGTAGTAGTAGTAATATTTATTATTAACTAATAATTATTATAATAATAATAAGTTAACTAAGATTTATAAATATTAAATAAATTTATAAAAATTTAACTAAGTTAACTATGTATGATTATTATAAATTTTTTTTAACTAAGTTAACCAAGTTTTATAAAATTTAGCAAGTTTAATTTATGAAAATTAACTAAGTACATAAAAATTTAAAACATAACCAAATAATAATAATTATTATTATTACTATTAACTAAGATTTATAATAATAATACTAAGTTAACTAATATTTATAAATATTAGATAAGTTTATGAAAATTAACTAAGTATTATGAAATTTTAACAAAATTAACTAAGTTTTATAAAAATTAACAGGATTAGTTTATATAATTATAATATATAACTTAATATTTTATACTACTAATAATAATAAACTATGATAAATAATAATAATATGTTAACTATGAATTTCTTTGAATTCTCATTTTATTTTACATTTGCCTCTCTACATAAAAAAAAACAGACATTTCAAAACAAAAATACAAAAAAAAAGTTTTCATTTCAGTTTTTTTTACAATACAATTGCAATTTTGAATTTTCAGTGTTTTTATAGCACTTGCTTTGTGTGCATTTCTGTTCACTATTTCACACTGTGCATTGTGCACACTATTGCTCTGTTCACCACTCACAAGCCTGTTCACAATATTCAACCCATCGACAACATACCAGAATAGCTTGCTGACCAACCCTGCTTTACAGTCATCAGCTTCTCCTCACAACTGCATACACACCCCATCACCATACTTCATCCCTGTTACATTTGCCATCCACCACCAATTCTCTGGCCATCCCCTTGTCATCACTACCACAAACAGCCACGACAACACTTCAAACCAACTAACCAGAAACACTGCTTCCACCATCAACCATTGCTTGATTCTCCCATACAAAACAAACCCGATCATCCCACTCAAACAACAGTGCAACCTCCCATTTCAGCCACTTCAGAACAAGTCATACACCATTCAACTATACATTTCATTCCCCGAATAGCCTTCTGCCTTCTCACAACTAATTGCTGTACCACTACATCAGTGCCTTCCACTGTTTCATTGGCCACCACCGTTTCATTCATTCAAAATTGCCAACCTTCCATCCACTTGCTACTGACATAAAAAATTCAAGTCTACCACATACAAAACTTCTTCAACCCTGTACATTTGCATTCAAACTGCTGCCATCAATAAACATCCTCCTCCATACAAACGCTACTCACAACATTGTAATTTCTCCCCTACATACAAAAATTCAAGTCTCTTCATTCAACTACACTTTGCATTAAGCGATTGTCACGATGAATTCAACATTAAATTGGACAAGCAAATTCTAAAAGCTCTTTCATTCTCAGAAGTCCACATCTTTCTATCCGAGTCTCTTTGGTTCTTCAGATCTTTTCCTCGGGTAATAATCGCGTTCTCTTAAAAGTTTATTTTTCGGTTAACAAATTTTCTGCGTATATTTCTATGACGTGGGTACCGATTCTTAGTAGTTAAGTGTCATTTCTATTATTGTTTGGTGGATAATTTTTGATATGAAGTGATATCAGCTTGCAATTATAGATATGTAGCTTTGATCCTCTTGTTAATTGTTTCTTATAATTTTTATTTAGCTGGATTTATAGTTTTAGGAGCTCGATGATACATTTGTAGCTTGATGCAGTGTTGCTGGAAGTAGTGAACTGTGGGGATAGAGTGGTCGAGGAGAGTTGATGGTTATGTGATGGTCAGTAGTTGTTCTGTGCCAGAGGTGGAAGGATGGTTGTATGAAGTGGTTATGAGGGGTGGAGCACTGGTATGTTTGTTAGTTATGTATGATGATGTATTGGTTGCTCTGTGGAGATGTGTGTGAATTGTAGACGTGTTTGAATGCAGAAGTGCAGGAGTTCTGGTTTGTGTGGGTTGTGCAGATATGATGGTGTGGTCGGGTTGAAGCAAAGCAATGGTGGCAGTTTGATGGTATGTGGTCAGATGTGAAGGGTTGGTAGGTATTGAGAATGTTTTTATTTTGAACCGAAGTGGAGGGATAGGGGATTGTGTCAGCAGCGGCTCGAGTTTTGAACTGATGTTGATGAAGTATGTTCAGTGAAGGGTTGGTGAGTAAGAACTGTGGTGGTTTTGATGTGTTTGTGCACTGATATATGTGCACAGTTGGATGTTGAATGACAGTGGGGGTTACAGTGGAGCAGTTTAGCTGTAACGGTGCAGTTTAGTTATGTGATATGAATGGTAGTGGTGTGGGTGCACAGTACGAATGTGCAGGTGGGCAGAAATGAAGTGGTTGAGAAGAGGGGAAGCAGCAAGGCAGGAGTGTATTGGCAGAGGAGGTAGTGTGGTCAGTGCTGCTAGTTCGACAAAGGTAGAGTGGTATATGCACAGTGTGTGGTTGTATGGTCAGTGACGAATGTGTTCAGGCAAGTTGATGAGAAGATGGGTATGAAGTATCTGCAGTTGCATTTGTTGCCTTGGTTGTCGGTGCAGATATGTGCCTTTGTCCACTGTCGTAGGATATTAGTTTATAAATATTATCGTTGTTTATGGATTTATGTAAACTTTGTTTATGGATATTGTATTCAACTTAATTTATTGAAATGGTTGATTGTTATGTTTTTATATGATATTTTTTAGTTTGATTTGTATATGTTATGTATATTATCCGGTTGAAATATAATAAAATGCTATTTAGATTAATGATACCAGTGTGTAAATATTGCAATGGTGCAACGCTGTAAAAATAGTACAAACAAACAACAGCGTTTAAACCGTGCTGTCAATTCTATGAAAAGATAATGTACATTGCTCCAACAGCATAATAAAAATGCTGTGAAAAGGGGAGCAACAACTGTGGAACGGGAGTTATACAGCGTTATTAACAACGCTGTTATATCCTATTACAGCGTTTTTAGAACGCTGTTAAAAGCTTATTTTGGTGTAGTTATAAACGCTGTTGAAACATAATACAGCACGTCTGAAACGCTGTAAAAACATTATTGACAGCTCGTAATAAACGCTGTCACAGAGATGTTTCAACAGCGTTTATAGAAACGCTGTTGTAAGTTATGTATATACGACAGCATGTCGTTATACAGCGTTTCTAATAACGCTGTTGTATCATATTACAGCGTTTATCAAACGCTGTTAAAAGCCTTTTGTGGTGTAGTGCCACAAGATACTTGACTTCCAAAACATCCTTAGAAAATGGGTTTTTGTATATGATGAATAGTATATCATCGTCATATTGCGTAGGTACCCGTTACGTATAAAATTGTCTTGTTCCCAATTGTGTCAAGCTTCTACCTCGATAATTCTTTTGGTTCCTTTTCTTCTCTAGTTTTGGCTTTATCTGTTAAATCACATAGTTTTGGTTCATGACAAGATGACACTCACATATGCAAGACAATACTCAAGTATGGCATCATGTGACAAAAAGAGAGACAAGGACAATGGTGATATTGAACTCCTCATTTCTATGTGTGTTTATTTGTTTTTGAGTCTTAGAAATTTTGTAAAATCTATCCTCAAGAAAACACAACACAAACACATTTCAATTCTTTGTAAAATGGCTTGTATGTGCTACAAACACACAGCCTGTCGAGTAACAGTTTTGCCCGTTCGACTGGTTCTGTATATGCTGCATATACATGCACATCGGTGCATAATTTTTTTACATGAATTTACTTTTCAGTCGACCGAACATTTTCGAACAGTCGACTGACTTGAATCTAACTGTCATATTTTCAAAAGAAAAGTTTTCTCTACAAAGGGTTGCGACCAATTTCTGAATGGGAATAGTTGCTTCTCTTCGTCAGAACTCTTCATCAATGGCAGTAACTCTCTGTTTTCTATATATACTTGTTTCTAAACATTCTACAATCATCGAAATCATTCTAGCTACTCTCTATTACTCTTGCGCTCTCATATTCTTGCATTCTAACAGCATTCTATATCTAATTGCTTTGAATCTATGAATTACTTACATATTCCTTGATTCTAAGTAATATCTTCCTTTCTTATTCTCACATACATTTCAAATACTTGAGGATTTGATTATAAAAAGGGCGTACTTTAAGACATATCTGTGTTATCAAGAACATACTTGTCAACAAAGTTTTTCTATATTAAGTAGAAGTCCTGTTCGATTGCTCAAGCAGAAAGTCCTCTTCGGCCGCTGAGGCGAAAATCCTATTCGGTTGCTCAAGTATTTTTGTACCTATTCCTCCGGGTTAAGTGAGGATTTTATAGTCAGAGTTAAATCCAGAGTGTATTCTGGGAACGTAGAACGGGAAGTTCGAACCAATATAAAATTCCTTGTGTGCTTGTTCTTATTTTATTCCTTTACTACTACCGTCTTTTATCAATTCATACATTTTCGCACTACTTAGATCCATATTACATGATCCACCGCACATACAGTATTCACATTCGTACCCCTTTTTTCACTTTTTACTCTTCATCCATTCTTACTACTCACTTATTATCGAAATTAACAAAATCCTAGCCCCCAATTTTCAATTTTTTCGCCCAAATTCCCCAACATTATAGCACCTCCTAAATCAAAATGATCTAAGCAAGGTTCCTCTTCATCTAATCCTATTGATTCTCAAGTTGGTTAATGGCTATACGACTCGATGGCTCTCAAACGATGGAACTCCATGAACAAAATCTCAAATTTTCGAAGGTTGGTTTAGGATATACCCTGATTTTGCTTCTCTTCACTTGACTATAATTTGAATCATCACAAAATTAATCATGTTATGGCCTAGTTGTTCAATGCTAACCTCAATTTAGGATATCAAAATCCCTCTAATAGAGAAGATTGTGTTTGGAATTTAGTTTGTGGAACACCAATTTTTCTTTCACTAGCTCGTATTGCACACATTTTACAAACTCCGGCATATGGAACAATTTTGGATGGTGTTTAGTGTGACACTAGAAGAAGAGACAGAGTGAGTCATATGTTTATGGGAGATGATATGACAGAAGTGAAGTCCAAGTTTCTACGACCGAAGGCTCGGATTCTTCATAAAACCTTAATGTGAACTATACTTCCCCGCTCCGGTTCTTATGAGCTTACTTACCCTGAAAATTTCAAAGCCTTATATGCTATCTGGGGTGACATTCAAGTCAATTGGCCTCGTCGTATTTTAGATGAATTTCTCAGCTTCAATAACGGTAACATGAATATCAAATATTTTGATGAATATATCATGCGCTTCTTTTAGGTATTGGTGTTCGCCAACCTGACTTGGAATTCTCTACGGTAGGCCTGATCAATATTCGCACTCTCATCCTTATGAAATACCGACTCGACCTTCTCATTTTGATTTCTTCGAAGACTGGCAAATACATCAAGGTCGCCGCCAAGCCGGAAGTTCTTCTTTTCCTGAACCTGAAGGGGTAATTAGTCTTGCAACCTCATCTCATAGCACCCGTGATTCTATCGAAATTCTTTTCAGAAATCAACTTATCTTAGGCTCACGTCTTAAAAGATTGACAAAAATTGGACAAAATCAAAGGCTTTTTCAATTCTTTTTTGAAATGCTTTCTCATGCTCCTTTTCGGCAACTACTACTGCATCTGCTCATGGCAAACGTCCTGCTCCTCATTTTACATGGTCTACATCAGAGGAACACACTAGCACAGATACAAGTGCTGTAGTAAGCGGAGGAGAAGGCATTGGTAGTTCAAGACCCAGAAAGCAACCCGTGAGGAAGAATTCGATTGGGATGAAGAATAGTCTTGATTTGGTTAGTATGGTAAGTTTTTTGGTAAGTTACTTATTGTTGGCTACTTTTTGCAATGAACACTCGGTATTTTTAGAGACTTGTAATAATTAGTCTCTTATTTGTTTATAACTCCATTAATGTACTATTTCTGACTGTTTGTTCTATTTATGACTTGCAATACTATTTGTGACTGAATGTTATGTACTATTTCGAATTTGAAGATTTTTATTGGTTATATTTCTATTTTGTCGATGACAAAGGAGGAGAAAGTTTGAACTAACCATTTTTTTGCAGAAATTAAAGATGTCACATATGAAGGGGAAGATCATAAATCGCCATATACTATATATATTTATCTTATATTTTATACAAGTTGTCATCAATCAAAAAAGGAAAGAATGTTAAATCACATAGTTTTGATTCATGATCAGGCGACGCACACATATGCAGGACAATACTCAAATATGACATCATGCGACAAAAAGAGAGACAAGAACAATGGTGCTATTCAACTCCTCATCTCTATGTATGTTTATTTGTTTTTGAGTCTTAGAAAATTTGTAAAATCTATCCTCAAGAAAACACAACACAAACACATCTCAATTCTTTGAAAAATGGCTTGTATGTGCTACAAACATATAGCCAGTCGACTGGCAGTTTTGCCTAGTTGACCGGTTCTGTATATGCTGCACATACATGCACATCTGTGCACAATTTTTTTTACATAATTTTACTTTTCAGTCGATTGACCATTTCCGACTAGTCGACTGATCTGAGTCTAACTTTCATATTTTCAAAACACACGTTTTCTCTACGAAGGGTTGCGATCGATTTCTGAACGGGAATAATTGCTTCTCTTCGTCATAACTCTTCATCAATGGCAGCAACTCTCTGTTTTCTATATATACTTGATTCCAAACATTCTACAATCATCGAAATCATTCTAACTACTCTCTATGACTCTTGTGCTCTCATATTCTTGCATTCTAATAGGATTCTATATCTAATTTCTTTGAATCTCTGAATTACTTACATATTCCTTGATTCTAAGCAATATCTTCCTTTCTTATTCTCACATACATTTCAAATACTTGAGGATTTGATTATATGAAGAGTGTGCTTAAGGACATATCTGTGTTATCAAGAACATACTTGTCAACAAAGTTTTTCTGTATCAAGTAGAAGTCATGTTCGGTTGCTCAGGTAGAAAGTCCTCTTCGATTGCTGAGGCGAAAATCCTGTTCGGTTGCTCAGGTGTTTGTGTACCTATTCCTTCAGGTTAAGTGAGGGTTTTATAGTCAGAGTTAAATCCAGAGTGCATTCTGGGACTGGATGTAGAACGAGAAGTCCGAACCAGTATAAAATTCCTGGTGTGCTTATTCTTATTTTATTCATTCACTTTACTACTATCTTTTATTAGTTCGTACATTACCGCACTACTTAGATCCATATTACACGATCCAGCGCACATACAGTATTCACATTATCAACACATATACCACTTTAAGTCTAGCCGATAGGAAACACATCTTCATTTACATGAATGAAACTAACGCCATTAGAATTCCCTAGTTTTGTAAAGTTATAAGCAAACTTCTTTAGAATGTGGGGTGCCATTGTCTAAAAAATTATCATTTTTGGTGGTGTTTCTTTTTTCTAGAGGCTGACAATGGCAAGGTGGAATTTGAATGGAATCACTTCAAGCTTGTGATTTGAGATGCTATCTTTAAGATGATAAATGCCCTCGCTACCATTTAATTAAACTATTGGGTGTTTTTAAAGATACAATGAATGTCAAGAATTCAACGTCGTCGAGTAATTGTGTTAGCACCAACAATCGATCCAAGATTTTCTTATGAATCTATACTGACAAGAACGAACTATGTATATCCTTTAGTAGACCCGGCCCATAGACAAGGCAAACGAGATCTTTGTCTAGGGCAACACCATTGGAGATGGCGAAAGGGGCAACAAAATATTTCATATGCTTTTGTAAAAATTGAATTACTCATGCACCAGGGAATTATTGTACAAATTATTTGTAGTGCAGTGGCTCAAGTCCATTTTCATGCCTTGGAAAACCTAGGTTCTATTCCTAGCATTAGTTGTTAATTTTTTATTTTTTTCCCATTTTGTTTTTCCTGAAATTTCATTTAGGCAACCGATATGCTAGGGTCGGCACACTCACTACAAGAATCAGCTCAAATAGCGACAGAGTCTAGCGACGGCTAGCGTCGGTTAAAAAACGCGGCCGTCGCTAGCCGTCACCAATCGCGAATATACAACCACAGCTGAGAACACATTTTTCACTTTCCTCTTCCCATTCACTCAGCTCCTTCTCCTCCTTCCCGCAGACAGCTGCCGCTACCCGCCACCAGAGGTCGTTGCAACTTTCCATCGCTACTTTGAACCTCTCCACACTTACCGGTAACTCCCATTTTGCATTAGCTTTGTTTAATTTTGGTTTAAATTAAATTAGTTAATGATTTAGGGATTTGGAATTGGATGATTTAGGGGTTTGGAATTGATGAATATATGTTATTACTTTATGATACATAATTTATTATTTGAATTGGGTATATAATGGTACACCTAATTTAGAAAATTAGTTGATTATGTGTTTGAAAATGGTGATTATTGCGTATTAGGTGATGATAATTAGTGTTGATTTGACGGTATTAATTAGTGAATTTATTGTTCACTTTGTTGTTAAAAATTATGGCTAATTTAAAATCCAAAAAATAATACATGATCATTGAATAATATGTTTATTGATAAGTTTACGAGAATGTTTATTATATTGCTGTAAGTGCTAACTACTTATTTTGTTCACAAAATCGTTAATTAAAATTTATGTGGTTAAATAAAAGTTAAAATATTAATATTTCGCTACAGACCACTAACACTTCAATATTAATATTTAAGACCATTATTTCACTACAGACCACTAACACTTCAATATTAATATTTTTTAATTTGTGTTTTATTTATTTGAACCCCTTAGAGAATTTTCGGCCCCGTCTAACAAGTGTTGTATATGATCATTATATGGATATTTTTTTTTTCACAGAACGGACATCTATATTCATCTGATACAACATTTGTTGGATTTGTCCTAGTATTTGGACAAGTTACAAACACAATCAAGTAATCATATCTTATAAATCATTTCAGTTTAAACGGTTCAGAAAATTTTGATGGCACTTTCTTTTTCCCTGTGTACACGCAATTGTGTACGATACAGGGAAAAAAGGGAAGTGCTGTCGAAATTTTTTAGAATCGTTTAACCAGAAATGATTTATAAAATATGATTACGTTATTGTATTTGTAATAACCGGCCGTCAAAGAAAAAACAATAAACTTAAGAATTCAAAATTTTAATGCAGTTTTTATTTGAATTTGTTAAAATAGTAAAGGGTTATATATGAAGTTTTACAAGACTTTAATATGAAGTGTTTTATTCAATCTTCTAACCTACATTTTTCAAATCAGGAAATATGTTCGATTATTTTTTCGATCGTAGTTGGATGTATGAACCTCGAAAATGTATGAAAGGATCAATAAAAGAACGTTTCTGTAACGGTGTACACGTATTTATTAGATTTCCTCAATCTAATAATCGAAATAACGTAGACATTCGTTGTCCGTGTAGTAAATGCAAACATCTGAAGCATTGGAAACCAGATGTAGTAGAAGTACATTTGTACAAATTTGGTTTTGTGCTGAATTATTACTTATGGGATCGTCATGGAGAACTTGTTCAACCTACACATAATCATGTAGTGTTAGAGGACGATAATACTATGACCAATCCTACAGAAAGCATGGTGCAAGATGCTGCAAGATCAATGTTTCCTACCTTTGACCAAGGTGATGATGGGAACGAAAATGTTGACGAAGAGCCGACCGCGGAAGCTAAAAAAATTTATGATTTATTGGATTCTGCTAAGAGGCCATTGTGGGATGGATGTACAAGCGGAACCGAATTATCTGTAACCGTCGAATACATCACTATGAAATCGAAATTTAATCCTACAGAAGCTGCGTTTACAGCAGTTGTACAAACTGCAAAACGACGCATGCCACCTAATAATTTGATGTGTGATAGTCATTATAAAGTAAAAAAACTTATGTCTGCTTTTGGATTGTCGCATCAGAAGATAGATACATGGGTAAAAGGTTGCATGCTTTATTGGAAAGAAGACGCTCATCTTACTAAATGCAGAATATGTAACGAGGAAAGATACAAACCAAGAAAAAAGAAAGGAAAAGAAGTTCCATATAAGAGGAAGCATTATTTACCCATCACTTCCAGACTTCAACGGTTATATGCATCTTCTGCTACAGCATGTCATATGCGATGGCATGCTGTGAGAACACCAGAATAAGGAACTTTGATACATCCATCTGATGGAGAAGCATGGAAACATTTCGATAAGACTTATCCTGAATTTGCGGCAGAGAGCCGTAATGTTAGGCTAGGCTTATGTACGGATGGATTTTCGCCATTTTCTCAGTTTGGTAGTAAATATTCATCATGGCCTATTATTATTACTCCTTATAATTTACCTCCATGGATGTATATGAAAACTCCATATATGTTTTTAACGATTGTCGTTCCCGGTCTCGATGATCCGACTCAAAGAATTGATGTTTATCTACAACCACTAATCGACGAGTTGAAAACACTTTGGCATGAAGGAGTTGAAACGTACGACATTTCGAGAAAAAGGAGTTTTCGTATGTTTGCTTCTTTATTATGAACTATTAATGATTTTCCAGCGTTTGGCATGCTTTCAGGTTGGAGCACATCTGAATGTCTAGCTTGTCCTTATTGTATCGATGAAACACGAGCATTTTCATTAAAGCATGGAAAGAAAATTTCTTGGTTTGACTGTCATCGGTGTTTTCTACATATCAATCATAAATTTAGAACGGATAAAAAGAACTTTAAAGCTAACAGAGTAGAGAGTATGCTACCACCTAAGGTTTGGACAAGTGAAGAGGTATATGAAATTGTAAAAGACTACCCAAAGATACATGAAACTGGGGTACATGTTGAGATTCCAAGTAAATCGGACATTCATAACTAGTGCAAGCAAAGTATATTCTAGAAGTTACCATACTGGAAAAAACTCCTACTCCGACATAACATTGACGTCATGCACAATGAAAAAAACGTGTTTGACAATGTGTTTAATACAATTTTGAATGTGAAGGGGAAAACCAAGGACGATGCGAATTCAAGACGTGATATATTACACTTTTGTAAGCGGCCCAAACTTCAATTATACAATGATAATAAGAAACCCAAAGCATGCTATGAGCTAGATAATAAGCAAGTAAAACTCGTTCTAAAGTGGGTGGAAGGACTTAGATGTCCTGATGGGATTTCTTCTAACCTCAGTAGATATGTTGACTTTAAAAACAGCAAATTGAGTGGGATGAAAAGTCATGATTGCCACATTACGATGGAGTATTTTTTTCCCGTGATTTTCAAGAACTGCTGCCTACAAAAATATGTAGTGTTATAACAGAATTGAGTATGTTTTATAAACAACTTTGTTCTATGACGTTCAAGGTAGATCGTATACGTAAACTTCAAGCAGAAATCCCTATACTTCTATGTAAACTGGAGAAAATATTTCTGCCTGGTTTTTGTAATGTAATGGAGCATTAACCTGTTCTCTTCCATATGAAGCACTCCTTCATGGTCCTGTGCAATATGGATAGATGTATCCATTTAAGAGGTAGTTTAATTAATTTCGGTTTTTGTACCACGATATGAATTTAATTAATTTTGTTTTAGGTACTTGAATCATTTGAAGAAAAAAATTAGACAAAAAGCATGAGTAGAAGGTTCGATTTACAAATCATACCTTGAAGAAGAAGCTTCATTTTTTTTCTCAAATTACTTCAGTAACGATGTGAACTTATCGTTTGTAAGTGTTCCCCGTAATGAAGACACTATTCAACAAGATTCTTCTCAAACAATGTTATCTATTTTTAGACAACATGGAAGACCTGCTGGAAAATGTGTGGAAATATGGTTAGATGATAGAGATTACCATGTGGCACACACATATGTTCTTTTAAATTATGTTGAAGTTGCACCATTTGTCAGGTAATTATGAATTCATGTATAATTCAATTATACATGTATATAATAATTATAAAGGAATATAATACATATTTGCAGCATATACGAATCACAACATCCATTTGGCGATCCTAGTAAACAAATTGCTGGATGGTTTTCAAAACTACTTTCATGATACAGAAAACTGTGTTGTTGACGAAGGATTAGACATCTTGCTATCGTACCAAAACGAAATGTCAAGCATTATCCAATATTCTTCGTTAATGGATTTAAATTCAACACCAAAGGTTACGGGGCTGAAAAATTAACATATAACAGTGGTTTATTTGTCAAAGGAAGTGATGATCCAGAGGAGCATATAAAAGATTTTTACGGCGTCTTAACACAAGTTTTAGAGTTGACATAGTATATACAACCTGCAGAGAATTTTTTTTTATTCAAATGCAACTGGTTTAGCAATGTTCCTAGCTCTGGAATTAACGTGCACAAAGATTATAAGCTAATTGAAATAAGGCATACGTCGCATTACTATAAGTATGATCCTTTTGTATTAGCTAAGCAAGCTTTACAAGTTTATTTTGCTCCATATCCGTGGTTAAAAAAAGATAAAGCAGACTGGTAGGCTGTTTTTAAAACGAAGGCAAGATATACGTTTGATGGAAATAATATTCCAGATGAAGCAGCACATCAGGCGGATCTCGAGCCAAATACTGAAATAGTGATAACCGATAACATTGATGTAGTGTCGTTGACTGATGAATTGAATGTTTTAATAGATGCATTTGTAAGTACTGAAGAAAATGATATAGAGTATGAGACCGAGTCTGAATCAGAAGATGACGAAGACTGATCATAGATGGCATCGCTTGTTGTTAAATGTGAGCTACAATAATGACTATGTTATGTAATATTCTGAGTTATGTAATAATAATGATGACTATATTCTTTTCATGTACGCTTTTGTCGATGATTATGTGCAGAGTATGTTTATGTGATCATTATCACTTGATTAATAATTATGTGATGATTATGCGATGATTAACTATTATGTGATATTGATTGACGATTATGTGATGCTTATGTGATGCTTATGTTATGTGATATTGATTGATGATTATGTGATGATTATTGATGATTATGTGATGCTTATGATATTGATTGATGATATTGATTAACGATTATGTGATATTTTATATATGTTTGTCAGTTATGTCTGATAGACGACGTGATCGACATAGTACATCTCGGTCACCTTCACTTGGAGCAGGTCCGAGTACCTTAGAGCCAGATCTCCATCGAGTTGCGGAAGTAATTCCGAAAAGTGCTGGGTATGTATGAAACTTATTTGAATTATATTATATGAAATATATTGAATATATACATCAGTATTTCTACAGAGGGTTCGAGGTAGAGCCGTCCGATTTCATTTTGCAAGTATCGAAGGAGGCGTATAAGAGTAGGATGTCCGGGTGTTGGCCTCAATGGGATAACATTTCTACACATATAAAAAATGCAATATGGGCTGATGTTATGGTAAATAAAATTTTTAATATATAATTATGCCTTATATGAAACCAAAAACAATATGCCATCATGCCTTATGATATCAGTTTTACGTATTCTGTTTTGCTTATTGTTTTTTAATTATATAATCTCTTTTACATAACACTTATGATAATTCAATATGCAGGCAGCTGTACGTGTGGATCCGCATGGTATGGATGTTTTTGTATATCATTGAAATAAAAAGATGCGAAAAAATTAAAGAGAGACTCTTTCGTGGGCTAAGAGTTCAGGGAAAAAACCAAGTTGGATGGGGGATGATGTTTGGGCTGGATTCCAACAATATTGAGAATCTAAAGCAATCGGAGTAAGTTATATTGTCACTATATTTTTACATTTAAATGCGTTGAATTGTTTTACTTAATAGCGTGTATAAATTAATAGGAATTGTCGGAAAGAAATAAGGCTAATAGGAACAAAAATCCCGCTTTACATCGTGGTGGCTCGAAATCCTTCCAACAACATATGAGGGAATTGGTAAATAAATTAACCAATATTTATGTTATGCATGTATATATTTACTAGTTTCTCTTTACCATATAATCTATTCTTGTATATAATGTATTCTTGTATGTACTCATGCAAATTATCAATATAACCTATTCTTGTATATAGTCAGTGGGCAAAGTATGGTAGGGAGCCCACAACGACTGAGGTTTTCAGAGTCACACATGCAGTGGAGCATACGGATAAGGATGGGAATGTTTCATATGATTGGTCGGACGACAAGGCTGCTTCTGTAATGGTAAATAAGTTTATTTCTGTAATGAAAATATTTTATATTCGTTTATTTCATAGTAAATAAGTAAATTGTATAACAATTGTGTCAAATATATGTTCGTAATTATAGAAGAGATATAACGCAGAGTATGTACGAGCGATACAAGCGAGTGGACGGGAGTCGCTTACGGTTGATGAGTGTAATCAGATATGGGATTCAATCATTGAACCGGCAAGTCGAAACAGGCGTTACAGTTTCGGCAATATGGTATGTACTCAACATTTACACAGTAGAAACCTGTATGTCATGAACTTCTTATTCACTTGAGTTTATTACCAATAACTTGAGTTATCGTATTGTTATTGTATGTCATGAACTTCTTATTCACTTGAATTATTTCACAGGCTCTTAATTTCCAAAAGTCATATAAGAAATCCATAGATGAGGAAGAGATTGCTCGGATGCAAACTCAATGGATGAGCTCAATGATTGGCGCAAGAGTCCGTTGGCGACGCAAATAGATGAGCGTATTGTTGTGTTCTATCAGGAGTATGGATCAATGCCCGGGGAAGGAGGTGCAGGTGATGATGATGCTTAGCTGCTTTGATTTGGACATGAGTATGCTTTATATATATTTGTGTACATATTATGATGTGTGTATATATGAATGTTGTGATTGATACTCAGTGTTTTGGTGGGTTTGATATTTTGGTTGTTGTGATTGATATTTGAACAATGTGGCTTGGTTTGGTGGATTTTTGTATTTGGTTATGTTGATTTTCTTATATGATTTTGTAAATATATGTTAGAATATGCAATATTTGATGATTTGATTGTGTTGATATTGATTATATGGTACGATGGAATGATATTATATGTGTGAAATGATGAAATTATATTATTTGGATTGATTGAGATTGAGGATTGTAAGTGCTGCAATTTGGCTGGAAATTTTTTCCAGGTTTGCAACAGCTAGCGACGGCTAACGACGGTCATTTGGTCAAAGTAAGCGACGGTTACATTGCAACGAATTGCAACGGTTTGCAGTGACAAACCGGAAAACCAATAACCAACGGTTGCTTCCACGTGTACAATTAGCCGCGTTGCAAAATGAGCAACAGAGCCGTCGCTAAGACCATTGCTTTTTTTAGTTGCAACGAGATAATTTGCAACGGCTATTAGCGACGGCTAACGACGGCCGCTAACGGTTTTTAGCCGTCGCTAAACATTGTGTATTTTGTAGTGACTGTCCTTTAGTATTGTAAATTAGACGGATTATTTGTATAATTTAAGATGATGTAATGGTTGAGAAGAAGAGTGGAGAACACAAGAGGTGGTTGTTATTTTTGGAAATTTTGAAGTTGCAAATGGCTTGGATATCATGCATACATATACACACACAATCTTGCTACAAAAAGGATAAGATCGTTGGCCTGAATATGTGTGTTTGTTGGCAAAGTGACACGACCATTTCATTCTAACTTTGAACTAAAAAATCATTTTGGCATCCATATGTCGACTGAACATTTGATGGAGTTTATCGTTTTTGAAAAGTTGACAATGACAATGGTGGATGTTTACAGGAAACGCTTCCAGGCACGTGGTTTGGGTCCTTTGGGACACTTCTTTCAGATGATAAATGCCCTCATCACTGTTCAATCGGACTGATGAGTGCCTTTTAAGTTATGGCATGTTGCCTCTAAGATACTATGAAGATAGAAAATTCAACGATCTTGTCGATCGATTGCATTAGCACCAATGAAATTAACCTATTACTATTTTATGATCTATTGTGATAAGAGTGCCAAATGTATGGCCTGCAATACAAAATTTTGCATAATTTAAGGAGTATGTAATGGACCTAATGGTAAAGAGGAACTGTGGAGAAGTAAGGGCCTATTGTTTTCTTGAATTTCTTCAAATGGCCTAGGCAAACATGCTTATATGCAAGCTAGCTAGAGAGGATACACCCGTTGTTGGCCTTGAATAAATGTGTCTGTTGATAAAGAAACATGACCATTTGATTCAAACTTTGATTATTTATGTCTGTCAGCCCAATTGATTAGTCGAATGGCGACAACAGTGCGAATGTTATAATGCATGACCGCTCTCTTCGACGGAAGATAAAGCAAGCTTGAGACTTTGTCCATTTACATGTTCTCTTCTGTTCCTATCCTCTCTTCTTCTTCAAAGTAAAATGTATAAATGCTATTAAAATAGACGAAAGTTTGACAAATTTTAAAATTTTATTCTAACGTCATAGCATGTAATAAGCACATTGCAGATTGTCCTGAGATGTTATTTTCACTTGTCATGCAAGTTGTACTATCTTGCAGCCAATAATTTGCCTTGCAAGTTTTGGCAGTACTGCTGCTTTGCATGCGATAATTGCCTGCAAGTCTTGGTAGTACTTTCGCTGTGCAAGTCATAATACATGCGCATAATGCGGAAACTGATGCGTATAATTGTGATGGAAGCTCTTATTCATCATGTGGCAAACAATTGCATGTGAAAATGAAGAAAATTTGGTGCGGCGTTGGCCAATAAAACGAAAGACCATCCTATGATTAAGTGTAAAGGCTGTAAAAGATAGGGGACCTTGCTTTATGTTTCGATGTCTATCGCTCCTTCCAGGTCAATGCCTTTTTTCACATGTCCAGCACGTGTTTCTTTTTAAAAGGGAAAAATTAACTAGATCAAAGTCTAATTCGTAACTGTGGCATAAATAATAATTTATATGGGAAACCTCTATGTAGCAACTAATATACTTTTCTTTCTTTTTAACGAATGGAGTCAATATATTTTTAATACTTTAATGTACAATAAAGGTCCAAAGCAACAATTATCAAAATATATACACACACGGACCAAAGCCCAACAACCAACAGTTACTGGTAGTAATATGAGATCAGTTGGTTCGTTTAATTAAGTTGTCCGCTTTTCTTTTATAAATCTAAGATTTCCTTTTTGAATTCCATGACAGCGTTTTGCATGAAATTGGCGATGTTTTTTTTTTCGTTTCACAATTGATTCTGCAATTATCTCCAAAGCTAAGATTGCTTCTTTATCTTCTTTTGCTTCTATTTTTTACAAGTTCATGTTTAATATTGTACGACACCTGCAGAAATGATAAAACATGGATAAATTGATAATAAATAAAAAATGACAACTTACAAAGGTGTCCATCATCGAAATCGAAAGCAATCCATGATTTCTTTTTGAACCAATGAGGCAAGTATGAATTTTCAGTGTAGACGTGTTGTTGAGGCTTTAGCTGACAAGCATATTCCATTTGTTTAAGACGTCAATGTTAGCTTGCTGCGATTCTGAGGATTTCTTGGATTTCAATACGATGATTATTATATAGCTTAAAATGTCATATGTTATTTGTCTTATTATTTTGAACTTGCTGTCAAAAATCCTAACATTTCATTCTTTCTACAATGCCACACAGAAGTAGATAAAACTACTTTTGATAGGCCTTTGGTACTGTTTCTTGCTTTGAAAGTAGTTAAAATGACAATAATTTCATTATGCATGTTAAATATATTAAGATGCATATTCAGATTTTCTCTACAACTTCTCCATACATATGAAGTGAATGAACACTCAAAAATTAAGTGTGTATTAGTCCATTCATGACTATTACAAACTTTAATCATCCATCATTTTCATATAAATTTTATGCCAATTGCATCGTTAATTTCAACGATATCATCTAGTCCCAAGCCACCCTTCTCTTTGGTTGAACGCACGATTTGTCAAGAAATTTTACTAATTTTCCTTTCCACGGAAAATTGGAATAAACTTGAGTTATTTTACTAATGGCATTAGCTGGTAGTTCAAATCTTTGCATCCAAAATAAGATTGTGAGAAAAAATGTAGATTTGATTAGTTCAATCCTTCTAGCTAGGCTTAGTAATCTTGTTTCCCAACCCTCAAATTTATGTTTAATCCTGTTAACAATTGCTTCACAATAGACCTTGTTGATATAAAGTGGTGACAAAGGCGACCCCAGATATGTAATTGGCAAAGTTTTTTTCCTCTATTCTCAAGATATTACAAATCTTTGATTTTTGATTGCATTCTTTACTAAAAAAATTGATTTCTCTAAGTTCGGTTTTAGACCTATCACCTCGTAAAGAGTTTTGAATAAGTCTTTGATTGCTTTGGCTGCATTTTTATCAACTTTGAAAAGATTAGAGCATCATCCACATATATTAAATAGGTAGTTTTGATGTTTGTGTGCATTAATGGACTGATTTATCTAGCTATCAATAGTTTTTCCATTAGCATAGTGAAATATTTCATTCCCACTATGAAAAGTTAGTGTGATAAACAATCTTATTATCTAATCCCACTTGTGCTACTGAAATTGCCAAAAGAGTTACCCAGAATTTTTATAGAAAAAGTTGGCGTAGTGATTAGTTCTTTGACTATTCGCAGCCACATTTCTGGAAATTGAAAGACCACATTACGTGCAGTAAAATGTCACTTCATAAGGTATCGTATGCTTTGCTCAGATCAATTCTGATACATATTCTATCACTTTCTTCGCACTCGAAACCTTTGACAGTTTCACGAGCTTTCAAA
Organism: Allium cepa; assembly: GCA_030765085.1. Lineage (NCBI taxonomy): Eukaryota > Viridiplantae > Streptophyta > Magnoliopsida > Asparagales > Amaryllidaceae > Allium > Allium cepa. The sequence continues at coordinate 10,071,530 of CM060932.1, forward strand.
ATTCCCTCGTCGATATCTCTTTTGGGCACATGAGCAGATTGATTTTCTGAGATTAAATTCCCAAGAACAAGTTTTGATCTACCGCATAACACCTGGATATTATTTTGTAAATGAAATTGCAATTGGAATTCAGCTTGTAATATAAAATATAGGTATGAAAGAAAATAATGTATAGTTAATTCCTTTAAGAATTTTACCTGAATTAAAATCACTTTGAATGGCTTCTAACAAGTTAAATTTGAGCTTTTCCTAATGCAATTTAAAATATTAGCATTGAATCCATCTAAGTCTGGAGGTGTACTGTTTTTGACATTAAAAATAGTCTCTTTTACCTCATCCGTATCAAAATTGTTGTTAAGATAATTTTGACCAAATTTAGAAATTATCATTTTACAAGTGGTGTTTGGTAATTCTTTCTTGACGAGTTCTATGTTGAATAATTTTCTGAAATGTTTGACCACTTTTTCACTAAAATCCTCAATTTTATTTATAACATTGTCACTCATGTCAATTAAATTGCCAATCGTGTTTATGTTTTTCTTGCTTGACATCTTAGCATAAAAGGAACTCCATTACATCATCCATTTGATTTAACCAATCGCAATTTTTCTTCTACTGTAAATCTGTAATTAGTTGCTTCATTACTTCATTTAGTTTTGCCAGAATGTACGTAGTTGTGCATTATCTTTATTGCGATTAATCTCCAAGTTTTTTTTACATTATCATACATTTGGTTCTAAGATGTTCAACCCATTTTCTTGTATCATATTTATTGAGATTTCATTCCTTTAGTTTTTGCTTTGTTGCCTATAACATATAAAGTGTGTTGAACAGTGGAATGTTGCTCTAGTTTTCAATCTAAGGCATGATCATACTAGTTCATTGTAATCATGATGCAATAGCCAATAATTCATAAATTTAAACTTCCTAGCCTCCGGTATGTATGTTTCATGTTGAAGTAGTAATAGAAAAAAGGGTATGGTCACCGTTAGAACTTTGTAAATAAACTACCCTACTTTGTGGTAATATACTTAGCCATTGAACATTACAAATGAATCTATCTATTTTGGTCATGATGTTTTAAGCAGGCCCTGACCCCAAGCATATATATAACCTTTAACTGTTCTTTCACCTATGTTGGTAACACGAACTGTAACAACCCGGATATTTTAACGGTTTTAATTTATTTAATTAACTGAATTTGTGAAAAATGGTAAACGATAAAAAATTTAAATAAAATTTTTATATTTGGAATACGTCTAATTAAAAAAAGCAACTGGTAAATTTTCATATAAAATTATGAATGTTTATTTTATCGTGTAATTATATTTCAATTTAAAACAGTTAACAATTTGTGATAATAAATTTATTTCTAAACCTGAATATATTTCTATCGAAAATTTCTAAACCATCTTCTGAGTGAGATGTTATAAATCATTTTTCCAAATTTTGAATTCTGTTGCTCCGCTTTTCTTATTTTCGCCAAAACAGCAACATTTTGGTACCGATATCAACTTTCGATCGGACGGTCATACCACTGATATTTATATACCGTTTTGATCGTTTCCTTATGCTGATCGCTACAGTGTATTCATTTCTGTTTTTTTGGGAATCTGGTAAACTATGGAACGGTTACCCATACCGATACCTTATTTTATAACTTTTAAACTTCCTGTTTCCATCCGTTACCTACCATATAAAAATCAATGGCCACTAGCCATTACTGTTTCCAGAATTTATGATGACCTTTTATCTCTCCACTGATGCGTCCTTTCATGTTGGTCGGTTGGCTTCTTGGTTTGCTTGGAAAAAAATGATTTTTTTTATACAAGTTTGGTTTTCCTATTCCCTGCATGTGCTCGGCTGTATAAAAAAATAAAATAAAAATTGGGTTTCCTCTTCCACCTCTGTTACGTTTCTTCTCCTCCTTTCATCCATAGCTCGCGCAAACCTCCTAGCTCCGGCCGTGGGCCGTAAACCTCCTTCCGCCCACCCAAGCCTAGCAGTGCTGACCACACCCTGACCCTCTTTCCTTTCCCCTTGGTCGTGCTCCTTTCCCCGCCTATCTCCAGAAAACCCCATGCAGTCCTTCGCCTTCACACTTCGCCAACAACCCCTTGCTTCCTCCTACCCTACAACTCGCACCACCCATCAGCCGACCTCCACCGCTACAGCTCCATCCGCCGCTCCTCTTCTAAACATTCTTCCCTAACTTTCCGCCGGTCACCCACTGCCTCCATCAACCCAGGCCACCTCATCAATATCAGCCAACGCCAAGCCGTACTACTTCCCACTTCGGCCAGTGTTGCTTGCGTTGACCTTGTTGAGTCAAGATTTTTATAGAGTTTTGATTTCTGACAAAGGAATAAGCCGTGATCGACAAAAAGAAGTTATTCATTTAAGAAACACAAAGAGCTCCATATATTAGAGGTTGATTATTTGGTATGTTAGTAATTTATGTTAAAATCTATCCTCAAATAATCATATAACTTCAATCTTTCAATATATATACATATGCACATTAACTGTGCAAATTGGACTAAACCGGTCGACCGGTTGAAAATAAGGTGGTCGACCGTTTTTGCCCAGAATGCACAGATAACATGCACACATGCACATAACGTATATATATTTGAATTCCTGTCTACCGGTCCATTTTTGACCTGTCGACCGTTTTTAAACAGAAAGCAATTTTTCCAAAAGACACTTCTCTTCTCCAAAGGTTGCATCTCCTATCTTTCATCAATGATCATAACTCTTAATGGCAACTGTTCACAAAGAGTTACAACTATTTTTCTCTATATATACTCATCTAAATCATTGATTCAAACACAAGTTTTTACACGATCATATATGCTCTCTAATCTAATCTCTAACACTCCTGCATTCTAAAAATTAATTTAGCTTATTGAATCATTGAAATTATTTCATATCTTTTGATTCAATAAGTAAATACCTTCTTTAATCTTTACAAAACATCATTCATATTCTTTGAGGATAAGATTATAGGAAGGGTGTACTACTAGTGACAAATCCGTGTTTTCAAGAACACAAGTTGTCAACAACAATTGTATTTGTTTTTTTTGTTGAAGTCCTCGGTGTTGTAAGAGGCAAGTGTTGAAGTCCTCAGTGTATTAGAGGCGTGAAATCCCGTTCGGCTGTTCGGGTATTGTAAACCTGTTCCTCCGGGTGAAGCGAGGTAGTTAATAGTGAAAACCAGATAGGAGTCTGGGACTGGATGTAGGACGGTGCTCCGAACCAGTATAAAAATCTCTGGTGTGATTTTTCTATTTTTATTTACTATGCTATTATCATCTATTTCCGCATTTATATTATAGTCCATATTACACGATCCGTGTGTACTATATTAGCACATATAATCGTATACACACCGAACTTTCAATTGGTATCAGAGCAAAACAATCAGTTTTCAACACAGAGCAAAACCGGTCGACCACCGTAATTTCTACCGGTCGACCAAAAAGGCTCTCGGGTTGAAAACGGTCGACCGGTAAAAAATTAGGCGGTCGACCGGTCGAGCATTTTACAGTTTTTTTTACTCCACGTATATATTTTTACCCCACTCTCATTTCTTTCTACTTCCTACTGAAAGCTTTCCCAATTTCCAAACCCTAGTTCATATTTCTCAAACTCCAAAACTCCCAAATCCTCATCAATGGCTCCACCACAAAAGAAATCAAAGAAAAGAGCATCTTCAGAATCTTCATCTCTAACTCTCTCTGCCAGAAAGTGGCTTGAAACTCCAGTTGTCGTAACTCGATGGAATCAAATGACAAATTATAAGTTCCATCCGGGCTCATTCATCAAATTCGAAGACTTCACTTCATACGGTATTCGTCGTTTAGCAAACAATTCCAATATTTCTCCTCTAATAGATTTTTCAGATAATAGCGTAGAAATTAATCACTTAATGATTAAATTATTCTACGCAAATATGAATTTAGAAGAATATACACCGGATAATCCAAATGGAGTTATTTGGTCGGTAGTTTGCGGCAAACGAATTTATCTTACTCATGATAGAATAGCTTCTATTCTTGGAATACCAAATAGAGGTGAAGAATTTTCATCGACATTTTGTGAAGTATTCACCCGAAATAGCACTAGCCATAAGTTTATAGAAGATAATAGTGACGGCACCAAATCGATTGGGCTACGACCGACAGCAAGGCTATTACATCGTGTCTTGATGCACTCTCTATTTCCTCGATTAGGAAATTATGATGCCGTCTACAAGGAAAATTTCAAGGCTCTTTATGCTATATACGGGGAAATCGAAATCAACTGGGCTCACATGATTTTCGATGAAATTTTAAAAGTGAATAACTCCACTCGACCTCATTTCTTCTATAATGAGTATGTTATGCGCATATTGCTAGCATGTGGAGTAACAGCCCCTGATTCAGCAACATCTACACCAAAATGCATTGACTCCACTACCATCAAGCGCATGAAACTTCCTCCTCCCTATGTTCAGATTATGCCATTCGAACAATGGCAACAACGAGGTACACAAGCACAACAAGCTCCATCTTCGCGACCTCGTTCCGGAGAAGTTAGGTTGTTGAAATCTAAGTCGTCTACAAGAGAATCTCTTGAAACCATCGCTCGTAATCAATTCTTACTTGAAGCGAGACTCAAACGTATGGATTCAAAAATTGACAAACGATTCAACAAGGTCAAGTCTTTCTTCAGTGCTATATGGGATGCTATATCATGTATCACATCTGTCTCTACCCAACATCAAGACCCCGGAAAGCGTCCGGCTCCTCCCACTTTCACTTGGTCAACATCCGAGGAATCTGCTGGTACAAGCGGACAAGGTCATGGAGAGACGTCTAGAGGTGATGACGATGACGATGATGACGATGACGATGATGACGACGATGATGATGAAGATGATGAGGAGGAGATTCAGTCGGACTAATGCTAGTTTGTTTATTTTTTTTTAAGTTCTTTAAAAACATCTGTGACACTTGTACTAATTAGTGTCCATCTTATTGAACTAAAGCATGTATGGTAGTTTTCAAAACATCTTATGTTTAAATATGTATTATGCATTGTTCTTTTTGGTTCATATTCTCTTTTGTTTACTCCTTTTTGTCGATGACAAAGGGGGAGAAAGGTGCTAATAATTGTTTGCAGGGAGAAAGGTGCTAATAATTGTCTGTAGGAAATCACATATTCAGGGGGAGATTCAATACTTTAGCTATATATTGTCATCAATCAAAAAGGGGGAGAATGTTGAGTCAAAGCTTCTATGAAGATTTTGATTGCTGACAACAATATAAAGGCAATCGACAAATCAAGACCTACATATGGTACTCTAGATTATAGGTTGATTATTTGATGTTGTAATAGTGATAAACTTGTTAAAATCTATCCTCAAATAATCATGCATTTCAAATATAGTCGATATATATACATTTAAACATCATTGCACATTCACTGTGAAAATTTACACAGACCGGTCGACCGGTTGAAAATGGGGCGGTCGACCGTTTCTGGTAAAGTTGCACAGTAAACGTGCACACATGCACATAACGACTATATATTTAAAATCCTGTCTACCGGTCATTTTTTGACCTGTCGACCGTTTTTAAACAGAAAGCAAGTTTTCCAAAAGACACTTCTCTTCTCCAAAAGTTGCATCTCCTACCTTTCACCAATAATCACAACTCTTAATGGCAACTGTTTCACCAAGAGTTACAACTATTTCTTCTTATATATACTCATCTAAATCGTTGATTCAAACATGAATTTATATGATTATTATATGCTTTCTCTGATCTTACTTTCTAACATTCTTGCATTCTAAAAGCACTCATTTAATTAATAGCTTATTGAATCATTGAAACTATTTTAAACCTTTTGATTCAATAAGCAATATACCTTCTTTAATCTTCACAAAACATCAGTCATATACTTTGAGGATAAGATTATAGGAAGGGTGTACTACTAGTGACAAATCCGTGTTTTCAAGAACACAAGTTGTCAACAACAATTGTATTTGTTTTTGTTGAAGTCCTCGTGTTGTAAGAGACAAGTGTTGAAGTCCTCGGTGTTGTAAGAGGCAAGTGTTGAAGTCCTCAGTGTATTAGAGGCGTGAAATCCCGTTCAGCTGTTCGGGTATTGTAAACCTGTTCCTCCGGGTGAAGCGAGGTAGTTAATAGTGAAAATCCAGATAGGAGTCTGGGACTGGACGTAGGACGGTGCTCCGAACCAGTATAAAAATCTCTGGTGTGATTTTTCTATTTTTCTATTTACAATGCTATTATCATCTATTTTCGCATTTGTATTGTAATCCATATTACACGATCCGTGTATACTATATTAGCACATATAATTGTATACACACCGCACTTTCAGACCTTCCGCCTCACCTCCTTCAGGGCCTGCCCCTCCTTTTCTTTTGCGCGTATATAGGTATTATGTTACACATTTGTTTTTACTTATATTTATTTATACTGTTATATTACATACCGAAGTATATGTATGAATATATAGATATAAGTATACATATCTTATATGTTGTCTACCTGTCATTTTCCTACATATTATATTCGTTATTTAATTAATATGAAATATATAGTTATACCTTAACATTTTGAAGTACTTTTCGGTTTGAGATAGATAAGGATATGTAGCATGTGTGCATGGTTTACCGTAGTCAATGTATGGTGATACTGTAACATAGATTTGTAATTATTTCACATACATATTATATTCGTCATTCACTTCTTTCGATTGTTATATATATGATATACCAGCTTTACTATATAATATATGTTATTTCGATAATTTTGAATTGCACTTACGTATATAAGCTTGTTCTACTTTTACAGTTATATGCGAGAATATATATATATATATATATATATATATATATATCTGTGTGTGTGTGTGTGTGTGTGTGTAATCTGAATTTAATATAGAGCTAGTCTATGTTTAAGCTTATATATATATATATATATAGAGAGAGAGAGAGAGAGAGAGAGGTTTGCTGATTTTGAAATATATTTGGTTAAAGTGTTTTGTTATATATTTTAGTTCACACTGTTATGTTATAATGATATATATATTAAATTAATTTATCCAGGTTTATATTTTATACACCTCATTCTGCATATAAAGTTGTTATAGCTGTTCCATTTCCTTTATTTTATTGGTTATATATATTTATATGAGAATAGAAGTTTCGAGTGAAAGTTTATATAGGTTTGATGTACAAGTAATTATAGTTTTAAATACATATTTGTTTACATAGCATTACATATATTATATTAAATTAAAAGTTATGTCTATGGGTGATGAGTACAGTATTTTTAAAAGGAGTATTTTTTTTATAACGGCTGATATATTATAGGTTAGTATTGTGGTATAGTTTTGTTTTACTGTAGCATATACACGTTTCAAAGTATATAAAAATGAATTCTGTTAGTGATTTAGTCTATGTTTTAATATACAGTAAGAAAGATCGACCAGTAATCCGTAACACAGATTAAAGCATGGACACATATTCAGATATTATACATGCACTAAACAATATATGATAAACACCATAAGGAACTTTCATGTTTGTATAGGCTACTGAAGTTGCAAACAAGTTAAAAGTGTACATTTTATATTAAATAACTTCAAGCTTCTCATAGTCTTCTTGTTTTCCTCTCGGTTTAGAAAGCACTAATGCAATTGTCATTACAGTCTTGCCTAGCCCCAATGCATCAGCTAAAATCTGGAGTATAAATAAGAAGTAAAAGTCTATTAGAATCATTATTTGTCAAAGTATGATAACTGAACACATATTTGAATGCGACAATAGCAAATCTTTATAAGGGTATGTATATGTTTGTATATATCATATATGTAGGCACTGTTGATGGCGGTTAATGTACTAATATATAAGTATATTATATTGCATTGGTTATATAAAATTTGTTGTGTATGTATAAGCCTATAAATAAAATTTCACGTGCGTATTTTATAACTCTAAGTACTGTACATAATGGTTTTGAATATATAATATGATTTTATGCGACTAGCTATATATATAAGTTTACTTGTACTATTTATCTTCATTGACCTAAATTCTGATCTGATTTCGTCTAAATCCTTGTTATCAGCTTTGATTATCAAATTCGTGCTTGGATCTGTAACTCAAAATTCAGTGTCCGTATCAGTGTGCGTATCCGTGTCATCTCCTATTCTCTCTAGCCTCGGAAGGTGAGCAATCACTCACGATTAATGTTCTTTTATTTATTAAATTTGATTTCAATTGAAAATACAATTGAAATATGTTGCTGCTAGTTATTTACACTGTTAAATATATGTCATTAACTGTATCAGTTCATCTGTGACATCTCACACCATTATCTGTTAATTTTACGATGATAATCCTGTTTGGTTAATAATTGATTGATTGTTTGTTGTTTATTGGATGTTAAATTGTAATGTATAAAGTGATAAATATTATGAAATTGAAATTGACGTAGAATAGTTAACAATTTGAAATTGATATGTGTTGAAGTTGATTAGTTAAATTTGTATAATATGACCCCTTTTAATGTTAAATAAATTGACATGTAGAAATAGTGTTAACGACACCTTGAACCATTTAAATGTATGTTGTATAAATTGATGAAGTTTGAAATTGAATAATAAATATCGTGAAGAACCGTATAAATATTACTGTAATAATCTTTAATCTACTTGAAATGATAGTGTAGATTCTAGAGATAATTTTATTCATTCGCACAAACAAAAATGCGAATTAATATGATTATTTGGGATTATTTGAATGAATTATTGGATTGTTATTGATTGTTGTTATTGCTTGTTTATTTACTTTGACACTATCCATGTTATCACACTGCAAGTTCCCTTTGCTATACTTTGATTTTTTGAATTGAAATGGAATCGGGTTGAAATGATAAATACCAAAATGAACTTCACTTAGGATAGAGAATTTAATAAACCCGATTGGTCAATGATTTGATATTAAAATAAAATAATGATTTTATTTGAATAATAAGGTTTTTAAATAAATTGGAGCGTAAATTTTGATAAAAAGGAAAATCTTAATATTGAAGTGTGAAACAAAATATTAATGTAATAACTGATGAAAGAACGTTGTTTTGAAATGAATTATTTAACAATTAAATTTGGAATTATTCATTGAATTAAGTTTGAAATGATTTAATAATTAAGTTTGAATTTATAATCAAGTTGAAATTATTAAGTTTTGAAATTTTTAATTACTAAGTTTTGAAATTTTTAATAATTGAATAAGATTGAATTAATTGATAATTAAATAAAATTGGAATTCTTTGATAAGAGCGAATTGAACTTTCGATTAATTGAATTTGATCTTTGTTAACAAATGAAATGGGGTTTCTTTATTTTTTAAGTTTGGAAAATTATTTAAATAAGTAAATAAGTGAAATTGAACTTCTCGAATATGTGAAAGATAGTTTCTTTATTAATTGAGTTTGAAATTTGTAACTAAGTAAATAAATAAATGGAATTGAATAGCAAGAAATGAAATGCATTTTATTGAAATAAATATAAGACTTGAATTTAAAGAATTTGATTTGACGAATTTAATCTAATTGAATTTGAAGTTTTGATGTAATGGCGTTGCACTTAAGAAATTGATTTAATGAATTGGAAATTTAATAGAAATTGTTTTGAATGATAAATTTACTTAGCGAGTATTGAATGAAATCGATTAATGAATTTAAATTGATTTGAATGTTAAATTAAAATAATTTAAATGATTTCGGAATGAAACTTATATATGAACTTGAATCAATATTTGAATTGTTTAATTAAAATTGAAATTGAATTGTAAGACTTTGAAATGGTAATTTGGAAGTTTTGAAACGTAAATATGGAAATCGATATCGAAAGACAAATGAAATGTTGATTTATAAATTCAAATTGAAATTGAAATTGATTTGGTTTTGAAATTTATTAAATGACCAATCGGTGTAATAATTACGGAAGTTATTAAAGAGACCGGAATCGGTTATGGATATACTCTCTATCTAAACCGAAAACCACTTTAATAACTATACGCGGAGTGATGATCCAGAATGAAGTGGTTGGAATGATGTACGTGATGACTGAAGAAAGAGAACGATTATGGATAGCCTTGACACTTGTGTCAAATTGGAAATGACTAAAATCAGGAGCCATGCTGGGCCAAATGGGGTTAGCCACCTCGAGCGGACACACTTCTTCGTAACTACTACTCATTTCTTGTGATTGATTGGTGCACCCTCAGAATTTCAGAAGTGTTGTTTCGCAGTGTTGCGATCGTTGCGGCGATGCGTTCTCACCAGTCCGGATCAGGCAAACGGTAGTTTCACTACCTTGGGTATTGCCTCATGTGCGTTGTCATACTTGTATCCCTATATACGCGACCACTACGAATTTGTTTTGTGTTACACCTATGGAGTACTCCCTGATATCCCATCAGTTTACGGTGGAGTTTACAGTGCTGTATAGACTATAACGCCTATATTGAATGTGTTAAGGGGAATAATGGTAACGCCTTAACACTATTTTGATATTTATATTACTGATAGGCATTATTTATTTAGCGTACACTACTATATAGTAGATAGTTTAACGAATCCTTAAAGGATGGTTATTCCAAACATCCTTTGAGTTACTTGTATTTCAATTGTTATTTCACTTGAGTTGGATTTATTGATATAAGAATATTAATCCCGACTCGAGTGTTTGTGTTTTACTTTATGCTCGGGTCAGACTGAGAGTACCAGCTTTCGAGGCTCGCCTTTGGAGTTGGAGCTTCGCTTGGAGATCCAGCTTTCAGATATTCTGTTGATTTCAGTGATGTATTCTAATTATTGTATTCAACTATTGTATTCGATACTTCTGTTGTAACTTGTTTAACTCTGATGTATCTATATATTATATAGTAGCTTCATGAACTACTATCTCTTTTACTTCCGCTGCATATTATTACTCTGTGTCTGTGATTCTGTGATTATTTATTTACTGTATATCTCAGTTTTGCTAAATTTTAAATTAACAATTCGGTATTTTGAATTATTCAAATCCGACATGTGCGGATGCGAATAGTCCAAAATAGTGGGTCGTTACAGTTGGTATCAGAGCTTTTGGTAGCTCTAGGCAAAACTCAGCATATCGGGTAAATGTATTTACAGAATTACTCTCATTCGAGTTTCAATCTCTTCCTTTTAACTCAATTCCTTTGAATTTTGGAACGTTTCCTACGGTTTCAAAATTCATCCGTGTCCCTCGCTATTCGTCTTCTTTCAATACTGGAGCACCCCATAACTCCACTTCGAATAATCGTTATAATGAACCGGAGGTCTCGCCAAACTTCGAATGATTTGTAAAGGGGTGAAACTCCTTTATAATAGGCATTGATTTACCGGAGATTTCTGTATCCTCGGTTTATGATGCTATCTATCTTCTGCTATACCAGAATTCTATCTCTTGAGATCGAATGTAGATTTGCCTCAAAATTCTGCATTGATCTTATTCTTAAAGTCACGGTCGACCCGGTTAAGGTTGGCCGTGATTTATATAAACTTATCCATCTCCATATTTTGTTATTTAATCATCATATTTTGTTTCGAACCTATTTTCGAATCAAAATCCTCTTTGATTTGAGACTATCAAATTTGAATCTCTATTCTCGTTTTGAAATCCATTCTTGTAGCGTCAAGCGAAGAAGTGTATTTATAAATTAATATTAAAATGTTTTGATATATATTGTGTCGTTTGAGTTGTTGATGTTGATTTGGATTTTCGATCGATTCGTCTGATCAACGCTATCGATAGAATTTCCAAAACACTCAAACAGAGCAAACTGACACAATATCGTTTCAAATATAGTAAATAATTTTGGATGATTATATTATATATAAGTATAAATTTTCCTGAAATTAAATTGTTAACGAATTTGTTGTTAGAAATGATAATATTTAATTTTCATTTATTATTTTATAAAGCATTGACTATCTTAAAATATAAATAAATGAATGTATAAATTTGGTAATAAATTAATTTGGAATTTGTAATGAATCTAAATCAAGAATTTGAGAATTTAATTTCCGATGGTTTCAACTTTGGTTTTAAAGGTTTAAATTGTATTATCTAAAGAATTTTCGAATAGAATTCGTTTCAAAGAAATTTTAAATGTTTGAAACAGTGCTCTTCTTTTTGTCGCTGGAAAATAATCTCGGTGACGACGGCCGCATCATCGACGTTCATTTTCGAGTTTCGAAATGGAGAGACCATTCTGTAGCTTCGCTACGGTTGGTTTTAAAAAATAAATTGAGTTGAATTTATTAAAGTATGATTTGATTTATATATTGATGTATGGTTTAAAATTTGATTGATATAATATACATTTATTTGTCTTTAAATAAATTTGAAGTTACTCGAAAATTTAATTCTTAAATTTATGATTAAAGATGATTTCAAATTATAAATTGAGGCAATGATTTTGAATGAATATTTAACTTGAAATAACTGAATTGTAAAATTTTATTTGGATAATGCTCAATTGCATTACAGTAATACTTACCTAAATTACTCAGAAGATAACTATGTAATTGAATATTATACATTATAAAATGGTGTTAAAAGAATTTTAAATAAATTTGAGTAGTTATAATTAGTGTAAATATACTTAATATACGTGATAAGATATATTAAGTGGAATAAAATTTAAATAATAATTTGGAATAAAGAAGAATAAAATTTGTTGAATAAAGTATAATTTTAAACGACTATTCAAATTTATGATTTTAGAAATTTTAATTGAAGATAACTGAATAATATGGTAATGGATAAATCAATATGAAGTTAGGAATAGTTAGAGAAATTAACGTAAGAAGATCAAATGGATTAAATAAACTGTTGAATATTAATTTATTTAAAAGTGAAATTTATATGTTAAATTAATTGTTTATTTTCTTTTTCAAATCTATTATCTTTCTAGTTATTTCTATTATCCTACCTCTTACCTTTTCGAGGACGAAAACTTTTGAGTGGGGGTGAGTGTAACAACCCGGATATTTTAACGGTTTTAATTTATTTAATTAACTGAATTTGTGAAAAATGGTAAACGATAAAAAATTTAAATAAATTTTTTATATTTGGAGTACGTCTAATTAAACTAAGCAACTGGTAAATTTTCATATGAAAATATGAATGTTTATTTTATCGTGTAATTATATTTCAATTTAAAACAGTTAACAATTTGTGATAATAAATTTATTTCTAAACCTGAATATATTTCTATCGAAAATTTCTAAATCATATTCTGAGTGAGATGTTATAATTCATTTTTCCAAATTTTGAACTCTGTTGCTCCGTTTTTCTTATTTTCGCCAAAACAGCAACATTTTGGTACCGATATCGACTTTTGATCGGACGGTCATATTACTGATATTTATATACCGTTTTGATCGTTTCGTTATGCTGATCGCTATAGTGTATTCATTTCTGTTTTTTTGGGAATCTGGTAAACTATGGAACGGTTACCCGTACCGATACCTTATTCTATAACTTTTAAACTTCCTGTTTCCATCCATTACCTACAATACAAAAATCAATGGCCACTAGCCATTACTGTTTCCAGAATTTATGATGACTTTTATCTCTCCACTGATGCGTCCTTTCATGTTGGTCGGTTGGCTTCTTGGTTTGCTTGGAAAGAAATGATTTTTTTATACAAGTTTGGTTTTCCTATTCCCTACATGTGCTCGGTTGTATAAAAAAAAAATTAGGTTTCCTCTTCCACCTCTGTTACGTTTCTTCTCCTCCTTTCAGCCATAGCTCGCGCAAACCTCCTAGCTCAGGCCGTGGGCCACAAACCTCCTTCCACCCACCCAAGCCTAGCCCTGCTGACCACACCCTGACCCTCTTTCCTTTCCCCTCGGTCGTGCTCCTTTCCCCGCCTATCTCCAGCAAACCCCATGTAGTCCTTCGCCTTCGCACTTCGCCAACAACCCCTTGCTTCCTCCTACCCTACAACTCGCACCACCCATCAGCCGACCTCCACCGCTACAGCTCCATCCGCCGCTCCTCTTCCAAACAATCTTCCCTAACTTTCCGCCGGTCACCCACTGCCTCCATCAACCCAGGCCACCTCATCAATGTCAGCAAACGCCAAACCGTACTACTTCCCACTTCGGCCTGTGTTGCTTGCGTTGACCTTCCGCCTCACCTCCTTCAGGGCCTGCCCCTCCTCTTCTTTTGCGCGTGTATAGGTATTATGTTACACATTTGTTTTTACTTATATTTATTTATACTGTTATATTACATACCGAAGTATATGTATGAATATATAGATATAAGTATACATATCTTATATGTTGTCTACCTGTCATTTTCCTACATATTGTATTCGTTATTTAATTAATATGAAATATATAGTTATACCATAACATTTTGAAAAGAAGTATGTTTTCGGTTTGAGATAGATAAGGATATGTAGCATGTGTGCACGGTTTACCGTAGTCAATGTATGGTAATACTGTAACATAGATTTGTAATTATTTCACATACATATTATATTCGTCAATCAGTTCTCTCGATTGTTATATATATGATATAGCAGCTTTATTGTATAATATATGTTATTTCGATAATTTTGAACTGCATTACGTATATAAGCTTGTTCTACTTTTACAGTTATATGCGAGTATATATGTATGTAATCTGAATTTTCATATAGAGCTAGTCTATGTATAAGCTTATATATATATATATATAGAGGTTTACTGATTTTGAAATATATTTCGTTAAAGTATTTTGTTATATATTTTAGTTCACACTGTTATGTTATAATGATATATATATTAAATTAATTTATCCAGGTTTATATTTTATACACCTCATTCTGCATATAAAGTTGTTATAGCTGTTCCATTTCCCTTATTTTACTGGTTATATATATTTATATGAGAATAGAAGTTTCGAGTGAAAGTTTATATAGGTTTGATGTACAAGCAATTATAGTTTTAAATACATATTTGTTTACAAAGCATTACATATATTATATTAAATTATAAGCTATGTGTATGGGTGATGAGTACAGTATTTTTAAAAGGAGTATTTTTTTTATAACGGCTGATATATTATAGGTTAGAATTGTGGTATAGTTTTGTTTTACTGTAGCATATACACGTTTCAAAGTATAACAAAATGATTTCTGTTAGTGATTTAGGCTGTGTTTTAATATACAGTAAGAAAGATCGACCAGTAATCCGTAACACAGATTAAAGCATGGACACATATTCAGATATTATACATGCACTAAACAATATATGATAAACACCATAAGGAACTTTCATGTTTGTATAGGCTACTGAAGTTGCAAACAAGTTAAAAGTGTATACTTTATATTAAATAACTTCAGGCTTCTCATAGTCTTCTTGTTTTCCTCTTGGTTTAGAAAGCACTAATGCAATTGTCATTACAGTCTTGCCTAGCCCCATTGCATCAGCTAAAATCTAGAGTATAAATAAGAAGTAAAAGTCTATTAGATTCATTATTTGTCAAAGTATGATAACTGAAGACATATTTGAATGCGACAATAGCAAATCTTTATAAGGGTATGTATATGTTTGTATATATATCATATATGTAGGCACTGTTGATGGCGGTTAATGTACTAATATATTAGTATATTACATTGCATTGGTTATATAAAATTTGTTGTGTATGTATAAGCCTATAAATAAAATTTCACGTGCGTATTTATAACTCTAAGTACTGTATATAAAGAATTTGAATATATAATATGATTTTATGTGACTAGCTATATATATAAGTTTACTTATACTATTTATCTTCATTGACCTAAATTCTGATCTGATTTCGTCTAAATCCTTGTTATCAACTTTGATTATCAAATTCGTGCTTGGATCCGTAACTCAAAATTCAGTGTCCGTATCACCGTGTCATCTCCTATTCTCTCTAGCCTCGGAAGGTGAGCAATCACTCACGATTAATGTTCTTTTATTTATTAAATTTGATTTCAATTGAAACGACAATTGAAATATGTTGCTGCTAGTTATTTACACTGTTAAATATATGCCATTACCTGTATCAGTTCACCTGTGACATCTGACACCATTATCTGTTAATTTTAAGATGATAATCCTGTTTGGTTAATAATTGATTGATTGTTTGTTGTTTATTGGATGTTAAATTGTAATGTATAAAGTGATAAATATTATGAAATTGAAATTGACGTAGAATAGTTAACAATTTGAAATTGATATGTGTTGAAGTTGATTATTTAAATTTGTATAATATGACCCATTTTAATGTTAAATAAATTGACACGTAGAAATAGTGTTAACGACACCTTGAACCATTTAAATGTATGTTGTATAAATTGATGAAGTTTGAAATTGAATAATAAATATCGTGAAGAACCGTATAGATATTACTGTAATAATATTTAATCTACTTGAAATGATAGTGTAGATTCTAGAGATAATTTTATTCATTCGCACAAACAACAATGCGAATTAATACGGTTATTTCGGGATTATTTGAATGAATTATTGGATTGTTATTGATTGTTGTTATTGCTTGTTTGTTTACTTTGACACCATCCCTGTTATCACACTGCAAGTTCCCTTTGCTATACTTTGGTTTTTTGAATTGAAATGGAATCGGGCTGAAATGATAAATACCCAAATGAACTTGACTTAGGATAGAGAATTTAATAAACCCGATTGGTCAATGATTTGATTTAAAAATAAAATAATGATTTGATTTGAATAATAAGGTTTTGAAATAAATTGGAACGTAAATTTTGATCAAAAGGAAAATGTTAATATTAAAGTCTGAAACAAAATATTAATGTAATAACTGATGAAAGAACGTTGTTTTGAAATGAATTATTTAACAATTAAATTTGGAATTATTCATCGAATTAAGTTTGAAACGATTTAATAATTTAGTTTGAATTTATAATCAAGTTGAAATTATTAAGTTTTGAAATTTTTATTTACTAAATTTTGAAATTATTAATAATTGAATAAGATTGAATTAATTGATAATTAAATAAAATTGGAATTCTTTGATAAGAGAAAATTGAACTTTCGATTAATTGAATTTGATCTTTGTTAATAAATGAAATGGGGTTTCTTTATTTATTAAGTTTGGAAAATTATTTAAATAAGTAAATAAGTGAAATTGAACTTCTCGAATATGTGAAAGATAGTTTCTTTATTAATTGAGTTTGAAATTTGTAACTAAGTAAATTAATAAATGGAATTGAATTTCTTAGCAAGAAATGAAATGCGTTTTATTGAAATAAATATAAGACTTGAATTTAAAGAATTTGATTTGACGAATTTAATCTAATTGAATTTGAAGTTTTGATGTAATGGCGTTGCACTTAAGAAATTGATTTAATGAATTGGAAATTTAATAGAAATTGTTTTGAATGATAAATTTACTTAGCGAATATTGAATGAAATCGATTAATGAATTTAAATTGATTTGAATGTTAAATTAAAATAATTTAAATGATTTCGAAATGAAACTTATATATGAACTTGAATCAATATTTGAATTATTTAATTAAAATTGAATTGTAAGACTTTGAAATGGTAGTTTGGAAGTTTTGAAACGTAAATATGGAAATCGATATCGAAGGACAAATGAAATGTTGATTTATAAATTCAAATTGAAATTGATTTGGTTTTGAAATTTATAAAACGACCAATCGGTGTAATAATTACGGAAGTTGTTAAAGAGACCGGAATCGGTTATGGATATACTCTCTATCTAAACCGAAAACCACTTTAATAACTATACGTGGAGTGATGATCCAGAATGAAGTGGTTGGAATGAAGTACTTGATGACTGAAGAAAGAGAACGATAATGGATAGCCTTGACACTTGTGTCAAATTGGAAATGACTAAAATCAGAAGCCGTGTCGGGCCAAATGGGGTTACCCACCTCGAGCGGACACACTTCTTCGTAACTACTCCCCATTACTTGTGATTGATTGGTGCACCCTTGGAATTTCAGAAGTGTTGTTTCGCGGTGTTGCGATCGTTGCGGCGATGCATTCTCACCAGTCCGGATCAGGCAAACGGTAGTTTCACTACCTTGGGTATTGCCTCATGTGCCTTGTCATACTTGTATCCCTATATACGCGACCACTACGAATTTGTTTTGTGTTATACCTATGTAGTACTCCCTGATATCCCACCAGTTTACGGTGGAGTTTACAGTGCTGTATAGACTATAACGCCTATATAAAATGTGTTAAGGGGGATAATGGTAACGTCTTAACACTATTTTGATATTTATATTACTGATAGGCATTATCAATTTAGCGTACACTACTACATAGTAGATAGTTTAACGGATCCTTAAAGGATGGTTATTCCAAACATCCTTTGAGTTACTTGTATTTCAATTGTTATTTCACTTGAGTTGGATTTATTGATTTAAGAATATTAATCCTGACTCGAGTGTTTGTGTTTTACTTTACGCTCGGTTCAGACTGAAAGTACCAGCTTTCGAGGCTCGCCTTTGGAGTTGGAGCTTCGCTTGGAGATCCAGCTATCTTTCCAGCTTTTAGATATTTTGTTGATTTCAATGATGTATTCTGATTATTGTATTCGACTATTGTATTCGACTATTGTATTCGAGACTTCTGTTGTAACTTGTTTAACTTTGATGTATCTTGTATATTATATAGTAGCTTCATGAACTACTATCTCTTTTACTTCCGCTGCATATTATTACTCTGTGTCTGTGATTATTTATTTACTGTATATCTCAGCTTTGCCAAATTTTAAATTAACAATTCGGTATTTTGAATTATTCAAGTCCGACATTTGCGGATGCGAATAGTCCAAAATAGCGGGTCGTTACATGAACTTACCAATTTCTTGTAACTTTGAGAAAGGAACTAGTTTTCCACCATATTTTTCTTCATCTGTTCTAATGCAATCAAAATCCATAATGATTATATTAACATCGTTAGAATCATTGTAAAGTAGCTTCCATAAATGTGATCTTCCGCTTGCAGTATTATATGCATATATGAATATGAACCTGATAGAAACTTCTACTCTATTTACAAGATTTATTGAGATGTGTTGATCACTGAGTTGTCCAACTTTATGTTCCAAACATCACCATCTATTAAGCATAAGATTCTTTATTTTGAGCAAACTTAAGTGTATTCAAAAATTTCTTAATCATTATTTAAGAATCTTTATAGTCTTTGAATCTCTTTAGTCTAACTTATTTTCTAATAAATTTACACAAGTTGGTTTATGCCTTATTAAAAGTCTTTTCACATCAAGTTTTCTCTTAGTAGCGTGTAAACCTCTAACATTCCAACTGATAATATACATTAATGATTCTTGTTTTTATTATTGCTTCTCAACGGCATAACTTGATCATCTTTGATAGATTCATTCTTTTTTCCTTTTTGCCTTTTGATCTCATTCTGAATTTTGGATATTTCTTCCTTTAATTTATAATTTTCAGTAACTAATAACTCTTCTATTTGGTATTGATTTTGGGTTTCGGCTTTGAACTTTTTGATTCACCTTTTGATGCTTCACGTGCTAACTTTGGATTTAGCTTAGTGATTGGTGTTGGTAGGGAGATAAAATTTGACACTTGGGCAATAGTAGAATTGGAATTATCATACTTGCTCATTGGATTAACTAACTCTAGGATTGCTTCCGCACTTTCTCTGATTTCAAGTTCCTACAAAAATGTATCATTATCTATGTTGTAAACATAATCACAAGTGTTATCAGGTTTTGAAAAAAAACATAGGATTATTTTTTATTAAAACTCCTTGTGACTACTTATCCAATGATGAAAGTGGGCCGTTGCTTTGATTTCTCTAATTTGGGCTGCTACCAAGTACATTGGCATAATTTTTGTACTTTGCACTTGAGTTCCTCTTTTGAAACTTTCTTTAGCACTATTGATAGCCTTGTTGAAAGTTGTTGGCCCTGCTAAACTTTGTTGCGAAGTCAAAGCAACGTTAGTGTCCGGCATTTTACCATCGCTTTATGTATATAGTACTGAGCTGGTATCACTATCTGAGGATTCTTGAAGTTTTTCATATTCTTGAATTTCTTTTATAATCTTCTGAATTTTTGGAGTATTATCGTAATTTTCTTTAATATCAGCTATGATGTCTTGTTTAATATGCTGAAATAACTTATCTTTTGTAGCCCATGCAATTTCATTGGTTTATGTCTGATCGTGTGCAATTTCATCGATTTCTTTAATAGTATGTTGGTTTCTTTAACAATAATCGTTATTAATTTGAAAAAATATATTAATTTATTTAAGTAACAATTGTTATCAATTGTATATTACTTATTTACAAAAATATTTGACGTTGTGTATACACACACACATACATATATATAAAATCTTCGCATAAAATATTAAAAAATTTGTATGGTTGGATTTTAAAATTTTAAAGTGTACAAAATTTTATTCCATAGTTAAGTCTTTTCATTTATAAACAAACTTCTGTAAGATCAACTATCAAATTAAATCCAAATGACATGATTCTACATTTAAGCTTCTCATATAATATTGAAAAAAATTGTATGATTGGATTTTGAAAATTATGAATGCAAATAGGGAAGTTGGTTCAAACTAGTTGCTTTCAATAGAATTTTTTATTAAATTGGATACTTATATGGTAGTACATGGTTGTAGTACAATTCTTAGATAGTATATAATATACTACTAGTCAATGTATGTTCAGTCGTACGAATCACGCGCTATGCAAGATTCAAATCGATGACCTCATGAACCAAAGCCACAGCGCCTAACCACCGGAACAATGGTGCTTTCGATAGAATTCTTAGTGTAACTTAAATATGACCAATTTGAACTTGTAGCCCTATTTACATATGGAATTCTCAAAATCGATCAGTACAAAATCAATATGATTGTCAAAAAATTTAAATATATAAAATCATGTCATTTAAACTCCGTCAAATCCCTCAATCATATAATTAATTTGATTTGTATGATAATTAACTATTTTTGATTATTAACTAACATGGTAAGATCGGCTATCAAATTGAGTCAAAATGACACGATATCATATATTTAATCTTCTCATATAAAATTAAAGAATTTGTATAGTTGGATTTTGAGTATTTAGAATGCAAATATGACCGTTGGTTCAAAATGATCATTTTCTATAGAATTTTTTATGTACTTATTTAAAATGACTAGTTTGGGCTTACCATCCAGATTGTATTGGAATTTTTGAATTCTAATCTTATTGGAACACTATTATTGTCTAAAAAGCTTAAACACATAATTTGTGTCATTTGAACTTAATCTAATCATCAATCTTATTAGTTATTTGATTTTATTCTATAATCTACTTTACCTGATTATTAACTAACTTTGTTAAGATCAACGATCAGATTGACTTGAAATGGCATGATGTATTATAAGCCTCTCATATAATACTAACGAATTGGCATGGTAGGATTCTGAAAGTTCAGATCATAAAAAGGACTATTGGTTTAAACTAGTTCTTCTCGATAAAATTATATACATAGCTTATCAAAGATGACTAGCTTGAACTGACATTCTGTTTTACTTATGAAATTACCAATACCTGATTATGTAGAATAATCGTCATTCTCATCCAAAAAAGCTAAAATATAAAATATCATGTCATTTGAATTCTATTTAAACATCGATTTTATAAATTATTTGTTTTTCCTCGATAATCAACTATTTTTTATTATTAACTAACTTTGTTGAGAATGATACCTAAGTTAAGTCAAAATGATATCAATCATATATTTAGTTTCTTATATAATATCAAAGAATTTATACGATTGAACTTTGAAATTTCAGAAGATAAATAGGACTATCAGTCTAATATTTTCATTTTAAACAGGTGGGTCGGTTGACGCAAGTGGTTCGGCCTTCCTAACAGCCATGGGCCAAGCTACCGTGATAATGGGCTTGCATGAGTGGTCTAACCTATCTTCATCTATAAATAGAGGGGCAGGTGTATAGTTGAAGGTACCTTTTCTGAGAACTTCAGGGAAACTCTGCCATTTTTTATACTCTTCTTTTGTTGATTCAAACTTGTATTCACATGGTATGTTGACGGATTGTATCTGTATTCAAGTAATTGAGAAAGTAATATAGATTCTATTCAAAGTGGACATAGGCAATTACGTCGAACCACTATAAATCAGGTGTCTTCCTTTTTTTTGTTTCTTTTGCATTCAGTTGAGTTATTTCTCTATTTTAATATATTTTCTTCATTAATCTCTCTACATACCTCTATTCAAGGGTGTTACTGACAAATTTTGGTGCTAATATTTTGGTACTTTCACTGAGAACGTACGGTCTCAGGTTGATAGGATCTACTTTGTCGCTACTGAATTGAAGAAATCCCCGGAAGGAGATTGAAGTTCATTCTCAGGAGTTTATAGATACTATTCAAAGTTTCAATGGATAACTCTAAGAAGGAAAGACTAAATACCAGATCAGCCTCCCACAACACGGATGTCAATGAGGCCGCCAGCGTCCAGTAAGTTGGACCCAGTCATCAGCAAGCTAATCTAGCAGCAGCACCGCCCTAAACCAATCAGAAGTTGTCACTAAGGTGGAATTTAATGAGCTGATGAGAGAGATCGTAGAAAGTAGGAGATAGCTTAATGAGCAGATTCAAGCAAACGCCAACCTCATGACCCAGATCGCTTAGTAACTGTGTCAAAACGTTGGAGGAATCCCCGCTTCCTACTCATCATCTGACAGCTCTACTTCATCAGATGAACATTCTAGGCTGCCGTAGGATTGAACCGGCACAAACGGGTGCAGCAGAGCAATCCACTAGAAATTGTCCAAGTTCCCTACCTAGGACCCTAGCCCCTCAACTACACCTGGAAAATCACACTCAAACTGGAGTGGGAAATTTAGGATCTAGAGCGCGAGTGGAAGCTGTTCCACCATCTCGCTAGGGTCGTACAACGGGTCCCTAGGATGTGCATTTGGGGGATCACTTACAGAGGAGGCACCAGTCGAAATGATCACGCGTGATGGATTCCAACTTGCCACCTCCCATCCAGACCCTGGATTTATCGGCTATGGTCAGAAAACTGATGAGGGAAAATCAGGGCTTATCCAATGATGATTGGGCATATCTAGGACCCATACTCCGTTCATAGATGCTATCCTACAGGCTAAGAACCCCCAGATGTTCAGTATGCCAAATCTTCGAGCCTATGAAGGGAAGACTGATCCCCCATAGCATGTAATGAGATATGAGTGGATGATGGACTCGGCTAGGGTAAATGATGTGACTAAATGCAGATGTTTCCCTATAACCTTATCCAGAATCACTATCATGTGGTTCACCAGACTTCCTCCATGATTGATCTCCAAGTTTGATGAGTTAGCGACAAAATTTGTGGAGAAGTTTAGGATCCATACCACTAGCCCAAAGGACGTGATGTCTTTATCCAATGTGATCCAGGCTCCAGGGGGGTCGTTAAGGGAATATTTGCAAAGATTTCACGTTGTTGCTACCAAAGTTAGCAACCCGAATGACCATGCTATTCTTATGGCCATGATACGAGGGGTGGATCCGGACTTAAAGTTTGGTGGTTGGCTGGAAAGAAAAGCATCGACTACCCTGGAATGTTTTTATTTAAAGGCGAACCAATTCATGAGAAGAGAAGAGGCCAGGTGGATGAGGCAAAGCAGCACGCCAGGGCCCAGCAAGGAAGCAGTGCAAGGCGACATTGCGGTAAAGCATTCTGGCGACAACTCTAGTAAGGTCCATATCAATGTTCAAAATAAGTTAGAGTAGTCTAAAGGATTCGGAGGTGGAAATTGCAAAAGAAAGAGGTAAGCAGGAAAGGATCCCAACCTATAACGAATACAGTCCTCTGAACACATCTCTGGAGAATATTTATTTATCAACTTGTAATACATTCCAATACCGAAAAACGCGCCTAAAGGAATCCACTGAGGAACTAAAGCAAACTGAGAGGTATTATCGCTTCTATGAGACTTACTGACACAATACCAAAGAATGTAGACACCTCCATGATGCTATAGAAAAGTTGATTCGATAGAAGAAGTTACAGCAGTTTGTTAAGAATCCGCAGGAAAGCAAATAGGGGACATCCGACCCCAATCGTGGGCAGGCTTTACATTGACCTGAGGAACCCGCTCGGACTGGAGGTAGACTGATTATAAACACGATAGTTGGTGGGCCTCAACCAAAAGACGAGAGTTGGCAAGAAATGGAACGCTATGCTAGTTCCCTTAAGCATGCTGATTTCGAATGCTGCTCGAGCACAGAAAACGGGACCTCAGCAAAACAATAGCGAATGATGACGGATGATATAGTATTCAGGAGCAGAGATGCCGATCAGGTGAAGGCACCTACCATTCACCCGATGGTCATCTCAGCCACGATTGGGCTGGCGTTTGTGAGAATAATACCGACTGATTGTGGGAGTTCTGTTAATATTATCTTCAAAAAGTTGTATGAGCAAATGAAGATGGAGGCGAAGGATCTAAAATCATTTAAAGCCCGCATTCACGACTTTGATGGTGCGGCCACTGATGCGATATGTTTTGTTGAATTATCGGTTGAGTTTGGAGAAGGTGAACATCGATGGGTATGGATCTTACCATTCATTGTTTTAGATGTTGATTCCCCGTATAATGTTTTTTGGCCCAACTGGCCCTGGTGGAGTTTAGGGCAGCTTTGGCCCCATGATGTTTAACCTTGAAATTTCCGATGGATAGAGTAGTTGGCATAGTGCATGGTAATCAAGCAACTAGTCATGCATGCTATGTGGTTGAGCTGAGAGAGGCCCAGCCAAGAGAGAAGGGGAAGGGCGTGGACGACTCTGTTCGCGTCCATGTTGCTGAAAATTGACAAGTAGGGCTCGGGCAATAGGGTCAGATCTATAGGAACATTGATCCAAGAGATGATGATGAAGAACTCAAGGAGGCTAAAGCGGCACCTGCTGAACTGACGATTGACATTTCAGTCAACCATGATGACCCATCACGGGTGCTTAAGATTGGGTCATAGCTCAACCCCTTGATATAGGATCTTACCAATTTCCTCTGAGCGAATCTAGATGTCTTCGCTTGGTCTCATTTCGATATGTATGGGATTTCTCTCACCATTGCAAGTCACATGTTGAACATTGACGTGAAGTATGTGCCAGTGAAGCAAAAATAGAGAGGCAAGGACCCGAAGAGGTCCGCTGCTCTAAGAGAGGAGGTGGATAAACTCAAGGCCAATGGATTCGTCTACGACACCCTCTATCCTTAACAGGTATCTAACCCCGTACTAGTAAGAAAGGCGAACGGGAAGTGGAGGACCTGTGTTGATTGCTCAGACCTGAAAAAGGCATACCCTAAGGATAATTTCCCTTTACCCCGAATTGATCATTTGGCCAACTCGACAGTAGTACATGAATTGTTGTCATTTATGGATGCGTATTCGGGATACAATCAGATCCTGATACACATTCCAGATCAGGGACATACTAGTTTTTTCATGGACGTTGGACTATACTGTTACGTAGTGATGCCTTTCAGGTTGAAGAACGCAGGAGCAACTTGTCAACGTTTGGTGAATCGGATGTTTAAAGACCAGATTGGTAGAACAATGGAAGTCTATGTGGATGACATGCTCACGAAGTCATGACAGTCAAACGACCACATTCGAGACTTAGCGAAGATGTTTGATATACTCAGGTACTACAGAATGAAAATCAATCCACTAAAATGTTCCTTTGGCGTTGCGTCGGGAAAGTTTTTGGGTTTTATTGTCAATGCACGAGGAATCGAAACCAACCCATAAAAGATTCAGGCTATTCGAGTCATACAAATGCCCAAAACTATAAAGCAAGTACAAAGCCTGAATGGAAAAGTCACCACGTTGAGTCGATTCATATCTAGAGAGACCAACAAATGTATTACTTTCTTCGATGTGATAAGGAAAGGGAAGAGAAATTTTGATTGGACGCCAGACTGTGAGGATGCATTCCGTGCTCTGGTGAGGCACTTGGAGAGGCCCCCGGTTCTGTCAAAGCCTATAGACCATGAGGAGTTATATGTTTACTTGGCCGTATCTCAACACGCCATCAGTGCGGCTTTGATTCGTGAATATGACCGAATCCAAAAAAAGTGTATTATGTTAGTAAGCGTTTAAGGGGGGCAGAGAGAAATTACCCTAAGATTAAGAAGCTAGCCTATGGCTTGGTGATCGCTTCACGCAAGCTCCGTCCGTATTTTCAGGCACATCCGATCAGTGTTTATACCGATCAACCTTTGCGGTAGGTGCTCCAATGACCAGAAACCTCTGGAAGGATACTCAAATGGAACATTGAGCTGAGTCAGTTCGATATCACTTACCTGCCACAGAGGGCTATTAAAAGGTAAGCGCTAGCGGACTTCATTGCAGAATTCACCTTACCAAACGAGCCAAGTGGTGGTGATGCAATTCCTGCCGTTCGATGGAAGCTATACACCGATGGGGCATCCAATGATCGTTGTTCTAAGGCTGGTATTATTCTTGTAACTCCCAAAAACCGATCAGTTTGTTATGTTTTGAAACTTGATTTCCCAGCTAAGAATAACGAAGCCGAATATGAAGCATTGCTGGCTTGAACTTACTAAGAACTCGAAGTTAAATCGGTTGAAATCTTTTGTGACTCACAATTAGTGGTGTACCAAGTATGGGGACACTATCAGCCAAAAGGGCAGAGACTTGCCCCATACCTTGCTCGGGTTTAGGAACTGTTGGTAGACCTTAAATATTACAATATTTCGCATATCCCGCGTGAACAAATGTGGAAGACGACTCACTGGCAAAATTCGCAAGTACTGGTGAAGCACAACAGATGGGCTTGGTTCCCATCGAAACCTTACATTCCCCGAGTATAAACGAGATGTAAG
This sequence comes from Allium cepa, assembly GCA_030765085.1. Taxonomy (NCBI): domain Eukaryota; kingdom Viridiplantae; phylum Streptophyta; class Magnoliopsida; order Asparagales; family Amaryllidaceae; genus Allium; species Allium cepa. Next base: position 10,098,552 of record CM060932.1, read on the forward strand.
CAGATTTTGTGTTAAAGACGGAAACTAAAAGGGTGTCGTGGATGACCTCGTTCAAAGAATACCTGCTACATGGAATTTTTCCTGAGAGAAATAGCAAGAGACGACAAGTCGTTCGTAAGGCTCGCGGTATATAATGCAGGATGGAATTATGTGTCGGAAAGGATTCTCAGTTCCCTTACTTCGGTGCATCACCCACGACGAGATAAAGCAAGCCTTAAAATAAGTTCATGAAGGAGAATGTAGCGATCATACTAGGGGCAGACGCTACCAAAAACATTCTCCGCTATGGATACTATTGGCCAACCGTGAATCGAGATGCTGCGGACTATGTAAGAAGATGCGATAAATGTGAAAAGTATGGAAAGATCCAGAGTGCCCCGCCGACGGAACTCACGCAAATGATTAGTCTATGGCCATTTGCAATATGGGGGATCAATATAATCGGCTCCTTGCCAATCTCTAAAGGTGGTGCGAAATATGTAATTGTCGCAGTCGATTATTTCACCAAGTGGGCAGAAGCAGAGCCCTTAGCCACGATCACCACCATAAAGGTCATTAATCATGTTGTGCAAAATATTATGTTGTTTTGGCATCCTACGAACTATCATTATGAACAACGAAACTCAGATTGAGAGTAGGGAGTTCAAGGAATTTTGCAAAAAATATTGCATTGACAAAAGGTTTGCAACAGTCACTTACCCTAAAGCCAATGGACAATTAAAGCCTTAAATAAAATTATCAAGTCTATATTGAGAAAACGTTTGGAGAAGGCCAGAGGCAAGTGGATGGATGAGTTTCCGACGGCACTTTGGGTTTATAGAGCCACCCATAAGTCCGTGACTGGCCACACTCCATTCACCTTGGCTTATGGCACTGAAGCTGCTATACCGTAGAACTTGAAGTTCCCTCTCACCGGGTGACTCATTATGATCCTAGGATGAATTAGAATCTCTTATTTGAGTCATTGGACTTTGTCAAAGAAAAACGTGAAGAAGCGGATCTGAGGCTGGCTGCATATTGGCATCGAGTCACTCGATATTATAATGAAAAAAGTTCGACCGAGAACCTTTGATGTGAGTGACCTTGTTTTATATCGAGTTTTTCCAGTCCCATCACATATGAACCCCACATGGGAGGGTCCATACGTCATCGAGCGGAAGCTTGGAGAAGGAACCTTCAAGCTTGCGATTGTTGACGGCATAACGCTCCCCCAAGCATGGAATAGCAAGCATTTGCGTCGTTATTACACTTAGTCTATTTCTTTCGCATTTTAGTAACAGTTGTTTCCAGTATGTGTTTCCTTTTTCGTTCTCTATTTTCGACATGTAATAAGATAATTCAGTTTGTCCCTACTTTTTATAATCAATAAAGGCTTGAAGCTGTTTTTCTATGAACTATTGATGTTCTGTGTGTTACAATTCCATGGCAAAATTAAATTGCATTAATCTATCTGGCGTATGAACGCACATATAAAATTAAAAGTCAACCAATAAACGATTAAAAAAATCTCTAAGTCCCCGAAGCACGGACTAGAGTACTCTGAATCCCCGGAGTGCAGACTGGAGTATAAACTATTTAAAAAAACTCTAAGTCCCTGGAGGGCGGACTAGCTTACTCTAAGTCCCTAGAGTGCGGACTAGAGTATAAAATATTCAAGGACTAGAGTACTCAGAATTCCTAGAGTGAGGACTGGAGTATAAACGATTCAAAAAATCTCTAAGTCCTCGGAGCGTGAACTAGGGTACTCTGAGTCCCCGAAGTGCGGATTATAGTATAAACGATTCAAAAAATCTCTAAGTTCGTAGAGCACGGATAAGAGTACGCTGCGTCCCCGAAGTGCGGACTAGCATATAAACGATTCAAAAATCTCTATGTCGTCGAAGTGCGGACTAAATTATAAATAATTTAAAAATCTCCAAGTCATGTGGAAGCGGACTGAAGCTTACATAACTCACAAGACTTTGAATTTCAACTGCAAGTTAAGTGATGAGCTAAACGACGAGAGTCTATGAATGCAAAAGAAACAAAATTTTATTTACTAATCAAAAATTAAGCCCCATTACAACTTCTTTGAAATCCGAATCCAAGTCTATCCACAACGACTATAAAAAAAGAGAAAGAAACGACTACATGATTTAGGTTTATTCAGGCTGAGCGAGGTATGACAAGATGATAGAACCCACTTTGATTTTTTCTCCTTCTTCGGCTTCTCCGAAGGCTTCTTAACTAAACGTTTTCCCCTGGACCTCTTGCTTCCCAGTGAGGTAGTATTTCGAGAAGGAAGGGGGACCTCCAGAGGTGTGGTTCCACCGGGGAGAATTACCTTCAGGGGCCTATTTAGAGGATCATCAAGTTCCACCACCTGAGGTTCAACCATAACTTCGGCTTTCTTTTTCTCCTCTTCCACAATTTTCTCCTCCATGCTAAGCTTCGAAGTATGTTCGAAGGCGCCTGTGATTTCGGCCTCGTCATGTTCATCTATAGGCGAGGGATTTTCAAGTTTATCCTCATCTAGCCCCCCGATCACTTGAGCCTCGGGTCCAGTGGTGTCCCCAGCGTGAGGTGCCTCAACCACCTTTTCTTCCAGCTCTTTGGCAACTTCGCTCCCTGGAGTCGGTTCGGGTACAGAGTGACCTATATGAGTTCATGAGAAACAAATGTTAGAATACATTCATCACTCGCCAAATGCGATGAATTCCTAAACTCTAAAGAATGAAGCTACATACCAGCTTCCAAGTGGCTCTCAGTGGTTTTCAGAGTATCACCCTCTAGAATAGGGGATAGAATGTGAAAACCAAGCCTGGGCTTCTCTGGATCATAACTAGCATGCCGCTCGAGAGGCTCAAGTGACGAGCTATCGGCCGGCTGAGTGGGAGGAGGAACTGGGGACTCAGTGCCAAACGGGAGAGCAATATCGTCCTTACCCTTTAATGACGAGGAGTCTCTTTCGAAGAGGGCTTTTGTTGTAGATAAGTCTAAAGGCTCGTTTCCTCGAAGCCTTCCCTCACAAGAACTTCTTCATCAACCTCTTCGACACCCAACTCAACTCCTTTAATTTTTATCAAAGTGTCCCATGCTTTGGCTAATGATTCGAGGTAACCCTCGCCTAGAAAAGATAGGTCACGGTGCATGAGAACCCATACATTATACTCGGCAATAAGTGGATCAAATAAGCACTTAATTTCTTCTCTGCCGGCTTCAGCAATTTCCTCGAGACGAGAGTCGACTTTTGTGAGCGCCATTTTCTTACCCTCCTCGCAAGCTACCTCCTTTAGTGCCTCGACCTTAGAAAGTTCCTCATCGAGCTTCGTCTTTAGAAGCCGTATTGCGAGACTTCATCACAATATCATTGTGACTCTTCCTACGTAGCAATTTTCTCTTCTTTCTCTTTAACAAGCAACTCCTCTACTCTTTAACCCGTCGAGCGAGAATATCCTTTTCTTTATAGACAAAGTCTTTCTCTAAACTAGAGCACCGCTGCATTGGACTGCCTCATCGATTTCTTTCTTGTGAGTGGCCTCCAAGCGAGTAACTACCTCGGTCGTTTCCTGGCATTTTTCTGGGCGGCTTTAGGTTGAGATTTCTATAAGGATAGCTCTTCATACTGGGCTTTGATGATATCTTTGTCATGAATGGCTTCAAGTTTGAAGTGATCGATTTTGTGTTGACGTTCCATGGAAACCTTTGAAACTTTCTCCGCCAAGTGTACGAACGCATCATTCTGGACATAAACATCATGGTTGAAGGCGATGGCGCTTTGTTTGACATGTCTGGGAATAGGATGAATCGCAGGGAGAAATTTCAATCCATCGAAGCTTATCTTCGAGAATGTAGCCTTAACCTCAGCTAATTTTTCTATTGTCGATGGGTCATGTGTAGAGGCTGGAGGAGTCTGCCTAGCCGGAGTCAAAGATTTCTTATGGGGATCACGAGGTTTCTTAGTGCTCGACTAGCTAGAATGTTGGTCGTGGGGAGCTTCGAATTGAGATCCCTTCTTAGAAGATTTCTCCCTATATTGCTCTAACTGAGTGGGAGGATGGTTTGGATACAAGGAATGGCTGTAAGTTCTTCTTTTGGAAGACGACGACACTCTAGGACAATAATCTCTATCGCCGTTGTCATCCCTGTCTCGTCGTCTACCTGATCTCGAATCCAGACTGGAATGGTGGAAGATTGAGGATCTGCGATGGCGGTCAATGTCGTGTGTACACCCCATATCACCTGCATATAAAACCAAGTGAGGATGAGTCAGTGAGAATCATATGATGACCGAAATTCAAGTGTTGGGTGAAGTGTAAGTGTTTGAGTGTCCTAGTGCTTCCACCTGATGGACCAGTGTTTTTCGCTTTAGTCATTGGAGCTTTCTCTCCTTGATGACGAGCCTAAATATCTTCATCGCTTCTTAAGGGCGAATTAAGTCCCATAGGCTCAGGGTTATTGAAGCCATAATTTAGTAAGTCGTCCGGGATGGTCAGGTCAAACAGACTCTTTAACGAACCCTCTAAATTTTGGGGAGACGGCTTTTTCTCGACTGGAGTTATTGTAACCTTTGAGATTGCGCCCACTGTTTTATTTTTCAACTTGTAAGCTAGGATCGTTATTCTCTTTGAAGGGGGAGGTAGTTCCTCGACGCCGGATGTGTTAGCTACTGGTGCTAAGTCGGAACTTATATTCTCGTCAGTCTCCTCTGGCACCTCGGTTTCTTTGATTTCACCTTCCTCAATCATATTAAGGACCACTCCTGTAGGAGGCACCGAAAGTCCGACCTTCTCTTTGCCTTTTTTCGTAGCGAATCCGCCTGTAATAGCGCCGATTGGAAGGCTAGTTCGACGGCCCTCTTCCAGTAATCCAAATTTCAAAAGCATTCATTGGAAATAACATATTTAATGTCCCAGTCTCCCATGGGAATAGCTCGAATGGCCACGACGACCTCAGAGTACCCGACGCCTTCAGATCGTGGGCGGATACCTAAAAGAGTTTAAAGAAGTTCAGAAAGGATGCAGATCGAGCCTTACACAAATATTAGTCTATAAATAAAACTTACTCCCTTCTAGTCATCTTCTCGCAAAACCAAGGGGATAGCGTACGTAAAACCACTCTTTCTTATACTGGAAAAATTTACTCCATGCGCCCATCAGGATTTGACATTTGGAATATGGCTCGAGAAATATGAAGGATGGACTGTCGGAACGTCTCTTAAAGCAGTAAATATAACGAATATCCTTGGGAGTGGGGAGTATCAATAAGGTGTTCATAAAGAGAACATAGGTGCTATGAATAAATGCATGGCTATTAGGGTGTAGCTATGCTGGAGCAATCCCAATATACCGCAACACTTCACGAAGGAATGAATCTAAAGGTGGCACAATTCCGACCCAACATATAAACTTGTTGCGCACAGTATATCCGGCTTGGGGCAGGTGAGATCGATCTTGTCCTAACGGAACTAAAACGTCATCAAAGGGGATTACATGAATTGAGCACAACCGATGAAGAGCGGTTTTTCCAATTTTTGAGGCTTGTGAATCATTGGGGTAATCCAAAACAACGGCTCTATCCATGGCATCAGGAGCCGGGCCTATAACCACAGCAAGCGGATCGGGGATGCCAGGTGAAGGGACCGATGGTGGATTCGAAGTTCCCACTACCTCCTGCCGAGAACTTGGCTCAGGCTTATCAGAAACTATAGCATAGCTTGATTTTTTGGATATCTCTAAAGAGAGACAAATGTGAATAGATGCATGTTTAAACTATACTTGAAAGACAATAGATATATGATATAACAACAGAGTATTCCTTGTGTTGTGTGTGAACTAATGCGACGATTTAAGAAAAAAGTACAGATAAATTAAAGTCCTAAAGAATAGTATAGCATGATGGAGCTTTAAGTTATCATCGTTGGAGAGTGTTATCGTTCAAAGTCACAGAAGTTTGTCTTATGGTTGGTAGCAAAAGTCTTGGGATCAGACATTGGCATCGTATATTGAGAAGGTTATTCCTTACATATGTTGGGTTAGATTCGTGTTTAAAATTATTTAACTATGGATTTGTTAACCCAAGTTAGGACCTTAGGCTTATGTGCTTTGTTACATGTCATTGTCCATTATGTTGTGCTTGGTTGTGGAGGTGAGTTACCCAAATGTATGTTGTATTCGAGTTAGAATAGTTTTAATTGCCAATGCCGACCCAGACATACCAAGCCACTCTCCTAGACACCGATCCATGCTCTCCCTCTCAATACCGTCCGGTACTCTCACTCAAGATAACGAACCGCTCCATTTCCCTCGATATCGATCCAGTCCCTCATAGAAATACTGAGCCCAATTTCCATCAAGGGATTGCCTAACAAGCCCTACTCCAAACACCTCCAGCTCTACTTCCTTACACTCTACACCACCGACCTCGAAGTTTAGGTTGTGCTACTTCTCTCCATGGTCCTTAAGAAAACACCTAGCCTAAAGCACGTCCATCTCCAAATCGTCCTCCCTCATTTTCGTTGGTTCCTACTGAACTTAGCCGAAGAAAGCCTATCAACTTGACTTCGTGCGAGATTCCTAGCTTAGAGAAATAAGCCAAATGCAAAGTTCATACCTACGAGAATGAATTAAAGCTTATGGGAACTATTAGATTTGGGATCGAAGTTCGTTTGAATTCGCCAACATTAGGAGTTGCGAGATGGGTACCTCGGATTTGGGGGGGAAAAAAGAGAATTGGAATGTTGGCTAAGACTCGAAAAGAGATAAGTCAGAGGTTTGTGAAAAAGTGAAGGAAAGAGGGAAGAGAAAGCTTTTATATGCGGCAAAGGGAAGGCGAAAAAACACTTGCCTTTAGAACCGATCAACACTTGCCTTTAGTACCGATCCACGCACTTTGTGTATGTCGTTGGAGTGAGATGCTATTTAGACCGACCGTGTGGATCAGTGATGACATGCCGACCAGCTTTTTACCGGAGTAACCGAACAAGTGGGTCGGTCTCTAAAATGCCGATCCACTCGTTGTTTCAATATATATATATATAATAAAATATAATAATAAAAATAATAATTAATAAATAAATAAATATACATACATACTTATATGAATATATATATGTATATACGTGTATATATGTATTTATAAATATACATACGCGTTATGTTCAGAAAATCCACCGTGATTCAGCCTTCGAGAGGTTGTATACACCCAGCTTTTGAAAAGTTAAAAACTGGATTTAAGCAACATACAATTATCATATGAATAAGCTAGCTTTTGAAAGCAAGGATTGACTACTGATTCAAAGCGCATCATGTTGAGTCACATAACGCGCTTTGGGGGGCAAATGTTAACCAACTACGTGGTCTAGCTAAAAAGCAATAGTTCCAGAGGCAATGGTTGGCTCCAGTCGGGATTTAGGCCAAGAGGGATGTAGAAATATGAGGGTCTGGTGTAGCTCAGGAAGTATGAAAAGCATATGGCTCGACCTATATGTATGGTTCGGCTTATATATATATGGTTCGGCCTATAAACGTGACTCGGCCAAGCAAGGGAGGAAGGTGGTGTGTCGTTCGGTCTCATAGAACGGTATGTGTCGCTCAACCAAGGAAGGAAGGTCGTGTGTCATTCGGTCTCATAGGATGGCATGTGTCGCTCGGCCAAGGAAAGAATTTATAGAAGTTCGGCATGCGCCACTCGGTCAAGGAAGGAAAGTCAAGACGGGTCGGTCATTTGTGGTTCAGCATCCATGGGTTTGCTTTGATGCTTTGACATGTGTTGGTCAGCATACATGGACCGGTGGACCTTATGGAGGTTAATAAGTTCTTTGACCAACAACAGAGTGACTTGACTAACATTTCTTTGCTACGGGTAATTCGCCCTTTTCTTCGAGCTCCTCGAGGGATTTCTTCAGCAATGGGATAGTCCCTGGATCGACACAGGTGGTTCAGTCGGTGTAAGTGGTTCGGTCAATCTAACAGCCATGGGCCGAGCTACCATGGTAATGGGCTTGCATAGAGGTCCAACCTATCTTCATCTATAAATAGAGGGGCATGAGTACAGTAGAAGAGACCTCTTTGAGAACTCCAGGGAAACTCTGCCATTTTTTATACTCTCCTTAAACTTGTATTCAAGTGGTTTGTTGACGGATTGTATTTGTATTTAAGTGATTGGAAAAGTAATAAAGATTCTATTCAAAGTGGACGTAGGAAATTACGCCAAACCAGTATAAATCTGGTGTCTTCCTTTTTTGTTGTTCTTTTTGCACTCAACTGAGTTATTTCTCTGTTTTAATTTATTTTATTCATTAATCTCTCTACACAACTCTATTCAAGGGTATTAGTGAACTATTTTGGAGCTAATAATGAGGAACGAAATCTCTTGACAGACTAAAGTGGAATATTGTAACGATCCCTATTTTTGAGTAAAATTTAAATTGATAATTATAATAAATTTTTAGGTTAAATTATGGGTTAATTTGAAATTTCCAAACTAATAAAATGTTTATTTATTTATTCATATGTATATAAGTTGAATATCAAAAGAATTTTGGTTTGTAATTCATAGTAAATCTCTTATAAATAATCTTTGATTTTTAAAAGCTCTGTTTCAAAATTTCTAGAAATTTGTTTTCTAATTTATAACATACATATGTAATATATATTTTGAAAATTTTATTGGAATTCAATATAGTAAATTTTTAAAAGATATTTGAAAGTTAAAATTTAATTTGATATAAATAATTTTAATTTTTTTAAAGTTAAATTTTTATTTTGAAGACTCTTATATAATCTATAGGTGTGTTTATTTATTTAGTATAATTAGATTTCAAACTCATTTTTTTATAAAATTGCAAATATATAAAATGTATAAATATAAAGACAAGAATAAAAAGGAAGTATGATATAAAGTTATATTTAAAATATTATTTGTAGTGTTTAAAAATATATTACATAAGTTATATTAGTATAAAGGGTTTAAAACAAATCGTATAAATTAAATAAAATATGTTTCATAAACTGGAATAAAGTAAGGTCTTAAAATATAATTTGTAAATAAATTCAAGACAAGGTTTAAACACAAATTTCTTACATATGAAGATTTGTAAGGTAGAGACTATAGGATATTAACAAGTGTAAACATTTCTAATTTGAGAAATCATGCAAATGAACAAATGGCAATATGATTTTCACTAAAAAAATTAAATCCAATAAAATGTTGCTAAAGAGAAAGCCTGGTTATTCATTTTCAAATAAAAGCTAAAAAATTTCCCTTAATCTTCATATTCCTTTCATTCATTAGCAATAGAAATCAAACCTGAGAAAATTTATCTCAAAATCAGTAGATTATCTAAAACCTGAAAGTCCAGAACCAAAACCAAAGATCAAAATCAAGCAACAACCTTATGCATTTTAAAACTGAAACTAAAATTCAGTTCAAACTCAAATTAAAGAATTAAACCTAGAAATCGAAACCAAGTTCAGACCTGAAAACAATTTAACTTTCTCAAGTTTACAACCTGGAATCAGTAACCTGAATGCAAAGTATACGATGCAAGCTTCATTCAATATGAAATCTAGAAGCAATCAAACAAGCTTCATTTCAATAGCAATCAGATTTAGATCATCAATACCAAGCTCTCAGACAAATTTCAAACATGTAAAACAAATACAATACAAAAAACTTCAAACTGGAAGCTTTAAAAAAATCAAAGCATGCAAGTACCAGGCTCAAATTATTCTTTCGTTCTCTGTTCTTCAATCTCATGTGAGAAAATTCATTTGAACCCATATATGTTTTGATATTTGAGTCGATGCTTGAAGTATATTGTGGAAAGTGATTCTTTAGTTGATAATTATGTCAGCATGATTGTATGTATATGTGTGCAAAATTGCATGTGCATGTCTACATAAGATTGTCACCTCTGTTCATTGCTTACAGGTTTTAAAAACTCGTTAAAAGACTTCAAATCACTCCAACCAAATAATTTTAGGCTATAAACTTTGAATGAAAAATGTTTGTATATGGGTCATATCATTTTAAAAATTAATTTCAAGTGTTTAAATTAAATATTCATTTCAAAAATGATATATATATAGTGATGATTTAAGATAAGTCCAGAATCAAACGTTTGGATTTTTAAGTTTGATTATAGGAAAGGATGCACATTTCAAAATCATGATTTTTAATGATCATTACAGAATTTTTAAATGGATAAATCAAGTTGTATTTAAGGTTGAACAGAAATTGTATTTGCACCAAATTCTGGCAATCAAATGGATTGGGGACTTCGAGGTTGAGGCTGAAGCATGATTGTAAGTGGGCAATTTCAGGAAAAATATTGAATGAATTAACAAGTCACCTTGGTTGCCAAGCAATGATGATTTAGGGTTTAGCAGTTGTTTTGGTTAAGGATGTCAGCGAGTCGAATTTCATCGTCTCTGATGAATCGATTTGCACTGGACCGGACGGAAAAGGAGCGTGGGTTATCGGTGGAGCTTTGGTAATGATTACAAGGTCGCAAACGAACTGTGGTGGCGGTACTTGATGATTTTTGGCGATCGAGTTTTGGGTGTCGGGCTCGATGTCACGACTTCGATTTCAGGTGAAATCGATAATTCTAGGTGGTCGTATCGATTTAGGGGTAGATCAGCGATGTGTTGAATGTCTCATCGATGGCCAGTGTTAGAAATGGATGGTACATGTGCACTGGTGCATGTATATCATGTGATCATTTTAGTTGGGGAAGATGAAGGGGGAACTCGGGTTTGTGCTCGAACCCTTTGCTGTTTGTCTTGAGGAAAACAAGGTGTGCGTTATTTCGAAGTTTAGCACGAGGATTACGAGAAAAGGCTCGGGTTTTCGTTGCATTGGCTCGAGTCGTTTTAGATTGAGATGCCAGATTTTAAAATCTGAGTAGAAAACATGGCTCAGGGTTTAAAGTTTGATGACCGGGTTCCTTTTGAAAGAATGATTTAGTTTAAAGTTTATTCAAATGAAATAAGTTTTCAAAATAAATGTTTTGCAACTATTTGTTCAAAAAGGAATTTTATAATAATTTTTTAAATAATGATAATTTAGTAAATAATAAAGGTAAATGAGTTATCTTAATAATGTTTTGATTATTTATTTACTTAATAATGATTTCTTCCCAAAAGTCATTAACAAGGTTTAAATGTAATTTTTTTTCAAAGGTTGATTAACAAATGGAAAGTAATTAAGGATAATTAATCACTTAAAAATAATTACTTAATATAAGTAATTACGGATGGATAATTAATGGTTTTAAAGATTGATTAATCAAGTGTTTAAGATTTAGTTAATTATGGAATAATTAATTAAATGCGATTAAGAAATTAAGGTTAATTTGATTAATAATTTAAGTTTGATTTATCAAGTAATTAATGAATAATGAATTAAAGGAAAATTAAGGATTAATTACCTAACGATTAATTAGTTAGAGGATGATTAATTTTTATAATTATTTAAGTGGTAATTAATAAATTAAAGGTTAATTTAATTATTAATTAATTAAGGATAATTAATTTAAGAATAATAAATGATTAGGGATTAATTATTTAATGATTAGAGGCTAATTTATTTAAGGTTAATTAATTAATAATTAATGGTTAATTAATAAATGATTAAAGTTAATTAATTAAAATTGGTTTGAAATAAATTAATATTAATTAACCAGGATTAGTAAATTTTTCATAAGTAATTAATCTGATTTAAATTAATCAGACAATTAACCGATCTTACTATGAATGTTTGGATTGAATTAAATGCTTTGAATTGTGTGATATCCCTGATGTATGATGTTTTGCGATATGATTTAAGCTGTGAACTACGATGTAATTTATTTATCTATGATTTATTTCTCTGCGATGAACTTATATTATTTATCTGTGATCTGTGAATGAAGATAAGCGTTATAGGTTATACCGCTTATCAATATATTGCTGTGATTGAACTTAATGATTAATGATGTTGCACTACTGTGTGAACACCCTAGACTACACCATACACACACAAATATGGATTGCACGAGGAAATTGGTTAAGTCACAGATTTTTGAAATGGTTTTAAAGTTGAATTCTGAATTCAAATAGTTTTGAAAATGGAATTGGATTAAATATGAAAAGCTTTTGAAAAGGAGTTTAGAAGATAAAAGTTATTTTGAATAACTTGATAAAGTTTTGAAATTTAAATAATTTGATTTGAATTTGAATTCAAAATTTGAGATTGAATTCTATGTTTGCAAATTATGGTTTAAAAAGGTTATACAAGTTATAAATGCGTTTATATGGGTTTTAAACCAATTTAAAAGTATTGTTTTGGGGAATTTGAATTTAAACCAAGCTTTATACTTGAAGGGCTTTAACTTGTATAAATGTAATCGGATTTTTCCGAAATGAAAACTACTTGTTTTCACAAAATATATAGCATTCATAATAAGAAAGGATTTCTAATTTGTGTTGAAAGATTCAAGTTTGAAATGGAACTGAAATAGTTTTGAAAGCTATGAATGAATCTTTGTGAAAAATGGTTGAACCTTGTTTTGAAATCGAAGAGGATCTTAAAGGTATATCCTTTTATAAAAGATTTGAAATGAAATTGTTTTGAAAGCTATAAAGGATTTTTTGTGAAATGTTTGTGAACTTTGTTTTCAAACAAAAGAGGATCTCAAAGATAGATCTTTTGTTTAAATATTGTGAATGAATCTTTATGAAAGATTGATGAACTTTGTGGAGTGAATTTTTTTGTTTAAAAGATTAAAATGGTAATTTGATTAACCATTTGAAAGCAAAGTTTTGGATAACAAGTTGTGACTTAATGAGATCCCATTATCCATATGTTTTAAGATATTGCGCTCACTATTCGGTTTAACTGGGAGAGGACTTTGTTTTATATAACCCATTCCAGATTGTGATACGATGAAATGGATAGCAATTAAAGATGGTGTGAAGACCGGGTGTCTTTGAGAACGATAGGATAACCTATCGAATGACTCTGCACTGAGTTGCTCCGGTATAAAGATCTCCATATGTGATGGGAAGTCCGATCAGGATTGTGGATACCCGGATTGCAAAGGCTTCTTCCTTTATTGGATGAAGTGCCTTCGGTTTCATTTGAACCCGGAACGGACTTATATGGTTGTATGTCTGAAATTACACTTTGAGATATAAAACTGATCTCTATCAAATACATTTCTGTTTGGTGGAGGGAAATTTATTTTCTTAGCTTAACACCCTTCTCTGAGACGTACGAGCTCAGAGGTTATGTAGTTGATAGTTATCAGTGATATACTCCCAATTTGGTAGTGTGGCATGCTGAGTGCGACTGTGTGTTGTTGATCATTTGTTGATCAAAGCATGTTTTTGTGTAAAGCGTAGCTTTGTGGACGAGACTGCATCATGACCTCACTCCCCGGAAATGGTCGAAACAGGAAAAATGCGGCAAGGTTATGAGGGTCGTGCCCTTAAGCGTGTGTCATTCCCTTTTGGAAAAGGGTGATATCATGCTATGGAGCCCAGATACTTAACTCATGTGGTCACTGCAAATCTATTACTTTGTGATTGCTTTGTGGTGTTGGTGTAGAGGTACCTCGGATAAAGGTCGCAAACGACCGGGGGGTGGCATGCTCGAGTAGTAGTTACCTAGTTACAAAGGTAACCCAGCCTTGTGTTGGCAGAGAGCCGGGTAGGTTCTCGGGGCGTCCCTCCAGAGGCGTACCTATTTGGCAGTAGGAAGTTCCTTAGCCTGACTATTTGTTGGAAATCCAATCACCAATACGCACCTTGTACGGTTTTAGTTGTAGAACCTGCCATTTACTTATGGTGGTACCCACTGTTTAGATGGTAGCTATAGTAGGCATAGTTCGAAATGTCTATGCTGGATAAGATTAATATTATACTTGCAAATGTTTTCCACTATGCACTAATAATAATATCAAAAGGATTTTGCGTATCAAGCATGTTTGACTATCATAAGAAGAAATCTCCTCCAATTCTGTGTTTGCATTGTGTGTGCAGTGGAAGGCCTTATGGTAGTTTCATTTTCCAAAAGGCATTGCGGATTTCTTTTAAAATCTTTTTTTGATTTTGATAAAGATAAACTATTTTTTTTTCTCATACAAGTCCCATGACTGACCCGGAGTTTATTGTTCCCTTCCTAAACTGTGGGTGCCCATAATTTTCCACATGGGCAGTCTAGAGTCAGATTTTTTAGATAATCAAATAGTAGGTGTAGATTTTATAGCATTCAATCTCTGGATATTGGCAATCGCAATTGGATCAAGTTACTTCACTTCAGCATTGATGGTGGTTCGAGCTTTTGGTTCAAGCTACCTTTGGTTTGGAGTTTTGGAGATAGAGTTTCTTGATGGTGTTGGATTCTTTTGGAAATCATATTGGAGTTATCGTTTCCGTTGTTATCCTTTCCGCTGTTGTTATTGTCTCTGATATTGTTGTATCATATTGTATCATATATTGTATTCATTGTTGTATCATTCATATTATTCATTTCCTTCCGCTGTGTTGTTGTACTTAATGTGCTATAAGCTTTGGTGAACCTGATTCGGCGTTTAAATCTGTGGCATTTGAATACAGGTGATATATTCGGTACCGATTTTCAAAGGTTGAGTCCGGGACGTTTCAAGTGTTCGACTGACTTTCGGTTGTTGTCGGATACCTTCCCTCTTGAATTGGAGTCGACACCTTTGATTTATAACCGGGTCAGTCCGGATCATAGCTCAGATGCTGTCTCGGGCCAAGCAAAACCGATGCCTTGGCTGTTTGAAGTGAAGGGAGGCCTTTGAGATTAGACTCTGAAGCTTCAGCATTGTTTTGGCGTAGGGTGGTAAAATATCAAAGTATCGATAGGTAAGATCTAAAGGTTCATCCCCATGAAGAATCTCCCGTACTAGTTTCTCCTCATTTAGATCAGCTTCACCAAAGGCTTTCTTCTTTATTTCAATGATATATTCCCAAGCCTTGGCGAGTGATTTGAAGTACAGGAGGCAGTGGATCAATTCCCATATTATTGAAAACTAATGTGTTTGTTTAAGTAAATATAGCTACAGGAGGCAGTAGACAGAGTTGGGGCGCGTATGTGCAAGGTTATTTAGCCGTTTGCTTTTAATTGCTAATAAAAGGTACGCCTACAAAGTAAAATTGGGAAAATGATATATATATATATATATATATATATTGTGATATATTTGGTTTTTGACCGTGTGGGTCGATGTATATATATTTATATCTATTGCGACATTGCAAAAGCTCCTCCGTACACGGGAGGCTCTGCCAATAATTTCGGAAATTTTGAGAGTTAGAAATTTTTTGAAACATTTCGTTAGCGACAAATTGATTTCAAATTATAATTAAAATAAAAGGATTTTGGAATAGAAATCGAAACTAGCAGTTTCGATTCGAAACTAAAGAGTTTGGGCAAAATGAAATTGAGATTTTCACTAAGTAGGTTTTGCTATTGAGTTTGGAGCATTCTTTCTACCTTAGCAAATTTCGGAGACGAAATTTTTATAAGGGGAGAGGAATGTAACGATCCAGAATTTTGGTATTTAGATTTGAACATTTAATTCATTTTAAATGTTGAATGTGAATTATAATTTGTTTTGAAACAAAAAGATTTTGGTTAAATTAATGAAGTTAGTTAAATTTCAAATATGGTAATTAAATTAAATTTGAATAATAATAATTAACTATTTGAAATTGAGATAGTTTGTGAATCTGTAATTTGATATGTAAATGGTTTCCAAAATTTATTTAAAATTTATAGTTGGGTTAGAATTATTAGCATTAGACTTTTGGATGGAATCAAAAGTCGATAAGTAAAATTTGGAAATTTTATATTAATTTAATAATGGAATTTAACAGTATAATAATGCAAATGATCAGATTTTGATTCGGAATGAATCGGAATGATTTCTATTGTGAATATGAAATCCATATGATTTATAAATATGTTAGTAAACTTTTAAAAGTGAAATTTTAAGTGATTTCGACGATTTCGAAAATCGCTCGAATTAATTGACGAGTTAAAATAGCCTTCCGGGGCACAGTTTCGGAATTCGAAGAAACCAGTTCCATTGGATCCATAATAGTTAGCTATTATCGGATTTCAATTTTCGTAGCAATCGGAGTTGTCTTTTCACCCTGGCAGCTCAAAACGCATAAAAACTATTTTAATCGATTTAATTTAAAATTGAGTGTTTATTTCCGTAACTCGCGCATATGATCGAATTAGCTTCTGAAACACGTTCCATTGTGTTCGGAACGTAGGTAAAACCTTACAATCGCCTGTCGGCACGCATTGTTTGGAGATCGTTTGAGAAAATTGTTTAAAGGTGAATTTAATAATAAAATAATTGGGTTATATGTATATATATACGCGCATCGGGCCGAAACCCTCATCTCCTTTTACAGCCATCGTTGTTTTCGTTCAATGGCCGAAATCATCCTTAGTTCTCCCTCAATTTTCTCTTAATCCTTGCACTTATTCAAGAAATTTCCAACTACGAAGATGACGAGCTCGCCGAACGCTTCAAGTTAAACGGTGGATCTTGCTTGGAATCGTCATTTGGAGAGGCAATTTGGTTTCGTTCGTCGCGTATTCATGCTCGATTTTGGAGTGATAGAGGCGACCGAGTTTCGATGGGTTTCAGGCGTGGGTAGGGTGTGCGATGGCGCGTCGTTTGAGGGTGTTCGATCAAACATCGGCGAGCTCGTGGTAGGTGCGGCAGTTCAAAATCGTGGCGACAATGGGTTCGTGAGTTCTGTGTATTGAGCTGGAGGAAGATGTGTTGTTCGGCCTCGATTTTCTGGGATTTTAAATGGCCGATTGTTGTTGGGTAAAAAAATAAAGAAATTATTTATAAATTTTATTATAAATATTTAAAAATTCAAATCTAATGCATTCGTTGTCAGATTTCAACGAAATGAGAAACGCCAGAATCGCAGCGACGAGCACTACGCATTGGAGCCATTCTGGGATCATTTTGAGCAAGTAAAAATTTAGGTTAAATCGAACGTCGTTCGATTTAATTTAAAATTTGAACGCTCGTAGGAAAATAAAGGTGAGTTAATCTCACTCACATCTGGATATCAGTTAATTTAAATAGCTAATATTTAAATGTTTGATTGGTTGTTTAGCTGAATATGATAGTTATTATCAGATTTTATCGATATTTATTGGTTGTGCTAATATCTGTGGATACAGGAAAATAGGTTGGAGGGATCCAACTGGATTCCTCACAAATTTTTATATTCTAAGATATATCTCACTGATATCCTGTGATAAATTGATTTAGATCTTGTTATGTTGTGTTCTATTTATATACCGTGATAAATTAATTTGAAAATTTAAATTGTGTTGTGCCACGATTGGGTGAATACAATCAGGGAATTCAAATATAAATAAAATAAATTGGGTTTAAAAGAAAAAAAAGGAATTCTTAAGTAAAGAATTTAAAAGGAATTAAATTCAAGAAATTGGTTGAAAATTTCAAGTGTTTGAAATTGCGATTTAAAAGGAAAATGTGAATTATTTTAAAACAATAGCGAGATTTATTTTTAAAGGATGGGAAGTGTATTTTTTCCTAGAGAATAAGCATGTTTTAAGCAAAGATTTTCTAAGTATAAACTAGGAAGTTTTGCAAAAGGTGTTTTTAAAATATTTTAGAAAATTATTATTATTTCAATTGTTTTTAAGTGAAGGTAAATATTTAATTAAGTAATTATGGTATTAAATTATTTTAAAGATAAATTAGTGTTATGTCTTCCAA
Source organism: Allium cepa (assembly GCA_030765085.1). Classification (NCBI taxonomy): domain Eukaryota; kingdom Viridiplantae; phylum Streptophyta; class Magnoliopsida; order Asparagales; family Amaryllidaceae; genus Allium; species Allium cepa. The sequence continues at coordinate 10,116,328 of CM060932.1, forward strand.
AGGAAATTTTAATATAATATTTGGTATAATAACTTTATATAAAAAGGAAATTTTTAATTTAAGTTACTTAAGAAATTTTTATAGATTTTCAAAAGTATAATTTGAGTAAAGAATTTAGTAATCATATTTTAAAAAATTTAAGTACATTTTGGAAGTGATTTCTAGGAAATAGCAATGTGTTTAAAAATAAAAAGGAGTTTATTTTTAAAGTATGGAAAGGAATTTACGGGATGAACGTAAAATTGAATTAGGGTAAATCATGTAGGATTTATAAAAAGAATTCTTTGGGTTATCCTAAAATGGAAGGTATTTCCCTGAAAATCCAAGTACGTTTTTAAAGCAGATTTTTGAAAAAGCTAGAAGTTTTGAAGTTGTATTAAAGAATGGTTTCAAGAAATTATTTAAGTTGTAAGAATTTTAAAAGTGAACATTTATCAAATTAGATATAGAAGTAATTATTTTAAAAGGGTTAAGTAGTATTATGTTTTAAAGAATTTATAAATATTTATACTTTATAAAATGGGTTTATTTTAAATATAATTAATTTAAAGTTTTATTTGAAAACTTATATAGGGTTTCATAACTTTATTTTAAAATTTAATATGACTTACTTTATTTTGAAGATAATAGTTTATATTTATAAAGCAGTTTGATTTGAAATATTTGTAAAGGTATATATATTTTAAATTAAGTATGTAAGAAGTTTTAATATAAACGTTTTAATGTATTTCAAGAATAAAGAACTTAAATTATTTTAAATCTTAAGTACTGGTGCTTAGGTGTTTTTAGAGGAAGTAAAGACTTGAGAATTTACTCCATGAGAAGAGTTAGGATTGAAAACTATTTCAAAAAGGGCTGGAAATGAAAATATATCTTACAAAGATATTTTTTAGGGAAATAAACAACGTGGGAAATTATTTATTGTGTGACGGATGTTTGTGAATGTTGGATTGTAGTTGGAGACTTAAATGTAATTGGAGATATCGAGCAACGGTAACCTAAAGCAGGTGATTATAATGACATGGAAGGATTAAAGGATTTCATTAATCTTAAAAACCTTATTGAATTACCACTCGTGAGCAGGAAATTCATTTGATCTGACAATAAAGAGGATCCTTCGATGACTTTATTGGTTATATACATTTTGTGAGAGGATTGGGAAGAAAGTTTTCTAATATCTAAACTATAGGATCTAGAAAGCTTTAGATAAAAGGATAACTTTGCCCACATTACACGTATTCCAAAAAAGAAAGTCCGAAAGAACTTACTAGTTTTTGGTCTAATTTCCTTGTTAATTGCTTGTTTAAATAATCTCCAAAGTTCTAATTGATAGGTTGAAGAGTAATGGATAATTTAACTAATAAAACTCAAATGACATTCATATAAGATGGAAACGTAATAGAGGGAGTAACAACTTCACAAGAATTTGTCTGTCGTTGTCACAAGGAAAGGCGCTATCAATAAATTAGACTTCACCAAGGCCTTTGACTTGATAAACAGGGTCTATTAAAGAAATTGAGAGCTAGGGGTTTCACTAATAGGTGGATCTCTTAGATCGACCTTATCTTCAAACCTAGTGTGCCATCCAGGGATAAAGGGCAATATTCAATCTAAATGGGTCCTCTGGTTGGGTGACCACCTATAACATTTATTATTTAACTTAGTTGTTGTTTTAATAAAATTAATAACTTTGCATTAAATAACAATATTTTACCTTAAATTAGGGAGATACTATATCTGGTGGACTACCCACTCTTTAGTATGTGGACAACACTCTGTTATTCTGCTCCAAACTCCCTCATCGCTTAAATTAATGTTGTACAGTTCGAATTACTTTCGGGTCTTAGTAATAATTTTCATAAAATCTAGATTTTAATCGTTGACGATTATTTAGATGACACAATTAAGGTGGATAATACTTCAAATTATAAAACCATATAATACCTTATAAGCTATTTTTTGCATGCCTATTAAACAAGTCTAATGGATCGTGTACTATCTAACTTGTGTATAATATGCAAGTATATAAATCAATGCAATCGTAAACAATAAAGAGTAAAATTAAAAAGCATGCAAATCAAAGTTTTATACTGGTTTGGACCTTCCGTCCTTGTCCAGTCCTGAAGCTCACCTTCGGTATTTCCTTCAAACAAACTACCATCAATTCGCTCGAAGGAATAGGCTTAATACAAAAGTGTCTTTGGCAATCTTGTGTTCCAATAACACAGTTTTTGACCTACAGTACAAATCTTCCTATAATCTCCTTTGAGATATGAATATGATTGCTTTGAGTTGTTGGAAGTGATTTAACCAAAAGGTTATAATGAATTTTGAGTATGTAAACAGTGTATATGCAACAGAGTGCTTTGAAATCAAGAGAGTAAAGAATAGATCAAATCAAGTTAAGTAAGTTGTTTCTGTTTCTCAATCAAGATCCTACTTGTAGAATAAGAGAGGTGCAGAAGAAGAGTTGTTACTCTTTGAAGAAATCTATTTATTTTAATGGCAGCAACCCTTCATGAAAGATTATTTCCTTTAGTTCAAAATGAAGAGTCTTTTTAAATATAGCGGTTTTTTCCATGATAGACGTCTGTGGTATAATGACAGGCATCTATGATAAATTTTAATTTTTAACCCGAGACTTGTCACAGACGCTTGTGAGGTGAAAAGCAGTTTTCCACTCGATTTTGATGTATATAAAATTTTGTATGATCGTGTATGCACATATACTCAAGATGACCTTAATAATATTTTATCTATGACTCTTTTACTATAGAATAACCTTAGTATGGTCAATGAATCTTTGTTTCTCTTTGAGTCTCAATATCTTCGATCAGGGTGTCTACTTATAGTATATACATGTAATCTTGATAAAGTCTATATATGTACATGATTGTATAGCTGCTATCATTGAAACATAAGTTGGAGGTTCTAACATGACTGGCACATAGTGATTGACAAGGTAAGCAAATGATTGCCTTTTTGGAAAGCTAACTGCCCCTCGAGGGTGAGTAGAGTGGTTCTTATCAACTTTGTTTTTATTAATTATCCTATTAATTTTTCCAATTTGGACGATTAGCAAAATTGATGAATCGAATGGATTTTAAATGGAAACGTGGTCCTAAATGTTGTAACTTAAATAGTCCAGCTAACCAAAATGAAGTTTGAAAGCCAAAAAGCAAGGTGCATTAGGAAATACAAAACTAAGAACCTTAAGCATTTATCTCTTACGTAAATTGATCTAGAATTTTTTTAATAACGATAATGCAACATGGAAAGAAATAATTGAAATTTTTTACCAGAACGGTACCAACAATTTAAATAAACATCATAACCATAATACCTTATTCTTTTGAAAAATATCTCAAATCCTACATGATTAAGGCAAGTTCCAAGTACAATATTACTAATTAGTCGCATTAAACTTCCATTTGGACTAGCCCTTGGGCACCCAAAATTGCATTGAAACGTGAATTTCCATAACTCTTTTTGGCTTATAATAATATGATTGACCTTATTGTGGACTTCTTTAGACCTCACAACGAATATAAATGGAATCTCTCCTTTAACTAAAATCTAGTAGGAAATAGTTTAATCAATTTCAAATGCTTTATAATATTATGGAACGCATAATTATAGATAATCAACAAGATTATTAAAATGGTTTTGGAATAACAAGAAAGGATACACATCAAAATCAATATACAATTTTTTAAGTTACCGTACTATTCTACTTTACACCAATATGGAAAGTTTATGCACCTGTTAAAGTTAAGATTCACATCTGGACAGTGATAAATCACAAATTAAACAGGTTACTATACTAAAATCAAAATTAATAGATAACTATAATCTCAAGCAGTGTTATTTTTGTAATATTGCAACCGAAACCACCAAACATCCATTTTTGAATGTAACTACATGCAATATATCGTTAGTACTCTACTCGATAGTCTTGAACTTGGCTTAAGTACTACCAATCCTTCTCCACATGAATATTGGAATAGATTTATATTTAACTACATCTCTTCACATAGAATGATATTGGACATCATTTATTCTATAACATGATGGGACCTTGAAATGAAAGAAATCGATGATTGTTTAATAATATATGAATAGAAATTCTTCTGATCTGGTATTTTTTATTACATAGCATGTTTGACTTTAAAGAGGGTTAAGTAGAAGGCATTCAACCTAGGGATCATGTTTGATTGGATCATGTGCAATAGGTCATCACACAATCAACTTCCTCTTCTGGTCAATCGTATGGATCCCCCTTTTACTACAAAACTAAGATAGATTTTCTAGGCAAAATCCGTAAAGTGCCCCATGAATTAAAAACCAAACTGAGATGAATATGTTTAATGGTAGATTTAGGGACCGATATCAATAGTACTCCTAGGCTACCACTGCCCGTTAAAACATATTCAGCTCGGTCTAGTCTTCAATTCATTAGTCATCTATTAGGTGATCACTACCAACTTCACCTTTATTAATAATTAGGTCCTCACATTGCAGCTCTTAAGAGCTTCACTTTTTTATGGAACATGATTCGTTAGTGCCAACAAGTGTTGATCTCAATGATCGAACTCGTGGCTTTTGGTCTTTATCTGTTAGTTTGTAGAACTTTAGGTGTCATTAAATGTTGTGTCATTGATTTATTTTCGAAATCCCATGATGTTAAACATTTATTGTATAACCGAATTATTTATTCCATCGTGTAAATTTAGATGCAATAAAATATTCTTAAATTATTAGATGTAACAATATAGAGGAATCATTTTTTTATGAAAACCTTTATCATTGCAAGTATTGTTTCAAAATAAAATAATAATATAGGTGAAAGTGATTACCTACGAAGTACCTTAGATTGCCTGGTCCATTTGACACATATGTTGTGTTTCAGCACTCCAACACATCCTCATAAATGTGCACTTCATTGTTCCTCAATGATGTCGTCTTAATCAAGCTTCCGGTTAAACATCTCTTTCTTTGCTTTTCAGAATGAGTAAATACATGGTCTTGGCAACACTTGCTTGTAACAAGAGGAATTTTCAATGTTATGTGCCACCAATCTCACATATATATATACCACGTTATGCATCATATTTCTTACGATATAGGACTTTATTGCTCAACTGACGCACTCACTATGCATGCCATACCTAACAATTCTCCACCTTGACGAGAATTTCCTATAACCTTCATTTGAATCATAGTGAAGAAGTGTTACGATTCACTTCTTTTATGTAGTTGGATGAGGCTGCATTACCAAATCTAGCCTTAAGACGACTACTTTCCACTCAAGTCATCTTGAAGCATGATTTCTCAACGTAGTGAGGCGGGCAGCATCCAACAGTGGGGGCCATGCTACTTACATATCTCCAAGCCTCAAGGAATCTTATCTTCGATCACTCTTGCATCATCTAATGGTCCCTCGAACCATCGGCTCCGGTACCATATTGTGTTTCAGCACTCCAATGCATTTCCATAAACAAGCGCTTTGTTATTCTTTGATGGCGCCACCTTAATGAAGTTTTCGATGTGCCAGTGTCCCAATTGAACATCTCTTTCATCGCCTTTCGAAACGAGCACATACATGGTCTTAGCAATACTTAATTATAACAAAAAAAATTCAATGTTGCGTGCCACCAGTCTCACATATATATCACATTGTGCGCCATATTTCTTATGATATAAGACTTTATTGTTCAATCCATGCACTCATAATCTGAGCTACAACTAACAATATATTGTACATGATTATGATGTAAATGTTCTTTTTCATTGTGAAAAGACATCAACAATCATCTGATATAATCTTTGTCTAATCTTTTAAAATATTAGACAAGTCATGAAACCAATGACATTTTTATATTTCATAGATCATTTCATCTCAAATGGGTCACAATATCTTGATAATATTTCCACTTTGCTCCCAATAAACATAATTAATATAAGATATGAGAAATTAGAGAAATTGCCTAATTTTTGTTGAATCGTTTGAGGCAAAATGATTTATTGAATGTAGAAATATCATTGTCTCCATAAAAGTAATTAGACTGAGCGATAAATAAACAAATGTTAAAATTTCAAAAATATCTAAAATCGAAGAATATTATATTTCAATAAGTAACAAAAAGTCAATTAAGATAATATGATAAATTATAGTTCAAATTAAGTGAAATTCGTATGAGAATTTTATCTTAATTCACACGATAATTATAATTCCAGTTAAATAATATTAAAATAAAGAAATGACTAATATTTCATATAAGAAATAACGATGTAGTATAACTATATAATTAATTAACATAAACTACGTAATCAATCGATACAATAATGTGTAACATGACTTATGTTAACTATACCATAAAAGATGGAATATTTGAAGGTTGGACGAGATTGAATATGGAAAACATAGGGCATAAAGGATCGATTATAGTAGAAACTAAAGAGGTTTAGAAGGATTCATTAAAGCAGCATCTTTTAATAAGACTAATATGGTAGACATTTGATGACCTTCCAAGTGGTATCAATCTCAAAAGCATCTCGATTATCACGTTATAGAAATCTAGTTGACATGACATGGTATTATGGATGATCATAATATGCAAATTTCATGCAAATGTATGAGCGTGGTTAGCATGCTGTTAGTTTTTGAACATGATTATTAAAATGTTGATGTAGATTTTGATGAACCAAGCCAAAAGAATAGAATAACTTAAATAGTTCTTGATGGTATAGGTTGAAGTATTTGGATGAATGCTCTAAATGTTAAAGTAGAACCTAATCTATACACTAATTTTTTTTTGACTTGTTAGAATAGTCAAAACTACTGCTTTTTGATTGATGACCAGTATAGAGCAAGGAATATGTCTTGTTAGTTTCCATAAAATCTACAAACAATTGCACAAAAAGTATTAATGAATGATATTATTTGTTTAGTTTGGGATGTGATCCTCCTGGTTCGGACTAAATTCGAGAAGATTTGGTATTGCTTAAAAAATAAGTGTTTGCATTCAATTTGACCTACGAAAAAATTGACATGTATTGAAGTGGATATATGTTATATTGAAAGCAAGATATAACTTTTCAACAACGTAAATTTCATAATTTATGAAGATATAGAAAGAAAAAAGTAATGTTATTCATTGTCCTCCATTTATTCCTGACAGCAACGATTATATGCATTTTACACTATGTTGGAGACAGATGGGAAGACATGGTAAAAGATTTCAAGAATATGAGATTTTGTGTCTTCCTACAGATGGAGAAGCACTAAAGAATTTCCATATATATATATATATATATATATATATATATATATTCTTATTTCGCATAGGAATCACCAAATATTAGACTTGGTTTGTACACAAATTTTTTTGCTATCTTTTACTCAATATGGTAAAAACAATTTAAAATTGCCAATTTTTCTGACACCCAACAAGTTTTGCCTCTATTGTTGTTTGGAAAAATTCATTTATAGTCACCACCATCACTATTCCTAAACCTAAAATCCTAAAAAGGGAAAAGACCTTTACTTGCATCCTTTAATCGAAGAGATGATGAAGATGTGGATATAGGGTGCTAGTAGTTATAAGGTGTCAAGGAAACAAAATTTTAAACTATTTGCTTGGTTCTTATGGATGATAAGAGAAATTAAAATGTACTATACGTGTTTGGGCTGGAATAAAGGTGTTAAATTATCTTGCCCATGTGCAAGGATTGGTTGGAAGCATTTCTACTAACACTTTGTGGTATACATCACTGGTGGAACTGTATTTGTGTAATGATCTAATTTTTGACGCCTGAAAATCGACATCAATACGTCCACTGTATCAAATGCCGAACAATCGAATGCCAGAAAACCAGACCGTAAAGGAAACAAGAAGGAGGTAGAAGAAGAGAAAAACAAAACAATATCAGAATCTCATAAACACACCGGAACAATATATAATTGATAATAATTGATCTTTATACAATAAGAGTCATACTTGTTTTATACACTACATCATCAGAGTACAAGACAGTCAATAGCAAAATATTGCATAGTATATTAACTTGTCCTCACAAAAGCTGACTATACATCTTATACTGCACAGCGGAATATACATCAAATACGTGTGATACGTCTCGCCATTCAGCTCGTCTCCTGAGCTCCACAGCATCCTATCCTGTATCCTATAATACTCTGACCCGAGCATTGTAGTGAAATAACACTCGAGTTAGTCTGGAAAACCAGCATGAGAAAACACACTCAATTGGATTATTAAAGTTTCCAAAATCCTTTGATATCAATGGAATCTCGTAAGAACACGCCACAAATAAACATGTTAGGATTTTACCTTACGATAACCAAAACATTTTTATCAAATTCGTCTGATAGTATAATAATGTCTATAGAAAGTAAAATAGAATCTTGCCGAAATGCTTGCATCTCACACTCCAGCAATAACTGGGCACAATCAAAAACGTAGAAGCGCTTATTGGAGATTGGATTCCATACAATGGCAGGGCTACTGGGATACCGCCCATCACAGTACCTGTTCTAGATCAGAGTACCGAGGATCCACCCTGATCCCCTGCAACACAAGAGTGGAGCTACCCCTTACTGGATAGTCCGAATAAGATCACCCCGCGGTTAGGATCAGCAACCACCGACACAACCGAATAAAAGGGACATCTACACAGGGATGAACTTATCCTAATTGGTTTCTAGCCACTTAGCCTTGCTGCACCTCCCATGTTTTAGCCATTCTAGATTGATGAGGCTCGAGGCTATGCGTTACCTTTTTAGCACACATACACTTAGAATGCTCATCATCCCCCTGACGATTCTCTGATAGCATTCGTCCATACAAGTTCGTTCCTGGTCCGACCGGAACCGAAGGACTACACCTACTACATCCATTTTGGAATCACCCTCAGGATTAGTAGCGATTAGCCCTTGCACTTCACTGCTCCATCTTTGACTCCGAGCTCTTGTCTCCCTCATGAAAACGTTCAAACCAGATCGAAGTGGTTTTCGAGAAATTAATCCTGATCCCGGTCTCTACGAAACGATCGACGCATTGGCCAATATTGATAGTTGGTTATTTAACTATCATATAACATCCACAAACGACCATCATGCCTTAATAATTTTCCAAATTATTTATTTCAGAATATCTTTGCAAGATATTTTTCTACATTTCGACCCTTTGAAAATAGTTTCAAATAACTTTCTCTCTCGCAGAACAAATTTCCACCCAATTGTTTTATTTCCACGGAAAATCACCAAGTGTTGTTACTTTAGATTTTAAAAAAATTAAATCACTTTATCAAAAAATATAAACTTTGAAACATTTAAAAAAACTACTTAAAACACATTATTTAAAATGCTATTAACGAAATTTTCTCATAATTTCTCATGTAAAACTTAAGCCAAAACTAATTTTAAAATAAAGTATTAGATAGAGTATAAATATTTAACAACCAACAGTTAAATCAAATACAGGTTAAACCTTTAAAATACTTCAAAAATTAACTTAATAAATATTTACTTAAAATGTTAAAAGTATTAAATAAAAATTTCCTAAAACATTCTTTTTAAATAACTTTAAACTTCCAACTTATATGTGTGTGTGTGTGTGTGTGTCTCCTTTGAAAATATACTTGGTTTTACAGGGAAATACTCTTCCATTTCAGTATAACCCATAAAGTCCTTTATAAATCCTACTCCAGTTATCCCAATTTAATTTACGTTCCAATTCCGTAAATTTCTTTCAAAACTTTAAAATTAAAACCACTTTTTATTCTTAAAACACATTTCCATCTCCTTATAATCTTTTTCAAAATATATACTTAATTATTTACATTTAGGCTACTAAACTTACTTAAATAAAACTAGTACTAGTATAAGATTTTCTGAGTAAAACTTAAACCAAAATTTCCTTTTAAAATATAGTTATTATATCAAATATTTATGTTAAAATTCCTTTTTTAAAATCATAATTCTAATTTACCTTTAAAAATAATTAACTACCATAATTAACTTAAATAAATATTTACTTTTCTCTTAAAAATAAGTAAAATAATAAATTTTCTAAAACATTCTAAAAACATTTTTTTAAACTTCTAGTTTATACTTGAAATTTCTTCTTTGAAAATATACTTAGTCTTCCAAGAAAAAATATACTTCCAACTTTTAAAAATAAAATCACCTTTTATTTTTAAAATGAATTGCACCTTTCCTTCTAAATTCCACCGGAATCTATGCTTTTAAATTTATCCACTGATAAATATTCCACTTCGTTTATAAACCAGTTTACAAGTTTCATTTCCCATTTTCCTTTAAATCATAGTTTCCAAAACTCTAAATCGATTTCAAACCGATTTCCTGGTTTTAAATTCCCTTTAAAATTTATTACTTGATTTATCCAATTTCCAACAATTACTTACTTAAGAATTTTATTTTCATTTCCTTTAAAAATTCAAAACTTTATGTGTGTATATATATATATATTTCCATTTCTCAAAGTACCCATATATATTCATCCAAGCATAGCATTCAATAATTTCAATCCCCAATATAATCAATATAATATATTACTGATCATCAAATAAATCACATCACTGAAGATTAAATAAATTCAACGTTTTGAGGAATCCAGCTAGATCCCTCCAACCTGTTTTCCTGAATCTACATATGTTATCACAATATAAAATACCAATCCCACTTCGAGGGGGATATCGCGGTATAAAGGGTCAATTCATCAATTTGTATAGGTCGGTACAACTCTAAGGTTAGGGGCCGGTACCAAGCCATACAATGGTAATAAGCTACCTTCAACTCTTCATCTTGGCTCATCTTGTGGTTAGCTTCATGATTCCATAGTTATTTTCACCAATATTAGCTTGTTTTCGGGTTGAAATGAAGGAGTTCTAGAAAACGGAGTCGCAGCTTCAAGCGTTCGTGGAGGTCGATGGAGAATTACGTTGGATTAACAAAACAACATTTGAAATAGGATCTTGGTATCATGTAAGACATGTGGGTAGAAGACTGGTCCACTAAGTGGGGGAAATAGGGATCGATATCGACCCATGGGTAGGTGCCAGTACCGACCCACAATATGGGTGGATCCATGTTGCTTTGTTGTTGGGTTGTTCTTGTGTTGGCCTTGTGACTTTGTTTGTGTCTTTTTCCTAGACTTTTATGCTAACTCTCTAGGCTCCTGCCTTGATAACTCCAGGTTTGACTCATCTAATCTATCAGAATATGACCTTATGAAAAGGTTGGATAACACTTGCCCCGCAAAGTATGTTTCATTTCAAACATGATATGCTTATAATCGAGACAAGTTAGAGTTGCTACAAAGGCCTCCACTCCATCTTTCGAACGGTCGTTACCCTTCTTGCGAATCATTGCTGTGAAAAGTTATATCCATTGTCATCCATCACGATACTCTATCAGCATCTGAGATTATAAATCTGGAACATATTCTTATGATCCGTAGTTCCATATTTGATGATTTTAAAATGATTCCATCCATGGATCTCTCAGGTTTGATTTTAATTTCCCTTTGATTCTAGTCAGCGAGTACTGGATATATAATTATAAACATATTCACATGCATGCTCTTGAGTTGATGAGTATAGGTACATGGACCATCACATGCATATGCTTAGGCATAATTCCATACACACACACACACACACACACACACATATATGTGTGTGTGTGTGTTTTTTCAAACTCTAGGAATCAATACCGACCCCTAATCTAGGGGTCAGTACCTACTTGAGACTTGGAAGAATTCAAGTGCCACCAATAATAAACCTTTGCCAAGTGCCACCATTAACCCCTAATCAAGGACTCGGTACCGACCCCTAATCTAGGACATGCATATGCCTTTGCCAATCCAAGAATTCAAGTGCCACCAATAATAAACCTTCATCCCCAAATCGTATATCTCTCTCCCCTTGTCTACGCCTTCCACCAATCACCTGGCGACACTACCACCTTTAACGCTGCCACCTTAGGAGCCATCACCTAACCTTGTTCAAAGGTTCACCGACCCCCAGCCCTAACCTAACCTTGCAATTAACCTGATCCAAGGAATTATCTCTAAATGCATAGGGAAATAATGTGTTCCGCTATGAATATGGACATGGATGGACAAAGATTCATTGGAACCTCAATGAATTTGGATGGGGGATGACTATGGTTCGGGATAAAGTAAAGGTGAAGAAGAAAAGGTGGAATTTTTCTAAGTGTTGGAGTTGTACAACTCCTAAACTTAGGCAATTTTCTGAAATTTTGGTTCACATGTGAATCTTGCCTTACGAGTAATGTCTTCTTCTTAGCTTTGAACCTTTGACCAAAGCTTGACCATTGATGTGGAACCTGTCAGCCAGCGATGATGGTCACATGGAGTGATATTCAGAATTTATAAACGAACTGTTGAACAATATTGGAAACTTCAACTGCACGGCACCGTAGTAGAATGCACTTTAGCACGGATGTTACAGCTTGCAATTAATCTTCTAAAGTTGATTATCTATCGAGTTTTTTAATAGAAATGGATCCGAGACGTTCCAACCATCTTGCTGCTCATGCCATAGGTACATCCACTTTGAGATATGTCGAATCTAACGCCAAGTCGAGATTAAGTACGACCCCACGTGCACAATAGATTCCAAATCAATAGGAACAACAACAAGAGATTCGGTAGGTTGAACAACAAAATCTAGAAACTCCTCAAGTTGAACAACAAATTCCAGAGAATCCAATAAAGTCGGCTGGTGGGCTAGAAATAGATCCATCTCTTAACACCCTTGATGATGTCGTGATATTGGAAGATACTGTTAATTCTGATGCTTCCAAAATCAATGAAGGGTCTCTTTATAGAATGTGATAAGCATGGGATTCTGTTTGAAGATGTTTTGGCCCCTTCCTATCATCAAAGACCACACAGCCATCTGGATGCGTACACTGCTTGCAATAGATTTATGTGTTTGGTAGGTCGCCTCCCACCATTCTACCATTTTGTCCATTGAGTTCTGAATTTATGCACTTGGCTTCGACATAACTACACTGTACAGCTATGCTTTCCTCCTTTACATACATGTACTTTTGCAAGCACTTGAATTGAGTGTCCAACGATGAGGAAATATGGTACATTTGTAGCTTCAAGAATCGAAAAGAGAGCCCATCTCTGATTTACTTGGAACGTTCAGGGGTTGTAGAGTAGTTACTAGAGCATGGAACAAGTTGAGCTACTTCAAGAGCAAGTGGTTCTACATTCTCTGCCCACTTGGGATTGCATGGAGATAGTTTCCTGGAAGTATGTTTCATTTGAAATACTTTACATTAATTTTGCCCTATAATCTGCAGTCTTAACTTTTTTCTTGGTTGTCTAGATGTTCCAACGAGGCCCAATATCTCGACACTTTCAGACATTAATGCTCTTATGGCAGTTTCGACAGGATATAGAGACATCATAACTCTTCTGTCGGATGAAAATCTTCTTGCCTTTGGTTTGTTAGAGGAGTTGTGCAGCATTGGCATTGTCCAAGTGGCTGCTAGCGATGATGAAAATGACGATGATTACAACCCACCTGAGGGAGGCGAGGTGGATCCAGATTTCCCCCAGTCCCAAGTCCTAAGGCTGGAATTCAAGAAAATATTGAGTAGTTACAAGAAAACATCAAAGAAGGTGAAATTATTGGAGAGAGTGGCGAGGCCGGCCAAGGAAATATTAAAATGGGCCATGAGTCTCAAACTGAATTGCCCAAGGATGATCAACAACCAGATCTGAGAAAGAGATTAATTGTAAAGATTTCCAAGATGTGGACCTCTACACAACCTTAGTTATTCACAAATACATAGAAAGCTTCATCTCTTTCCTCGAAAGATTCATTTGGTAACCTCGGGCCTACTCCGAATGAGTTTGGCTCCCACCAGTGTAGGAGAGATCACTCCTGTAAGCAAAGCTCCAGCTCATGGTTCGTCGAGGGGACACTAGGACACTCACATGCATGTGCAGTTCGTGACACTGTATTGCACTTATCTAGCATTCTTATTCATTGAATCTAGCTCATTCTCGTATTATTTATAGGATCTATGGAGAAAAGGAAATACATATATCAATAATTGAAGGAAAAACATTCCAAGCATAAATGCCTATCACCAGGGATCTGGTCGAGACCATGATTCAAGCCACCGTTTTGGCCGTGATAGGGATGATCGAAATAGAAGCGCTTACGAGAGAGATCACTCATCACATGATTCTGCTTTCAAGCACCATCCTAGGTCTAGATCACCTCCTTCTGGAGGTATAGATAGGCCTTTTGATCATCATAATGACATCCCACCAGGTGGGACTTCCCCCACCTACAAATTATATTCCTTTATAGCACGCCATCTCACTCTAATTGATCATCTGACTGTAGGTACCATAAAAATGGTTCTAAGATTCATACAACAGACCCAACAAGAAAATCATTGGAACTCCTGATGTCATAGCAGTGCAATAACTTGCAACTAACACCTGAATGGCCAAACTGAAGGAAAAATTTCCAAACATTTGCTTCGATGGTCTAATATTCATGCCAAACCTAAAAAGAATCACGTCTGGCGTCCGAAAGTTGACTATCGACTATGTTATCAATGTTCACAATCAGTATAATGAATGATCGATGTTAGCTGAAGAAATTTCTAAAGTGTCGAGGGCTAGGCAGCTAGAGATTGAAAACTAGAAACTATTCATGCTGACAATAAGAGGATCATATGAATCCTCGGTGCCAAATTCGAAAACTTGAGGAAATTTCAAACCGAAGCGGAGAAGAAAGCTAAAAAATTCCATTAAGGCACTCAAAGTGGAAATGACTAAGCATCGAGATAAGATGGAGAAAGCCTTCCTTTGAAACCATGATTTGGTACTAGAGAGAGATGCTATGAACTAGACTGCGGCTGAGCTGAAAACCAAGCTTCAACACGAAACAAAAGGAAAATAGGATGTGCTCCAACAAGCTTAGAATTACTATGATGAGTTGCTCGATGCCAGGAAAGAAAGAGATAAGGCGGTCGAGCATGCTAAGGCTTTAGATGCCCTAGTTAACAGGGAGGTTGAGGCTACGGAGCAATAATCAGAAGATCGTGTGATGGATAAATTTGAACCACTGCTGAACCAATACAATGCCAATGTGCTGAAATTCTGAAATCTAGAGTGGTTCCTAGATGATTACCTCAAAACCTTGCTCTTGTCTGGGAGCGGATTATTGAAGAGGAAAAGGCTTATCTTAAGGGCAGTGAAGTGAATTTGGAGCAGCTAGTGAAAGAGGTTTAAGAAGATACAAGCCCACGATTCTGAAAGACAGCCAGCTTATCATTCATTAGGAGCTTGCCTCGGTAGGGCATAAAGACTTGTACAAAGGCTCTGAATCAGCCACATGATGCTACTACCAGCTGAAATCTTGAGTACCAAGCTACTCCAGATTCATCCTTTGATCCTAGGTATGCATCCGAGAGGCATGAGATCCATAAGCCTACCGTTCTCTCTTCGATTCCTGAGGGAAGCTCCCATGGTACTCTGGCTCACACAGAACCTAAACTGAGTAAGGTGTCTCATTGACTTCTCCTGTCATAAAGCTGACGTGTCACTGATAAACATAGCTAATCTCTCTCTCTTTGTTTCTCAAACTTTTGGTTTGCCCCACATCATTTCACTTCCCAACAAGGACTCTCAGCCGGGACTATAAGTGCTTGTAATAGAGCCTTTACATTTTCAACTTCAACAACAATTCCAACCATCTCGATTGAAGATATTCTTGGCCTTAATGATAAAATGATTAATGCTTTGCTAGGTGAAGGAGTAGGTGACCTACAAGGAGCTCAGTCTAATGATGATGTTCTTATTACCAAGTTTTTGGAGTCTTCATTGTGCCGCACCTTGGTCGAACTTGACCGGGAATGTATTCTAGACATAAGAATCATGGTGGAAAACGTGAAAACCATCACTTTTTTTCTATCCATAGCCCCATCTAGCCAAACCATATTTACCCATATGTATATTCCTCCACCTAGGAGTGCTCAGAGTACATCGACGGGATCTTCGCAAAGTACTCCGACCTCCCTTCCTCTGCTTGCAAATACCTAAAGCGTGTCTGTCAAATCATCGCAGAGCACTCCATCCAAGGGCAAAGGAAGTGGGGAAAGAACAAGAAAATAGCTTGAAGGATCCAGTGCGCCATCTTTTGTGGAGAAGAAGGAAAGGAAAGAAAGAAAGAAGAGGCTCAAGAAGTGATCGCTTGACTTCTTTGTGCCTTTTGATTATATAGCAGTAGTAGGCTTTTTTCTAGTTTTTTGCTTTGTTTTGTTTGGCCGGTGTAGTATAGATTTGGTCTCCATTTTTTTCTTACTTAGGTGTAAATAAACTTGTACTTAGGTTTACAAGTTTCGTTTTGAACGTTAATAGCAAAGCCACTTTGTTTTGTCAAATCTTTATGTGGATTTGCCTAAGCGATTTTAAAAATGCACTTTCCACACAATGTACTTGTGTTTATAGTCGGACTAAATCCTTAGCCTGCTCTGTAATTTATCGACCTTTCGTCACTCTTATGACCGTAAGGTTATCGTTAAAGTACCAAACACTGGGTGTTGAATAGGATTAGTCACTTAGGATTAGTGGCTTAAGTATCCTTTTCCAAGATAACTTTCGATCGTGCCAAACTCTAGGCACTAGTTTAAATCAACTAGTTAAGATCGTATTTCCTACATCCTCATCCACGATGTTTGTTTCCAATCATGCGTTACTCTGGGCATCAATTCAAAATTTATAGGTAAGATCCCTCTTGCGCTAGGTATGGACCTTTCATTTATGCCTACTCTGGGTAAAACGTTGAGGATTGGATGGCCATATCATATCCATTTTAATTGATACTCACACCCCCAATCCGAGGGCAAGCGTTGAGCAAGTAAATGCCCATATAATGTTGGTTTTAATTTATAATACTGCCCATATATTAAGGTGAAAGTTAGAGTACAGATAGTAATGTCAAATTTGGTTTGAGCTTATATTCCTGCCCCCTAATCAAGGACAAGAGTCGGCTGGTATCTATATCCATATACCGAGAATAATTTCGAGGGTTCGATCATGAATCAGAGAATTTTTGGTTAGCATTTAACTCCGGGTACCGGTGCACCTGCATTATTCACATCCAGATTCATTTGAGTCAGTCAAGTCACAACTCTTATGTATGGAAAGATAGAGTATTGGACTCGCAAATCCATTTTGTTTCACAAAAGACGGGAAATGACATAATCTATCTTATTACTCAGCTCTAGCCAATTGTTTAAGAATTTATTTCTAAACCAAATGACGACGTAAGTGCTCGCTATTCCATTCCCTTGGAAGTAAAATCTCGTCTATCATCGCAAGCTTGAAAGTTCCATCTCTAAGTATCTGCTCTATTGCATTCGGGCCTTCCTAGTTTAGGCCCATAAACTTTGTTTGGGAACAAGTCGCCAACTTTGAAGGTCCGATTCCTGACCTTAGTGTTATAATATCATGCGACTTGATGTCGATGTGAAGCTGCCCTCGATTTAGCCGCATCGTATTTCTCATTGGTTATATCAAGAGACTCTAGCAAGAGGTTCTCATCAATCTGTAGATCATAGTGAATCGCTCAATAAGTAGGTACTTCCAGTTCAACCAGAATCATAACTTCTTAGGCCAGAGTAAAGGAGAGTGGCTAATTAGTGACTTGTGAGTTGTTTGATAAGTCTATAGTGCTAACGAAAGTTCATTGACCCACTTGGCCTAGGCCTTTTCCAACCACTTATTAAGAATGGACTTGATATCTTATTTACAGCTGCAACATATCCGTTCACCTAGGATGTGCCACTACATCAAATCTCTTCTCTATGTGATGTCGGCGGCAAAAATCTTTGAACTTGATACTGTTGAATTGGATCCCTTTATTGATAACGATTGCTTGTGGAACTCCAAAATGACAGATGATATTTCAGACAACAAAATTGATTGCTTTCTTTGTGGTGATCATGGCCAACGACTCTGCTTCAGCCTATTTGGTGAAGTAGTCAACTGCGATGACGGTGTACTTCTCACCACCTTTAGATATCAGCAGTACAACAATGATATCGATTCCCTAAAATGAAAACGGCCAACGACTGACCATTTGAGTAATCTTTATTGGCAGGGATCTCGGTATTTTAGAAAATATCTAGAACTTATCACACTTTCAGGTGCAATCAGCTTTGTCTTGTTGACAGTTAGTTAGAAGTATCCGTAGTAGAGGATTTTCCTCGTCGGGATTTGGCCCCAGTGTGGTCGCCAAAGGCCACTTCATGAACTTCTTCTAAAACTCGCTTGGCCTCGTCGCGGTCGACGCAACGAAGCATAGGGAATGAGAAACCCTTCATATAAAGTACTCCTCTCTGCATGATATATCTCGAAGCTTTCCAAAGGAGCTTTCGCCGTTCATTCCTTCTCTCCAGAAGGATTCCTCTTTGCAAATAATCTCTTATAGGAGTCATCCATGATTCCCTTTCCAACTCAACCTACAAGATCCAATCAGCATCCATTCGGTCAATACTTGAATTAGATAGTTCTTCCCTTAGGACCAGGCCCATAACCTGCACGTCTTAAGAACTGGCCAACCTAGCCACTAGGTCGGCCTTCTCATTTTCCTCTTTGAGGAATATAAGCAATCATTTAATATTCGATGTCACTGAGTAGATTAAGGACCTGATTTAGATAAGGAGATAGTCTCACTCGTTTTTCTTGAAACTCTTTCTGAACATGGAAAACCACTAGCTGGGAGTCGTAGAAAATGTGTAAAGTCTTTAATCCTAGCTCTTTGGCAATCTTGAGTTCCACAACCAAGGCCTCGTATTCATCTTCATTGTTTGTTGCCGAAAAGTAGATCTTCAAGACATAACATATAGGGTTTTCTTCGGGAGTGATAAGTACAACTCCAGCACCAAAACACCATTCATTAGATGTAGCATCCATGTACATCTTCCATCCAGTATCTTTTTGACCACTCCTGTTCGGAGGATCATCTCGCGCAGTGAATTCAGCAATGAAATCCAAAAAGGCCTTACCCTGGATTGCTTTACAAGGCTAATAAGTTATATCATATTGGCTCAATTTAATGTTTCATTTCAATAGCCTTTCGAAAGTCTCTAGTCGTTGCAAGACTTGTCATAAAGGCTGATCGCTTAGAACTTTGATGGGTGAGCCTAGAAGTAAGGGCGGAGCTTACTTAAAGCGATCAATAGGCAGTATGCGAGCTTTTCTAGTCTCAGGTAATTTCTTTCTTTGCATGTCAACTACTTATTGAAAAAATGAACCAGCTTTTGGAAGCGAGATTCGTCACATTCAAGTGCGGCGCTCAAAGCATGCACTGACACTGCTAAGTATATAAACAAGTCATCATCATCCACCGGCTTCGAAAGGATGGATGGTCTATCCACGTGATTCACCAAAGCTTGGAATGCGCCTTAACACTCACGATTCCATTCAAAGATCCTTTTTCCCTTCTTAATCACCTCAAAGAAAGGAATGCATTTATCTATAGCTTTGGAGATGAATCGACTCAAAGCAGCGACTTTCCCATTCAAGCTTTAGACCTCCTTAATCGTCTTTGGGGCTTTGATCTTTCTCAATGCCTCGATTTTCTCTAGATTGGCTTCAATCCCATAGGAGTTCACAATGAAGCCTAAGAATTTCTCTAACTCAATGTCAAAAGAGCATTTCAAGGGATTGAGCTTCATGCCATCCTTTCGGAGGACGGCAAACAACTTTGTTAGATCATCAATATGGTTTCTTGAATGTCATGACTTTACAAGCATGTTATCCATATAGACTTCCATCGAGCATCTAATATGGTTTTTAAACTTTCGGTTTCCAAGCCTCTTGTAAGTTTCTTCTATGTTCTTTAATTCAAAAGGTATGACCAAGTAGTTATTTAGTCCGAGGTTGGTTTGTAGCTAGTGAGTTCCTGGTTTGGGACGTACATTGGATTTGGCTATATCCAGAGTAAGCATCCACAAATGAAAATAGATCATGTCCAATGGGTGAATCCACTAGGTGATCGATCCTCGAAAGCATAAACCTGCCTTTTTGGCACGACTTATTAAAGTTTGAATAGTCGATACATGTCCTACACTTCCCGTTAGCTTTTCTCACCAAGACAGGACTAGATACCCAATCTAGGTATAAGGCTTTGCAGATGAAGCCATTGTCCTTTAGCTTATCCACCTCTTCTTTGAGTGCAGCGGATCTCTCCGGATCCAGGCTGTGGCATTTCTACTTCACTGGAACGTATTTGGAATTGATACTTAATGCATGGCTCGCTATTCGGGTGAGATCCCAAACATGTCTGAGTGTGTCTAGGTAAATACGTCCAGGCTCACCAGAATAAACCAACCGATCCCTTCATCACACTTGTGCCGAGTTGAGATTCGAACTTCAGGCCCCGGTTTAGATCATCCTGGTTGACTGGAACTATGACTTTTGACTCCTTGGAGTTGCTCGTCCACATTATGAATCTTTCCGTTGGTCTATATCGTCATGGAACCGGCCAGGTTACTCGAGCTGGGGCTCGGGCTATAGTTGCTATGCATCCAAAGCCTTAATTTAGAGGGTCCTCTCTACATTTTTTCTTTCTCCCTTCACCTCGCTTTCTTTAGCTCAATGACGTAACATTCGCGGCCATCCTTCTGATCTTCTGGCACGACTCCCACTCCATTTTGTGTAGGGAACTTCATAGTTAAGCACAGGGAGCGATGGTTGCTTCAAACTTAACCACGGTCGGTCGGCCTAGAATAGCATTGTACCTGAGCGGATATCCAAAACCAAAAGTCATGACCCATACTCGCTTGCAGTGTCCCTCGCCAAGTACTACTGATAATTCAATAAATCTTATGGCCTTAGCAGCAATCACATTGAATCCCTATATTCAAGATTTATAGGGTTTCAAATCCTTTTCCTCCAGCATCATTTGATCGTAACCTTTATTAAATAAGATATTGAATGAACTCTCACAATCACCCGTCACTTTTCGTACGATAGCAGGAACAATCATGGCTATAATCATGAGTAAGTCAATTTTTTGAGCTTCCACTCCATCAACAGCGCTATTTCGAGAAAATAATGTTGTCAGTCATCATTCTGTATTGTTATGTAGAAGTTCCATCCTCAATATTGTAGCAACTTTCACTCTCTACATGTTTAATAGCACCATCATATCTTTCCATCTCCGGTAGACTTTTATCGGCAAGGTGGGGCCAACTATTGATAATATCAATCACCAGTCGTCTTTCTGGCTGCCTAGGTGTATTAATACCAGGCTCAAGTTGTCCCTGCTGGGAATATGACCCGAAGACGTTTGAATTTCCCTGCTCGCCATCCTACGAGGTTTTCGCATACTGTTTTAACTTCTTTTTCGATTAGATCTTCTGTTATATCTCGCAAGTGTCTACACTCGTTGGGATTATGATTGTAAGTTTCATGGAACCTGCAGTACTTGCCTGGCTTCCTCTCCTTTTGAGTTGATTCTTTTGGAGTTGGTTTCCTATGCGGCTCAGTATTCTGAGTCGCCAAATAGATATTTTATATGAAGTTATTCAACTCAGTATAGCTGTCATACTTAGGAGTCCTAATACGATTCCTATTGTTCGGCGTCAGTTTCTTAGCCCCATCATCATTTTGTTTTCAATTATCATTCTTGTTTCCAACATTCACATCTGCCTTACTGGTACTTCCCAGATTGTGTCACAACAACGTTGCTTTGAATCGCTTCATTTGAATTCCCACCACTAGTCCTCCAAGGTCATTAATTTGTTTCTTCCAAGCATAAGTATTTGTTTGTCTTTCTATAGAAAGAATCCATCATTGATGGAGGCTTTCTTTCCAACCAATCTCTGAAATACAAGTCGGGCATCCCCTAATCAGTGCCATCGACACTATATCCTCTTTTGGATTTGTAACTTCCAACATTACCGTATGGAACTAAAATAAGAAGTCCCTTGGCGACCCTCCATCAGCATGGAAAAGGTTTGATAGTGATATCGCATGATTTAGACATGAATTTTGTAAGCAGAACTATTCTAGAAACTTTCGTGACAACTCAACGTAAGTCGATATAGACCTAGGTAGGAGTCAAGTAAACCACATCGTATTTACTCCTTCTAAGAAAATCAGGAAATGGTAGCATTTCATGGCATTAGAAGCCCTAATTGAATCCATATGCCACTCAATATCTTCAAGTTTTACCTAGGATTCGTTATTCCTCTATACCGCGGCATCGTCGGCATTGCAAATCTCTGTGGATATCTCTCGTGTAGGATGTTCTTATTAAATGGAGTCTGACTGGGAAAGGTACCACATTCATCATTGTTTTTGAAATGATTTTCGTTACCAAGTCTACTGACCATATCCTCCAAGTAGTTTGGGTCTACAGGTTTGACTGATAGTGATGATCGAGACCAATCCTAAGTGTTCGGCCTAGCGTAGGCTCTTCATTTGGCTCCCGATGCCTATATTCTCCAAGCTTGGGGAGATCCATTCATCCAACAGTCCCCCTATGCGATTAACGTGAGCAACATCATCAGATGCGGCACAATTTTCTTGAATTTGACCATTAGTAGCAATTCTGAGAGCCATATACATACAGCTTTCCAGATGGTGCGCTCTAGGCCTACCATTAGTGGGGTTGGCACCACCCTTAACCTTGGGTCGGTACCGATCCCTAAGCTTGAGCCTGGAGCTCATCTCTTCCTGGTGTAATATTTCAACCATATTTTGAGTCCTCTTCTCCTTCCTATTCCTTTATCTCTACTTCGATGATGAGGACCATTCAGATGGAGAATTGGAATCCCTTCTACTCCTTCAGTGATTGTTTTGAGTTAGCTCGTTCAACAATCTTAAGCTTTGTTGCATCATTTGATTCATCTCATTCTTACTAGACTGGAATCTACCTTCTGTCTGCTTCATCAACCTATCCATCTCCATTCTGGTCATGATGTTAATTGGAGTATGGATCTCCATTTGTCCCGGTTGCATAACTTCATCCACATGCTAAGGATTCTAATTCTCAACATCATTTGGGGTAGCTCTAGTTGTTATGGTACGTAGTTCTTTCCTTGATGGGGCCATGGCAGAAAGCTTCTAGTAGATCTTTAAAAATATGAGTCATAAAACTAAGAGGTAGAAAAATGGTTCTATCTTTTGGATATGGAAAGTCTAATGATGGATGATGGATCCAAATAGCCTGAGATTATCTTTCTCGATGAAAGCACCAAAATGTTTGAACCAAAAATAGCGCAAACACCCGAAAGTTTATGTAGAGAATAAAATACGAAGAAATGCACACGAAAATGAGAAATAAACAAGACACAATCGTTTATAATGGTTAGGCAAAGGAAAGCCTATGTCTACTTTAAGATTTTATTGCTTATATCTGACTTGGAGGCAAAAGTTTTTAGGGGTAAGTATAAATCCAACAATTACATTTTTAGAATTACAAGAATATAGAATAGAGAATAACAAGAGCAAAAAGATCCTAAAAATGAACCTTACCTTCCTATTTATAAAGATAGGAGCCTAAAATCTTGTACCAAATATCTTCAGGCCATTACCCATGATTTAGAAGGCTGCCTTCAATTCCTCATCGTTGGCTCGTCTTGTGATTAGCTTCGTGATTCCATTGTTATTTACAACAATATTAGCTTGTTTTTAGGTTCGAACGATGGATTTATGGAAGAACAGAGTTGCAGTTTCAAGTGTTCAGCAATATCGATGTAGAATTGTGTTGGATCAAGAAAATAACATTGGAAATAGGATCTTGGTATCATATAAGACATGTAGGTAGAATAAGGGTCCCCTAAATGGAGGAAAGACGCATCGGTATCAAGTTATGGGTAGGGGTCAGTACCGACCTGTAATGATCCGATATTTCTTTCCATTCGCATTCACACATGCTTGATTTGAATTGCTTGAAACATCATATTGTTAATTTATACTTGGCAAAAATTATCATATATAGTAAATAGATAAATCACAAAATTACAAACATAGAGTAATATAACAATAAGCAGCGGAAATAAATGAATAGTAGTTCATGAAGCTACTATATATATAAAACAGAGTTAAACAAGATACAACAGAAGTCTCGAATACATAGAAGTCTCAATACAATAGTCAAATAAAAAAATCTGAATATATCGTAGGAGTCAACTGAATAAGTGAAAGCTGAATAGAATGGATGGGTCTCCAACCAAAGCTCCAACTCCAAAGGTGAGTCTCAAATGCTGTAACACTCAGTCTGACCTCAGCATAAAGAAAAACACAAAACACTTGAGTCAGGATTAACATTCTAATATCAATAAATCCAACTCAAGTGAAATATCAACTGAAATACAAGTAACTCAAAGGATGTTTGGGATAACCATCCTCTAAGGATCCGTGGAACTATCTACTATGTTATACAATACGCTATTATAATATGTCTATAGTAAGATAAACTACTAAAATAGCATTAAGGCGTTACCCATATCCCCCTTAACATATTTTGTATAATGTCGTAGTCTAAACAGTACTCTAAACTCCACCATACTAGTGGGCTATCAGGGAGCACTCCATAGGTATGACACAAAACAAATTCGTAGTGATCTTAATATGGAAGGTGACATGGCACAACTAGGCAATGCTAGGGTAGATATACTAATTACACTTCTGGGCTGTTGGTAATGCATAGCGCAGCTATCGCCCAACTCGATCCACACTCCTAAAATTTGAGGGTGCACCCAATCAATCACTAAGGAATACAATGGTATCGAAGAAGTGTGTCTGATCGATGGAGCTACCTCACATGGACCGTCAATTGCTCCTGTTTTAGCCACCTTAAGCTAACTCATGGGAGTCAAGTCCATGTATATGCCTCATATTGAATTGTCGCCAACCATCCTACTTTATTCTGGAATCTCCACCGCCAACACAGTTGTTAAAATGGTTTTCGGTATTGGCAGATAGTATGACAATAACCGATCCCGGTCTCTTTAACAACAAAACATTATCATAACACCTCGGTCATTAATTTCAAATAATTCATATTTCATAACCATAATAACATATTCATTGCAAAATCATATCAATTCGAGATCATTACTCACTTAATATAATAATCATTTCAAAAATCATAACCCTTTTAAAATTATATTTCTTTCTAATTTATAAACTTTTGAAACCATAACACTTTCGAAATCATAACACTTTGAAAACATAGCTTTGGAAATCATAACACTTCCCTCTTAAACAATTTAGATTTTAATACTAGTAAATATATAATTAAATAGTTTATATAATAAAATAGTTTATATAATAAAACAGTTTATATGATAAAAATAATTATAAGTTAAAATAGTTTATATTAAAATAATTAGTATATTAAAATAGTTTTATATAAAAATAGTTTATATATTGAAATAATTTATAAAGTGAAAATATTTACATATTTTAAATTGCTTTACATAATAAAATATTTTGCTCAAAGTTCACAAATCGATTCAAATCAACTCGAATTCAAAAATTCAATTTAATTCCATATTAATTCACAAATTTCAATTTAATTCAACATCTCAATAAATCAATTTATATTAGTTTCAAATATAGATTTGAACTAAAATCAAACCATTTCAATTTCAATGGGTTTCAAAGCTTTAAATATTCAAATACTTACAAAGCTAAATTTGATAATTCCATTTATCTCAAATCCAATTTTACTATTATTTAGTTTTGGAAATATTCACTTAATCAATACAATATTATTAAAAAAGTTTCAAAATACAAATTTAAATAAAACTAAATATCCAATTTAGATTTATTTAAATTTGAAATTATTCATTTGATCATCTTTAATCAAAATCAAGCTACAAATCATATCTTTAAAATCTCAAATTCAATAAGTTTCAAATCAATATTATTTAAGTATAATTCTTAAATAAATACAATTTCAAATTTATCTCTCCAACCTTAATTAATTAAAATTATTTTAAAAATCTACTTTTAAAGATTTAAATTTAAATAAATACTTAAAACATATTATATACTAATTCAATTAAATTTTATTAAATCAACACTTATTATTAAATTTATTTTAAATTAAATCTATTTATATATTTAAAAATAGTAAGATTGTAAGAAAATTCTTAATATATGTAATTTCAAACTACTTATAACTTTAAAACTTCCAAACATAAAATTTTAAAAATCAAGAGTTTAAACATATATAAATAACATATATATATATATAATATCTTAAAATCAATATTTATATAGAACCATATATATTTCATTTCAAAACCTTGGAAATCATTTTCAAAATATGTATATACAGATCAGCGATGTCTGTATAAAATTTTCTATCCAATGGTCAAGTGATAGGGATATTTATCATTTCAATCCGCAATTTAAATATCTATGGGTATATATCTTTTCAACCCACAATCACCAATTCAATGTCAATGAAAATCGCTTGGGTTTATCATTTCAACCCATAACTATTTTCTCATATTCTACAAGATTGTTTGGTATATATCATTTCAACCCATAAGGAATTCTATACAAACAGGGTACTTGCAGAGTAAGAATAGTAATGATAAAAATATAACATATCAACAACAGGCATATAACATCAATAACAGATAAAATATAAATAATATATCATGATGTCAGATGTCATAGGTGAACATTTACAGATAATAGCAGGCCATATATAGAAATTATATAAATAACTGTTACATCTAGCAACATATTTCAATTATCATCCCAATTGAAATCAAATTTAATAAATAAAAGAACGTTAATCATGAGTGATTTCTCTCCTTTCGAGGCTAGAGTGATTCGACAATGAAATGAGTTACGAAACCAAGCACGAAGCGAAGCAAGATTGACACGAATTCGACGAACAAAATTGATAAATTGGAATCAATGGAAAAAAAATCAAAATTAGCTTGATAACTGGAACGAAACATATATATAAAACCAAAACAAAATGTAGATATTTAAACCATTTGTATTAGCAAAATATATGTATATATATTATATTACACAATCCTTGCTTAATTTGAAACACGTTGTAACGACCTGGTAATTTCGATCTCGAAATTTCCAGATAGTTAGGAATAGAAGAAAAGAGAAAGAAGATTAAACAGAAAACAAGACACGGAAAACTCACATTCGCAACGGATCAAATATAATATTAAATAAAATAGCAGTTATACAAAGAAAACTATATCAGTTAATTACATTTTATTACATCAGAGTTACTCCTATACATAAACACTGGACAAAACAATCATGTCCAGATACTACGACATCATAGTGGAAACCCTCCATACGCCCCTGCCATCCAGCTCGCCTCCTGAGCTCTATAACGTCCTTTCCTGAAAAATATGTAATACTCGGTCCGACCCGAGCATTACATCAAAGTAACACCCGGGTCAGGCTGGAAACCAGCGTGAGTAAACCCATCTAACATGGAAAACAAAAGCATACAACTTTATATAAACCCGGGTAACTTATTAATTTACAACTTCACAAGTTGTTATAGACATCAACCATTTCACACATCAATATCTAAGTGCCAAAACTTAGATTTAAATATTCCAATTTACTTAAGTCATTCCACTTCAGTCTATTAGTTTCACATATCAAATTATAAGAATCGAAGTGGTTTCGGGCGTTAATTAATACCCGACTCCGGTCTCTTTGAATCTAATGTCCTCCTAATTTCCCATTAATTAAGTTAAGCATAATTCAACCTTTAATATAAGATATCACTTTGAATATAGCAATTCATCGTCGACAGATAACCCCACAACTACCCTATATCACATTACAAAACATTTCATTTCACAAAACACCCCAATCACATATCAAGGATATCAAATAATCCAAGGTATTCAAATACCATTCAATCATTCATAAGCAAGATAAATTAGTCATACCATTTCTGATTAATTTAATTAACTATCAATGAATTAAATTAATTACTTTATTACTTAAAAATCATGCTTATCTAACCTTAATTAATTATATTCAATTAATTAATCATCCTTAATTATTCATCTTGATTAATCATCCTTGATTAATCATCCTTGATTAATCATCCTTTCATTACATTATGTAATTATTCTTACTTAACTGCACAAATTAATTATTCTCAAACCATTATAGTACTTACAAACACTTAATTAATTAATCACTTCTTGACTATCCTTATCAATTTATCGATTAACCTTTAAGCACAGACTAATTACTCTTTAATTAATAAACCTTAATTACTAATTGATCTCTTTCAAAACGAAGTAATCAACCCTTAATTACTTTTATAATCAATTAATTTACCTTAATCCTTGACCATTATTAATCAAGTTAATTATTTTCCCTTAATTAATTTCTTAATTAATCCTTGATATTTAAGCTAATTAATTAAACTAAATTTCCTTAAATTAACTTAATTAAAAATTAAGATATTAAAAACTTAATTAAGATAAAACATTATCTTGTAAATGCTTAAATTACCCTTAACATATTCACATCATTCCTTTATAACTATCCCTACTTCATTAAATTATTAATTAAGTTTTTAAGATAAACAATCATTTAATTTGATAAATTAAGGTTATCAAAAACACAACTTTAAATAACTTAAAACATTTATCAATTTATAAATTTAAAAGCTAGTTTCAATTTGAATTTAAAACTTGTCTTTTATATAAACCTTTAAAATTGCTTTCAAAACTCGTTTTCAAAGTCATTTTAAAATTTCTTAACAATGTTTAAATTTAACTAACTTCAAAACTCCTTAAAGTATGTTTAATAAAACATTTATTAAAACATTAAGAAATTTATATAAGGTTTAAATTAATTTAAAATTTAAAATTTCAGAAACAAGTTTTAAAACCTTTTTTTAAAATCTACTTAGAACTGTTCAAGTGTTGCTGCTTCGGGTCAAACTGTTGTTTACTCGAGTAAATCCCGAGTTCCTCTTCTTCCTATCTTTTTTTTAAACTCTGATTAAATTTAAAGTCTACAAGCAAACCCTCAACTACTTCGAGTTAAAATCCTAAAATCTTCAAGCAACACTCGAGAACGTCTCGAGTATTTCCCTGCTCCCAAACCAAACTTCATCAAAGATAACAATGTGCTCCGTGCACGTACACTGTGGCTCCGGCCAATTCCCGCCACCCGCATCAACCTCCACACATCCACGATCATCTCCACAGACCATCCATACACCAAGCCCATCGATTCACATTTGGAAACAAAATCGAGTAGGCAAACCCAAAACTGGACCCAACGACCAACCTGGAACCTCCTTGTTCACGCGCCTCCGATCTCTGGAGTGCTTAATCCTCCGGCCACAACTTCGTCAATTTGCCTTCTTTCATTTCCCAAAATATAGTGGCACTCGGTCCACCAGAGCTATCGCAGCGATCAAGAATGTATAACCTATTCAAACTAGGTTTACAAACCTTCCAGACAAACCACCATCGCCTCCGATCATTAATTGCCCTTTTGATATTTTTACCTGATTCACTGATCATCACTGCATCTCCAAAGAAAACGCTGACCCTCCAGACCATCTAGATCATCAGTGACTACTCAAAATATCTTTTCTGGTCAAACCAGAACTGCTCCTATATCCCTTTACTAAAATTTATGATTTAATGCTTAAAAATCATGTTTTTAGTTGAAGATTCAAGCAATGTCCTTGAATTGACGAATCAAGATAATTGACTTTTACTTATCTTGGGCTTATACTAATTGCTTTTGATTTCCAGTGGAATTTCAATTTAATTTTAAGTTAAATAGAATCTTAAAACTTAATTTATAAACAAACAAACAGCTTTTGTTTGAGTCCTACATCCTAACAAGGAACAGATCAATTGACGAATGGATTTTGAATAAATCTTAGCTTATAACTCTAAATTCAGTGAAGTACAGAGACACTGCAATCATATATATATATATATATATATACACACACATACATATACACACATTCTCGTACACAAACAATTCAATCATAGTCATCTACACAATATAATTAACTATTACAGGGATTAATGCAACTGATATCCATACTTAGATTTTCTTTTATTTACATAAATCAAGTTTTCTTTACTGCATAATAAGCTTCCAGGTTGACAAAATCTTCAATTCTTACCCTATACATTTTTAACATTTAATTTTCATTGTCTTAAACAAATTTTGTTTAAACATTTCAACATAAAACTGATTTGGAACAAAAACTCTAAATTTTGAATGATATTTGCATTCAACAGTTAAAGAACAGAGCACCCACTCGAATAACAGTCATGCACACACATGTAACTACAAACAAATGTACACAAGATCATTTAACTACGACATGCAAACCATTATTTTCCCTATCTAAGCTTAAGATTCTGCATGCAACGGGAACTTAACAAATTTAAAAACTGTTTATAAAAAATCAGATGTGTTTACTCACCGATATGATGAGCAGAGAAGCTAAAGCAAATTTGAACAGAACTTGGAAACCTGGGAGCTCTAAAACCAAAATTGCTTTCATTCTTTGAAAACTGGAGTGTTTACCTTTAAAATCTGAAATGCTAGCTTTGGAAACTTTGATTTTTGCTTCAAATCTACTTGCATGCATTCTTGAAAGTGGTATGGATTTGAAGAACAAATGGTTACAGACTTTGGTTGTTTACAACGCTTGAATAATAAATGTTTACAGATTAAAGAATCATTTCAGATTAGTTTGAATAGGGTTTCAGATCTGAGGACAATTTATTTCTGGTTTGTGGAAGGATGAGTTGCATATTTTGTTTTGAGGATTGTAGGTTGAAGAATTTTTTCTTAATTCTTGAATTGAAAAGAAATTAGAAAAGAAAATGAAGAAGATGTATCAATGACACTTGTTAAATTTTATGTTAGAATTATTACACTTGTTAGCTTCCATGATTTAAATACTTTACATTTGTAATTTTTATGATAAAAATGCCCTTTATATAATATATGCCTAATTATATTTAATTTATACCTATTTATATGTTTTACCAATTTATATCCTTATTAAATAAAATTTCTTATACTAACATTTATAAAATTTCAAAGAATATGTTTTAAAACTAAATTATGTATTAATAACAAACATATTCCAAATTCATTTTTAAGATATGCATCTTTTAAATTTCAAGTTTAAATCCAATTAAAAATCAACTCAAACAAATATATATATTTGCATATATTTTAAACAATCCCATATTCAATTTGTAATCAATAATCTATTTAAAATTTTATTTATCTATAAATTCAGTATTTCTATTAATTAAACCAATTATATCACTAATTACAATTCCCAGAAATCCGGGTTATCACATTCCTCCCCCTTTTGAATCTTTTCGTTATCGAAAAGGAACAAAACTAGAATTTATTAAATATTTTAAAAACCAGTTAATATATTCTTTGATCATTTTAAAACACCTTTAAAATCTGTAATACTGCCAAAATAGTTTTATAATAATACTTTTTATAACTCGATGTTTCAACAGGTCCATCCTTGTTCTTACGGAAATTCGGTCATACGTTGATCAGACGTAGGACTGAAAATCTATAAGTACTTAGCAGATCCATTTTTTTAACACCCAGTGAAAATACTTGGAAAATAGTTTTATTAAAAATATAGAAAACAGTTTTTTTTTGAAAATAGAGGATATATCTTTGGTGAGAATGCCCTGGAAATCATCACTCCCATCCATGGTCGCAGTTAACCCGATGGTTACGTTGCCATCCCGACAAAATCCATAGATAATTGTAGGCCTCCGCGCCCCTCAATTACGCCATGGAACCCGCTACAGATCGCAGCTACAACTGGGGTTACGTAGCTATCACAGCAAAAACCCATATAACTGTAGGCATCAGCGCCCTCGAATTTCGCTGCCAAAAAAATGAAACTTCTCCACACCACTTGACCATAGGTCGCAGTCTACCGATGTTGCGTTGCCTTCCCGGCAAAATCAAGTGTAGACCGTTGGCACTCATCCTCCACACGATTTTCGCTATGGTCCCCACAATAGATCGCAGTGACATTGAGTTACACTGTCGTCACAGCATAACCCAAATGCCCCTGTAGGCATCAGCGCCATCGACTTTCGCTACCCAATAATCCTCAAGAACTAGTTTTGTCCGGACTCTTCACAGGATCAACTTTAGAACCCCCCTTGGGGCTCAAGGCAGCACCACCCGGTGGTACTCCTGAGAAGTCCATTCCAAGAGAGCGCCTTTTTCCCCAGAGCCATCATCAAAACATTTTATACTATACATATACAGTATCTTTAAATCATACACCTAGTATGATCTTATACAAATCTCCTTTACACAAAATCGATTATCCCAAAATCGATAATTCTCAAATTAGGCTTTGCAAATTCACATATTGATTTTACCCAAAAATCAAAAGCCTTTCCAAATTCAAAGGTTCCCAAAACTCTTTTTCCATAATCCTTATAAGATCCTTTATATATATATATATATACAGATATATATAATTTTTAAAACTTTGGATCATTTCAAACTTGTATAAAACTCCTTTATTTCCGAAAACCATTTTCTTCTGGCAAAAGATTCATCAAGGGGAGTTTTATCTTATATAACAAAGATATTTACTTTGTTTACTCAAAATCAGATATTCAAATTTGATTACTTTTTTCAATATCAATTTCATTCAAATCCGTACGATGTACACATATCATTCGTACGCTATACCAATCTGATCGCTCACTCGATCACACAATTTCATTTCCGAACTAGTATCGTCCACCCGACTTCCTAGTGCGGACATAGATCTGGTTTCTTGATCAGAAACCGTCATTCTCCTTGCATAGTCGTAACTATGATAGAGAATATCCAGAACCATATCAACAACCCATATCCAGGTTTGCTGTCGAAAATCGAGTGAAAAATTCCACTCGGATCGATATAACTATCTTGAAATTCTGTGCTCGAATCTGGATCAAATCACTATGCGAATAGAATAACATACGTACACCCTACGTATTTGTCTTATTGGTTATTAGCCAAATTAATTTCATTTCTATTCACACTCACTTTGATTATCATTCACTTACTCACAATTACTTCAATCCATTTGGGTTATCACCTCCATTCTTATCTCGATTGGGTATTTAAACAATAACAGTTTAAACTCTGTCCAGTTTAAATTTAGAAAATTGCTTGAAAAGTTAAAAATAAATAAGTAGTTGGAAAATAATTAATAGTTTGTAAAATAGGCGTAAAATAGTTAGAAAATAGTTAAATAATTATAGAAATTTTAGATAATTGCAATATAATAGTAAGATAGTAATTAGTTTTGTAAAACAGTTGAAATATAGTAATTAGTTTATAAAACAGTTGGAAAATTGTTAAACAGTTTCAAAAATAATTATAAAACAAGTATAAGATACTTTGTCTTTTAAAAGAAAGGTTGTATATAGAATGAATAGCTTTGAAAATAGGTTTATATTAAAACAATTTATATTAAAAACAGTCCAGAGTCAAAACTGTTCAATTTAAATTTCCTCTTCCTTTTAAATTGACCCAATTCCAATTTAAATAATTTCAATTTCTATTGAAATTGATTCATTCCCAATTCAAGTTGAATTAATTCTCAATTCCCTTTCAAATTTAAATCAAATTCCATTTGATTTTAAACATATTCAACTTTAATTACAATCCCAAGTTATCCCAATCACTTTCGACTAATATCCATTCAATTGAACCTACTTCAATTCCAAATCATTTCAAATTAATCCAATTCAAATTTTCCATTTGAAACTTATACTCATACATCTTCAATCACCATTTCAATTAATTCAAATCAAATTAAATTTGAACTAATTCAAATTTCAAATTTAAACCATCTCGAATTATATAAATTCGAGTTAATATTTCAAATGTTGATTTAATTCCTTTAAACCAATTTACCTTTTTATCCCAACAATGGATTACCATACTCCATTTCTCATTCATTTAAACAAATCCAATTCACAACCTAAAGATTTTTTTTAACAACAATAGGATGATGTCATCTAATTTATCTTAAAACATCCATCAATTTACAATTTCCAGATCTCAAACCCATTTTGAGATCACACAAACTCCAATTCAAATTAACCATTTAACTTTCCAAGTTAAATTCCAATTTCACCTTAAAATTTCCAAATCAGGTTGATCATTCCAACTTATTTAACTCTTCCTCAAGTTAAACTTAATTCACTTAACCCAATCAACCTTACCCAGTTTGAACTTCTATTTAAAAATTTAAAATTATCATATATAATCTTTCCACTTATTAAGTTCAAAAACTTATCACTTTGGGTATCACATATTATTCCAAACTCAAAACTCACCATTTAGAGTTTATTTCCAACCACCTTTGGTTTTAATTCAAAACAAATTTCTTTTTAAATTTTCAAACAACTCTTGTTTGAAATAGGACCATTTCATTCAAATGCATTAAATAATATTATTTGTTATTTCTTTAAATTAATTACATCATTAATTAATCACATTCGGTAATTAACTTATTTCTTAATTACCTTCATTAAGTAATCGTCCCTAAATTTACTTACCTCTAGTTACTTCATTAAGTAACTCCCTCTTAGTTATCAATTCCAATTATTATCCATTAATTAATCTCATTAAATAAAGTTTAATTAACTACATAAATTAATTGATTATCCTTATCCTGAAACTTTTCCCAAATTCAAGATTTAATTTCAGTTTGAATCAATTTCAAATTTGTCTTTAAATTAATTTCAATTTAGTCGTAATTCTATTACCACTTAATTCTTACTATTACTTTTTAATTTAATTAATACTACGACCAATTTTCCTTAATGTAATAGATAATCTATTTCTTATATAAGATTCATTCACTTTTGAAATCATCTAAAAACCTTTATATAAGAAAATAACAAGTACGCTCTCTCATATATATATACTTAACTCATCCTAGGGTACCACTTACCCTATCCTTAATGAGTATACCCACCAGAGCCAAGGTTTCTCACTTAACCTTCAGCTCTGATACCACATGTAACGACCCGGTAATTTCGATCCCGAAATTTCCAGATAGTTAGGAATAGAAGAAAAGAGAAAGAAGATTAAACAGAAAATAAGACACAGAAACCTCTATTCGCAGCGGATCAAATATAATATTAAATAAAATAGCAGTTATACAAAGAAAACTATATCAGTTAATTACATTTTATTACATCAGAGTTACTCCTATACATAAACACTGGACAAAACAATCATGTCCAGATACTACAACATCATAGTGGAAACCCTCCATACGCCCCTGCCAT
Organism: Allium cepa; assembly: GCA_030765085.1. NCBI lineage: Eukaryota > Viridiplantae > Streptophyta > Magnoliopsida > Asparagales > Amaryllidaceae > Allium > Allium cepa. The sequence continues at coordinate 10,151,762 of CM060932.1, forward strand.
CCAGCTCGCCTCCTGAGCTCTAGAATGTCCTTTCCCGAAAAATATGTAATACTCGGTCTGACCCAAGCATTACATCAAAGTAACACCCGGGTCAGGCTGGAAACAAGCGTGAGTAAACCCATCTAACATGGAAACAAAAGCATACAACTTTATATAAACCTGGGTAACTTATTAATTTACAACTTCACAAGTTGTTATAGACATCAACCATTTCACACATCAATATCTAAGTGCCAAAACTTAGATTTAAATATTCCAATTTACTTAAGTCATTCCACTTCAGTCTATTAGTTTCACATATCAAATTATAAGAATCGAAGTGGTTTCGGGCATTAATTAATACCCGACACCGGTCTCTTTGAATCTAATGTCCTTCTAATTTCCCATTAATTAAGTTAAACATAATTCAACCTTTAATATAAGATATCACTTTGAATATAGCAATTCATCGTCGACAGATAACCCCACAACCACCCTATATCACATTACAAAACATTTCATTTCACAAAACACCCCAATCACATATCAAGGATATCAAATAATCCAAGGTATTCAAATACCATTCAATCATTCATAAGCAAGATAAATTAGTCATACCATTTCTGATTAATTTAATTAACTATCAATAAATTAAATTAATTACTTTATTACTTAAAAGTCCTACTTATCTAACCTTAATTAATTATATTCAATTAATTAATCATCCTTAATTATTCATCTTGATTAATCATCCTTGATTAATCATCCTTTCAATACATTATGTAATTATTCTTACTTAACTGCACAAATTAATTATTCTCAAACCATTATAGTGCTTACAAACACTTAATTAATTAATCACTTCTTGACTATCCTTATCAATTTATCGATTAACCTTTAAGCACAGACTAATTACTCTTTAATTAATAAACCTTAATTATTAATTGATCTCTTTCAAAACGAAGTAATCAACCCTTAATTACTTTTATAATCAATTAATTTACCTTAATCCTTGACCATTATTAATCAAGTTAATTATTTTCCCTTAATTAATTTCTTAATTGATCCTTTATATTTAAGCTAATTAATTAAACTAAATTTCCTTAAAATAACTTAATTAAAAATTAAGATATTAAAACCTTAATTAAGATAAAACATTATCTTGTAAATGCTTAAATTACCCTTAACATATTCACATCATTCCTTTATAACTATCCCTACTTCATTAAATTATTAATTAAGTTTTTAAGATAAACAATCATTTAATTTGATAAATTAAGGTTATCAAAAACACAACTTTAAATAACTTAAAACATTTATCAATTTATAAATTTTAAAAGCTAGTTTCAAATTGAATTTAAAACTTGTCTTTTATATAAACCTTTAAAATTGCTTTCAAAACTCGTTTTCAAAGTCATTTTAAAATTTCTTAACAATGTTTAAATTTAACTAACTTCAAAACTCCTTAAAGTATGTTTAATAAAACATTTATTAAAACATTAAGAAATTTATATAAGGTTTAAACTAATTTAAAATTTAAAATTTCAGAAACAAGTTTTAAAACCTTTTTTTAAAATCTACTTAGAACTGTTCAAGTGTTGCTGCTTCGGGTCAAACTGTTGTTTACTCGAGTAAATCCCGAGTTCCTCTTCTTCCTATCTTTTTTTTAAACTCTGATTAAATTTAAAGTCTATAGGCAAACCCTCAACTACTTCGAGTTAAACTCCTAAAATCTTCGAGCAACACTCGAGAACGTCTCGAGTATTTCCCTGCTCCCAAACCAAACTTCATCAGAGATAACGATGTGCTCCGTGCACGTACACTGTGGCTCCGGCCAATTCCCGCCACCGCATCAACCTCCACACATCGACGATCATCTCCTTAGACCATCCATACACCAAGCCTATCGATTCACATTTGGAAACAAAATCGAGTAGGCAAACCCAAAACTGGACCCAACGACCAACCTGGAACCTCCTTGTTCACGCGCCTCCGATCTCTGGAGTGCTTAATCCTCCGGCCACAACTTCATCAATTCGCCTTCTTTCATTTCCTAAAATATAGTGGCACTCGGTCCACCAGAGCTATCGCACCGATCAAGAATGTATAACCTATTCAAACTAGGTTTACAAACCTTCCAGACAAACCACCATCGCCTTCGATCATTAATTGCCCTTTTGATATTTTTACCATATTCACTGATCATCACTGCATCTCCAAAGAAAACGCTGACCCTCCAGACCATCTAGATCATCAGTGACTACTCAAAATATCTTTTCTGGTCAAACCAGAACTGCTCCTATATCCCTTTACTAAAATTTATGATTTAATGCTTAAAAATCATGTTTTTAGTTGAAGATTCAATTAATGTCCTTGAATTGATGAACCAAGATAATTGACTTTTACTTATCTTGGGCTTACACTAATTGCTTTTGATTTCCAGTGGAATTTCAATTTAATTTTAAGTTAAATAGAATCTTAAAACATAATTTATAAACAAACAAACAGCTTTTGTTTGAGTCCTACATCCTAACAAGGAACAGATCAGTTGACAAATGGATTTTGAATAAATCTTAGCTTATAACTCTAAATTCAGTGAAGTACAGAGACACTGCAATCATATATATATATACACATACATATACGCACATTCTCATACACAAACAATTCAATCATAGTCATCTACACAATACAATTAACTATCACAGGGATTAATGCAACTGATATCCATAGTTAGATTTTCTTTTATTTACATAAATCAAGTTTTCTTTACTGTATAATAAGCTTCCAGGTTGACAAAATCTTCAATTCTTATCCTATACATTTTTAACATTTAATTTTCATTATTTTAAACAAATTTTTTTTAAACATTTCAACATAAAACTGATTTGAAACAAAAACTCTAAATTTTGAATGATATTTGCATTCAACAGTTAAAGAACAGAGCACCCACTCGAATAACAGTCATGCACACACAGGTAACTACAAACAAATATACACAAGATCATTTAACTACGAATGAAAACCATTATTTTCCCTATCTAAGCTTAAGATTCTGCATGCAACTGGAACTTAACAAATTCAAAAACTTTTTTAAAAAAATCAGATGTGTTTACTCACCGATATGATGAGCAGAGAAGCTAAAGCAAATTTGAACAGAACTTGGAAACCTGGGAGCTCTAAAACCAAAATTGCTTTCATTCTTTGAAAACTGGAGAGTTTGCCTTTAAAATCTGAAATGCTAGCTTTGGAAACTTTGATTTTTGCTTCAAATCTACTTGCATGCATTCTTGAAAGTGGTATGGATTTGAAGAACAAATGGTTACAGACTTTGGTTGTTTACAGCGCTTGAATAATAAATGTTTACAGATTAAAGAATCATTTCAGATTAGTTTGAATAAGGTTTCAGATTTGAGGACAATTTATTTCTGGTTTGTGGAAGGATGAGTTGCATATTTTGTTTTGAGGATTGTAGGTTGAAGATTTTTTTCTTAATTCTTGAATTGAAAAAAGAAATTAGAAAAGAAAATGAAGAAGATGTATCAATGACACTTGTTAAATTTTATGTTAGAATTATTACACTTGTTAGCTTCCATGATTTAAATACTTTACATTTGTAATTTGTATGATAATAATGCCCTTTATATAATATATGCCTAATTATATTTAATTTATACCTATGTATATGTTTTACCAATTTATATCCCTATTAAATAAAATTTCTTATACTAACATTTATAAAATTTCAAAGAATATGTTTTAAAACTAAATTATGTATTAATAACAAACATATTCCAAATTCATTTTTAAGATATGCATCTTTTAAATTTCAAGTCTAAATCCAATTAAAAATCAACTCAAACAAATATATATATTTGCATATATTTTAAACAATCCCATATTCAATTTGTAATCAATAATCTATTTAAAATTTTATTTATCTATAAATTCAGTATTTCTATTAATTAAACCAATTATACTACTAATTACAATGCCCAGAAATCCGGGTTATCACACACGTATATTTTAAAGTTAACCGTATATACTTATAACAAACCGATTTGTATTTCTTATATAAACATACATATGTCTGTGGCCTAACAATCCAATTGTAACCCATACAGCTAACATATATAAAGAACTTTTAACTATAGTATATACTATAAAACATATATATACGTACATATACACTACTGTAGATATAATATAAATATATCTTATCTACTTTAAAAGAGGAGCTGGGCACACTATACTATATTATATAAAATATGAAAGCTGCAAACACCATATACTTAAAACAGTATTACATTTATATGATATGTATATATCTTTATGTATTTGCTTGCTAAAATGTTACAAAGCTATTACATATATTAACAAAATTTAACCGCACACTTTTAAAGCATATTATGTGAATACATACATTAAACTTTATATATATATATATATATATTCATATATATATAAGCTAATTAAAATGCAATATATTGACTCAATATTCATAACAATATATGCAGACCAAATATTCAGAACCTATTTTATACGAATACATACACTTCAAAAGTTTTGTATATATATATATATATATAATATATATATATATATATATGAGAACAAACGTAATGTACAAAATATGCAGACCATATATGTTAGTATACTTATATATAGAAGCCCTGAGCACTATTATCATATTATAAAAAATATGCATATGAAGCAGGCAAAAGCATTTTAATTATATAATACAAAAATGTAATATGATATAATATAGTATAGTATAATGTAATGTATAATTTACATATAGATACAAGAAAAGAAGAAGGCCGATGGTTGGTGAGAACTTGCAGGCTTTGGCCATGGCTGAAGAGGAGTAGGCACTTGCGTGCGGCTATGGTGACATGAGAAGAAGTATGCACATGACAAAGGAGGGGACAGGCGTCAGGTGTGGCCTTGTGTGTATGGCCGTGCGCAAGTTGGCGAGGGGAGATGCGTTCAGGGTGTTCGAGTGGGCGGCAAGGAAAGGCGCAGAGAAGGCAGTGGGGAAGATGAGCACGTGGGTGATTGGGATGATGATCTCCATCGAGGGAGAGTGCTGTAGGGGAAAAAGGTGCTTGGCTTGGGGTTGAACGCTCAGTGGAGGTGAGGTCTGCTGTTATAGAGGCGGACATGTGGCATGGTGGTAGGCTCGGCAACTAGATGGGTGTTGTGATCCTGGTTGAAGAAGTGGGAAGATGGGCTGAGGCCGTCGCTTGGGTGGTGCGAATGGCGGTGCTCGTCTATGGATAGAACTCGTCCAAGATGGCAATGAGCGGGTTAAAGGAAAAAAAATAAAAATGGAGGAGGGAGAAATAGTGAGAGAAGGAAAAGAGCAGAACATATTTCTTTTGAAAGTAAATAATGAACCAACGTAAAATTTAATAAAGTGAGAATACCAAAAACCAACTATGTTGAATTTTAGAAAATAATAATAGCTAATGACTGTTTGTTTCAACAGTTAGATAGATGAAAGGATAAAAAGTCCAAAAGGTTTAGATTGCATACTTGTACGGTTAAAACGTTTCACAGATTCCTCCATGCACCGTACATCGAAATTGACAATTGAATATACTACGGAGATCACCATGGCGAGACAATAAAAACAGTGTACAAATAACAATGGTATGATCATCCTATCAAAAATCGTTAATCGATATCAAAAATGCTGCTAAAACGTCGAAAATAAGATTAATGGAGCAATAGCAATCCAAATTTGACCAAACGAAATATAATGTCTCGCACAGAAGATGATTTACAAATTTAATATATAAAAATATTCAGGTTTTAGAAGTATTTTATTATCATCAAAGATTAACTGATTTGAATTGAAATAAAATTACACAATAAAATAAACTTCCATATTTTCAGATGAAAATTTACCATTTGTTATGTTTAAGTGGACTATTTCAAATATCAAATTTTCATTTTCAAATTCAATTATTTAAAATTTCAAAAAATTTCAGTTAACTACATTATTAAACCATTAAAATTTTACGGGTCATTACACTCTCCCCCACTCAAAACTTTTCATCCCCGAAAAGGAACGAGGTAGGAGAATAAAAACAACCAAAAAGAAAATAGATTTGAAATACAAAATGAAATAATTAATTTAAACCATATAAACTTCATTTAGTTTTAAATTGGTTTATATTCAATTAATTGATTTCAATTTAAGGTATTCCATTCAGTTGATTTAATTTCAATTTATTAATGTTTATTACAAAATTTCTTTCAAACAAATTTTATTTTTATTCATCATATTTATCAGATCTATTTGATTTCACTAAAGTTAAATTCAACTTATAATTCAATCTTAATTATTTCTAAATTCATATTCATTCATTCATTATCTTATTATTCAATTTTTCTCAATTAACACTTTCTATAATCATAGATTTAGTGTATAAACATTTATTATAACCATTCAAATTTTATTTAAAATTCCCTTAACATCATTTCATATTGTATACAATTCAATTACATAATTAACTTCTGAATAGATTAGGTATGTTATATTGGAATGCAATTGAGTATTATACAAGTAAAATTTTCCAATTCAATTATTTCAAGTTATATATATTTATTTAAAAATTTAAGAGTTAAATTTCCAATTTCACTTCAAATCATTTAGAGATAATGTAGACATATATATTTTATATATCAAATCAAATCTATAATCATATACCTATATATATTATATATCAAGTCATAGTCAAGAAATTTAAATTAAAGTCATTTCCAAAACAAAAGTATAGCAAAGCTACTATGTGGTCTCTCGACTTTGAAACTTAAAACGAATTTCGATGATGCAACGGTCATCATCGAAATTATTTTAAGGCGACAATGAAGGAGAGTACTAATTTAAAACTTTAAAATTTCTTTGGAAACGATTTGTATTATTAGATTGTTAATTTAAATTTGATAAAACTCAGCATATATAGTAAATAAATAAATCACAGAATCACAAACACAGAGTAATATAACAATAAGCAGAGGAAACAAATGAATGTTAGTTCATAAATATACTATGTATGTAACAGAGTTAAACAAGATACAACAGAAGTCTCGAATACATAGATGTCTCAATACAATAGTTAAATTACAAAATCTGAATATACCACAGGAGTTAGTTGAATAACTGAAAGCTGAATAGATATAGATGGATCTCCAAGCGAAGCTCCAACTCCAAAGGTGAGTCTCAAATGTTGTGACACTTAGTCTGACCCGAGCATAAAGCAAAACACAAAACATTCGAGTCAGGATTAACATTCTTATATCAATAAATCCAACTCAAGTGCAATATCAATTGGAATACAAGTACTCAAAGGAAGTTTGGGATAACCATCCTCTAAGGATCCGTGGAACTATCTACTATGTAGTACAATATGCTATTGTAATATGCCTATAGTAAGACAAACTATTAAAATAGCGTTAAGGCGTTACAAATATCCCCCTTAACACATTTTATATGATGCCGTAGTCTATACAGTACTGTAAACTCCGCCAAACCAGTGGGCTATCAAGGATCACTCCATAGGTACGACACAAAACAAACACGTAGTGGTCTCGATATGGTAGGTGACACGTCACAACTAGGCAATGCTAGGGTAGATATACCAATTACACTTCCAGGCTGTTAGTAACGCATAGCCGCAGCTACCGCCTAACTCAATCCACGCCCCATAAATCCAAGGTTACAACCAATCAATCACAAAGTAATAGAATGGTCTCGAAGAAGTGTGTCCGATCGGAGAAGCTACCTCACTTGGCCCATCAATTGCTCCTGATTTAGCCACCTTAAGCTAACTCACGGGAGTTAGGTCCACGTATATACCTCATACTGAATCATCACCAACCATCCTACTTTATTCTGGAATCTCCACCGCGTACGTAGTTGTTAAAGTGTTTTTCGGTATTGGTAGAGAGTATGACAATAACTGATCCCGGTCTCTTTAACAACCAAACGTTATTATACCGTGGTCATTAATTTCAAATAATTCATATTTCAAAACCAAAATATCATATTCATTTCAAAACCATATCAATTCGAGATCATTACTCACTTAATATAATATTCATTTCCAAAATCATAACCCTTTTCCAAAATTTTAACTCTTTCTAATTTATAAACCTTTGAAACCATAACACTTTGGAAACCATAACACTTTGAAAACGTAGCTTTGGAAATCATAACACTACCCTCTTGAATAGTTTAGATATTAATAATAATATATAATAAAATAGTTTATATAATAAAATAGTTTATATGTTAAAAATAATTATTAGTTAAAATAGTTTATATCAAAATAATTACTACATTGAAAGAGTTTTATATAAAAATAGTTGATATATTGAAATAATTTATAAACTACAGATATTCGTATATTTTAAAATGCTTTACATAATAAAATAGATTCCTCAAAGTTCATAAATCGATTCAAATCAACTCGAATTCAAAAATTTAATTTAATTCCATATTAATTCTCAAATTTCAATTTAATTCAACATCTCAATAAACCAATTTTTATCTGTTTCAAATGTTGATTTGAACTACAATCAACCCATTTCAATTTCAATGGGTTTCAAAGCATTAAATATTCAAATACTTACAAAACTAAATTTGATAATTCCATTTATCTCAAATCCAACTCTACTATTATTTAATTTTGGAAATATTCACGTAATTAATATAATAGTATTGAAATAAAGTTTCAAAATACAAATTTAAATAAAACTAAATATCACATTTAGATTTATTTAAATTTGAAATTATTCATTTGATCATCTTTAATCAAAATCAAGTTACAAATCATATCTTTAAAATCTCAAATTCAATAAGTTTCAAATCAATCTCGTTTAAGTATACTTCTTAAATAAATACAATTTCAAGTCAATTTCAAATTTATCTTTCCAACCTCAATTAATTAAAATTATTATAAAAATCTACTTTTAAAGAAATAAATTTAAATAAATACTTAAAACATATTATATACTAATTTAATTTAATTTAATCAAACCTTATTATTAAATTTATTCTAAATTAAATCCATTCATATATATATATATATATATATATAGTAATATTATTAGTAAATTCTTAAATATATAATTTCAAACTACTTATAACTTTAAAATTTCTAAACATAAAATTTTAAAAAATCAACATTCGTATAAAACCATATATATCTCTTTTCAAAACCTTAGAAATCATTTTCAAAAAATATATATATGTATATATATATACCAACGGTGTTTGTATAAAATTTTCTATCCTATGGTCAAGTGATATGGATATTTATCATTCAATCCGCAATTTAAATATCTACGGGTATATATCTTTTCAACCCACAATCCCAAATTCAATGTCAATGAAAATCGCTTCGGTTTATCATTTCAACATATAACGATTTTCTCCTATTCTACAAGATCATTCGGGTATGTATCATTTCAACCCATAAGGAATTCTATACTAATAGGGAACTTATAGAGTGAGAACGATAATGATAATAATATAACATATTAACAACAGGCATATAACATCAATAACGAACAAAATATAAATAACATATCATTGTGTCAGACGTCACAGGTGAATAGTTGTAAATAATATTTGCGCCAAAAATGGTCCCAAACACCAAATTGTCGATAAGAGCATTCGTTCACAATCACGATCTCAGATCACAAATAAGTAGAGAAAGTATATGTGAAGAACACTCAAAATTTTAAAAAAATCACATAAAAACAAATAGATTTAGAGTAGTTCGGCGTTTGGCCTACATCCACTATGAAATAGCTGACTTTTATTGATCTTTATTCGTTGGTTACAATGAGTTACGATAGTAGAATTGAAGTATGAAAGTGATCTTGACAAAGTCTGGCCGTAGAAGGGCCAAAAGTCTCTATTCTGAAGCTCTTGGACTGCTATTTATAGGTGTAGGCTGCAAATATCTTGCCCAGATCTCGGAAGACCTCTTCTCTCATGTGGGTGGGCCCATACGATCGATCCCATGACATTTGCGCTCAGTCCGTGATCGATACTAACGAATTTCGTGTCGATTAATATTTTGTCCAATCGAGTCGAGATCGTTCATGAACATCTTTAGGTTGTATGCAAGCTACTGTGAAAATTTGGGGGCATTTGGACTTATAGATTATGAGTTATGATCGATGCAAATTTGTACTTTTCGATGGTTACCGTGTTCGTATCAATGCTCTTCGCATCGATCTCGTTTAAAATGATCAGATGATGGTGATGTGGAGCGATAAGCTTGGGTAGATCCACCTTTCATGCCACGTTGACTGCTTCCTCTCCCGTATCCGTTGAGTGTTATGCCTTTCGTACCGATGCCGATGCGTGTTATTCGATGTGTAGTTAATGCCCCGCTACTACCCCGCTACAACCCCGCTATATCTCATAGCGGATTTCTACCACTACGATTTTTCCATATAGCCCCAGAATATAGCCTTTCCGCTTTAATCCCCGCTATTTCCGCTATATCCCTTTATTTCCGCTATATTCCGCTATTCCCACTGTATCTTTTATAATAAAATGAATTGAAAAATTGCATTTATACATTATAAAATTATGAAATTAATTTATTTGATTTAATTTTTAATATATTTGCAGAAATGAAAATACTCTAATATTCTACCAAATTCAATTATGTTATATAATAGTTTTTCATTTATTTAAAGTATATTCGCACATGTTTTTATTTGAAATTATTTATGTATTAGTTATAATTCAATTGAATGATAATTTTTCATTTAATTACCATTTATATATTTGTAAAAACATTAAGTACGAGTTTATATGCTATTTTAGAGCCATCCGTTATCTCCCGCTATATCCTCATTGTATCCCCACTATGACTTTTTGCACCTCCACCGCTTTGAATCTACCGAACGCATTAACTGCACAGGTTCTTCATATCGATCGCCTCGTGGGGCTTCGTATCGATGGAAAGCAACGGTTTTGTATCGATCATCTGGTTGATCGATACAGAATATGCATCAACATGATCGATACGAAGTAGATGAATGTGGCCTACTTCGTATCGATACCAAAAACCTTCCCTTTGTACTGATGACGTGTTATGCTCTTCGTACCGATCAAGCGAACGATCGATATGAAGTGTGCCGCGGTTGCATGGATAAGAATTGGAAGATTGGGGTGGATGGATACGAACCAGATGGGGATCGATACGAAGTGGTAGGCGAACTTTGATGGGTACGAAACGAACGAGTGTAAACTTGATGGATGCGAACACCATGGATACGAAATTGGTGAGGACCTAGGTTGTTGATCGATTCTTGGCCACGACTTGAAGTAAACATGTTCTTAGCTCGAAGAAAACCTTCTAATGACTTGAAGCAGATGTTGCGATGACCCGAAGTAACCTACGAGTGTGCCAGCCTGTCAAAGACCCGAAGTAAATCCTTCCCTGACTCGAAGCAAGCTGCCTGGAAACTCGATGTAAACAAGGAAATGACTTAGAGCAGATTTCAAGCAACCTAAAACGGTTCGATCTTTGTCGAAATCATATTTTAGACATCTTGCGCTGTTTTTTCACCGATTATGCCACGTTGTGGCTTCATTATCATGTTTATTATCCGTGAAATCCAACTTTGATCTTTGTGCGGTAGATTGGGTAAAATCCACATGTATGTGGCCTTGCCTAAAAGCCGGTTAACACTTTCCCTCCAAAATACGGCTTGTGATAGAAAGATGTGTTTTGTAGTGCTATAAGCTCGATGTTTGTATCTTGTTAATGTCCTGTAAAGAGGTCGAAAAACCTACAAGGCCGTGAATGGCGATCGTTCGAGATCGCATGCCGTTCGAGGCGGTATGTGACCGTTTCCAGTCGGGTGCCGTTCGTGGCGAATGATGACCGTTCGCGGTCGGGGTGCCGTTCAAGTCAATTTGTGACCGTTCACGGTCGGATGCCTTTCCAGGCGATTTGTGGCCGTACGCAGTCGGATGCCGTTCGAGGCGATTTGTGACCGTTCACGGTCGAATGCGATTCGAGGTGATTTTGGACCGTTCGTGGTCGGGTGCTGCTCGAGGTGAATGATGTGTGCCCGGGGAGGAGGGGGTCATAGTTTCATCAATATCAAATTTCACGTTCGAATGAGTTTTTGAATTGTTTGTTATGGCGGTTTATCATCATCTCAGAGCATGCCTGAGGATCGTTCGTGATCCCGAACATGTGTAGGTGACTTGGCCATTGTGGAATTATTAAAACCAAATATCGATTCAAATGAGTCTTTCAACGGAAATATTCAACAAAATCAAGTTCTAACATGAGAAATAGAAAACAAAAGCGAAATAGGGACGTCAAAGTGCAAACACCTACAACGATGCGATCGATAGTCGTATCAGAGCATGTTGGGGATCGTTCGTGATCCTATACATGTGTAAATGACTTAATCGTGTTGGTGTGGAGTTTGACTCTTATTTTTCATTATTCTGATCAGTTGATGACAAACTGACGCCTCATTCTCGAGCCACCTTCATTTGATGTAGATGGTGGTCGCTCTCGTTCCACAATTGTTACTCGCCTTCTCACATATAGCGACAGTCGACCATTCCAGATATGTCCTTCTATCTCATCCCTCAATTGTCTGCAATCATTCGTACTATGACCATTTAGCTCGTGGAATAAGAAATACTTGTTTGATCTTCTTTCATTTTGTCGGATTCCTCCTCATTGGACTCCAGTAAGGAACCTACCCCAGATATCCTGGTAAATCTACTCCAAAGTTTCGTTCAATTCTGTATAAGAAGTGAATCTCGGTTCTTTTCGTGGTCACTTTGGTCCATCATTGTTATCTTTGACTTTTCGTTTCCCTTTTTCCTTGCCTGAATCCTTTTCGGGCAGATCTCCACTTTTGACTGCATACACATCAACCCCTCTCCTTCCTCTCTCTCAGCATTTGCATCCTCTTACCGTTGGAACCTTTCTGCCTCATGATAAAACTCTCCTAGATCCATGGGTGGATCTCTTGTTAATGAGTTCTTGAATTCTGTGCCATCAGCTATGCTAGATACAGTTGCCATTAAAACCATGGATGGATCTGGTCGATCCATCGATGCTGTGTTGCATTGAATCGTGTCAGAAAGCTCCTCAAAGATTCTCCGGCTCTTTGCTTCAGTGTCTCAAGCCCATCACATTCTTAGGTATTGAAATGTGAACTCTGTATTGCCTCATAAACTTCTCATTCAACTCGGTCCATGTTCCGATGGAACCGCTTTCCAACTACCTGAAACATAGAGTTGCTATATCTGTCGGATATGGTGGGAAACTCGAGCCATGATCTCCTCTGGTGCCCCCAGTACTTCCATATGTCGCATTTACTTCATCAGATGAACAACAGGGTCTATCCTTCCATCGTACATCTCCAATGTCGGTGGATTTAATTCTGGTGGTTTCCTAGCCTGCCTAATCGCGGGAGCGAAATGGCTCCTATTAACATCTTCTAGATCTCTATTCACTAGTCCGCCTCTCATGGCTTGTCTGACCATCTCCCTCAATCTGTCACTATCGTCAACCTGTAGTCCTTGTATGTTGCCTCCGATATGCCCCCCAAATTCGTGAGGGAATCCTGGAATCATCTCTTCTGGACGGGCGTCCATTCCTCTAACAATGCCGTGTTGAACAGCTCCACCTGGTATCCTGCCTGAGGTTGGACCAACATGCTTTTAAGGAGTGCCCCGTAGCTCTAGGGCTACTCCTAATGGTCCTATTCTGTTCTGGGTTCTTATTGCTCCATGCTTTTGATCTCTATCTCTAGCACTTCCTGCCATAGCGTTCCCTTGATTCTACATTCTGGTTTGTCCAACTTGTTGGAGTAGATTCTGCATCATCTCTTCTTTCCTTTTCAGCAATCCCTCATGCATAGCTTCCATCATCATCTCCATCTCGTCTCGAGTGATGAAGACTAAAGCCTGATTCGCTTCTGAGGAAGCCTCCTGACTTCCTTCATGCTGGCCCCTTTATGCTCTTGGTCTCCTTGCTGATTGCTTCACCATTGCTTTCCAGATCTAAGTCTTTAAGCCTTCAGATCTAAGACCAAGCTGTGGAATCCCTAAATGCTAGCCTTCTAAGAGAAAGCACCAAAATATTTGCGCCAAAATGGTCACAAACACCCAATAGTCAATGAAAGCACCTTTTCACAATCGCAGATCTCATATCACAAATATGTAGAGAAAATAAATGTGAAGAACACTCAAATTTTAAAAAGAATCACATAGAAACACACAGATTTAGAGTGGTTCGGCGTTTGGCCTACGTCCACTATGAAATGGCTGACTTTTATTAATCTTTGTTCGCTGGTTACAATGAGTTACAACAGTAGAATTGAAGTACAAAAGTGATCTCGGTGGAGTCTGGACTTAGAAGGGCCAAAAGTTTCTTTTCTGAAGCTCTTGGACTGCTATTTATAGGTTTGGGCGGGAAATATATCGCCCAGATCTTGAAAGACCTCTTCTCTCACATGGATAGGCCCATACGATCAATCCCGTAACATTTGCACTCGGTCCATGATCGATACAAACGAATTTCGTATCGATCAATATTTTGTCCAATCGAGTCGAGGTCGATCGTGAACATCCTTTAGGTTGTACACGAGCTCCTATGAAAATTTGATGGCATTTAGACTTGTAGATTGTGATTTATGATCGATGCAAATTTGTACATTTCGATGGTCGCTGGTTCATATCGATGCTCTTCGCATCGATCTCGTTTATAATGATTAGACGATGTTGACATTGAGCGATAAGCTAGGATAGATCCACCTTTCATGCCATGTTGACTACTTCCTCCCCTATATCCATTGAGTGCTATGCCTTTCGTATCGATGCCGGTGCGTGTTCTTCGTATAAATCACCTTATGCTAGCTTTGTATCGAGAAACATGCATCAAAATTATCGATACGAAGTAGATGAATGTGGGCTACTTCGTATCGATACCTAAAACCATCCCTTCGTACCAATGACATGTTATGCTCTTCGTATCGATCGAGCGAAGGATCCATAAAAAGTGTGTCGCGGTTGCATGGATATGAATTGGAAGATTTAGGGTGAATGGATACGAAAGAGATAGGGATCGATACGAAGTGGTAGGCGAAGTTTGATGGATACGAAACAAATGAGTGTAAACTTGATGGATGCTAACAGCATGGATATGAAATTGCTAAGGACCTAGGTTACTGATCGATTCATGGCCACGACTTGAAGTAAACAACTTCTTATCCCAAAGCAGATCTTTTGACGACTCGAAGCAGATGCTACGATGACCCAAAGTAACCTGCCAGGGTGCCATCCTATCGAAGACCCGAAGTAGATCCTTCCCCGACTCGAAGCAAGCTGCCTGTAAACTCGAAGTAAATAGGGAAATGACTCGAAGCAGATTCCAAGCAACGTGAAACAACTCAATCTTTGTCAAAACCATGTTTTATACATCTTGTGTTGTTTGTTCATCAACTAGGCCACGTTGTGGCTTCATTATCATGTTTGTTATCCATGAAATCCGACTTTGATCTCTGTGCGGTAGATTGGTTTAACTCTACCTGCATGTGGCCTTGCCTAAAGGTGGGTTAAGAGATAATAGCAGGCCATATATAGCAATTGTATAAATAACTATTAAATCCAGCAACATATTTCAATTGTCGTCCCAATTGAAATTAAATTTAATAAATACAAGGATGTTAATCGTGAGTGATTTCTCAACTTTCGAGGCTAGAGAGATTCGACAACGAAATGAGTTACGAATCCAAGCACGAATTTCCAAAATGATGCAAGATTGGCACGAATATGACGAACAAAACTAATAAATTGGAATCAATGGAAAAAAAATCAAAATCAGCTTGATAACTAGAATGAAACATATATATATATATAACAAAAATTAAATTTACATATTGAAACCAATTGTATTAGCAAAATCTATACATACATACATATATATATATATATATATATTATATTACACAATCCTTGCTTAATTTAAAACACATATATTTTAAAGCTAACCATATATACTTATAACAAACTGATTTGTATTTCTTATATAAACATACATATGTCTATGGCCCAACAATCCAGTTGTAACCCATGCAATACTAACAGCTAATATGTATAAACAACTTTTGAATATAGTATATAACGCATACATACATACATATATATATATATACTACTATAAATACAATATAAATATATCTTATCTACTTCAAAAGTGGAGCTGGGCACACTATACTATATTATATAAAATATGAAAGCTACAAACACTATATACTTAAAATAGTATTACATTTATATGATATGTATATACCTTTATGTATTTGCTTGCTAAACCGTTACAACGCTACATATATTTACAAAATTTAACAGCATATTTTTAAAACATATTATGTGAATACATACATTAAATTGTTAAATGGTGAGTGAAAATGCAAAACAAATATCAAAACTACATATACATATATATATATATATATATATATATAAGCTAACCAAAATCAAATATATAGACTCAATATTCATAACAATATATGCAGACCAAATATTCAGAACCTATTTTATACGAATACATACAATTCAAAAGTTTTGTAAACACACACACACACACACATATATATATATATATCTATGTGTATGTGTGAACAAACTCAACGTATAAAATATGCAGACCATATATGTTAGTATACTCATATATAAAAGCCCTGTGCACTATTATTATATTATAAAATACATACATATGAAGCAGGGAAAAACATTTTAATTACATAACACAAAAATGTAATATGATATAATATAATAAAATCTATTATAATAAGTATAGTATAATGTAATGTATAATTTACATATAGATGCCAGAAAAGAAGGAGGCCGATGGTTGGTGACTGCTTGGCGGCTTTGGCCATGGCTGAAGAGGAGTAGGCACTTGCGTGCGACTATGGTGATGCGGGAAGAAGTCTGCACACGACAGAGGAGGGGACAACCGTCAGATGGGCCTTATGTGTATGGCCGTGGGCAAGTTGGCAAGGGAAGATGGTTTCAGGGTGTCGAGTGGGTGGCCAGGACAGGCGCGGAGAAGGGAGTGCGGAAGATGAGCATGCGGGTGATTTGGAGGAAGACCTCGGCCGAGGGAGGGTGCTGCTGGGGAAAAGGTGCTTAGCTTTGGATTAAACGCTCGGTGGAGGTGAGGTCTACTGCTATAAAGGCGGACACGTGGCATGGTGGTAGGCTCGGCAACTAGATGGGTGTTGCGATCCTGGCTGAGGAAGTCGGAAGATGGGCTGAGGCCATCGCTTGGGTGATGCTAATGACGGTGCTCGTCCATGGAAAGAGGCCGTCCAAGGTGGCAATGAGCAGGTTAAAGGAAGAAAAATAAAAATGGAGGAGGGAGAAATACTGAGATAAGGAAGAGAGCAGAACATATTTCTTTTGACAGAAAATAAGGAACCAACGTAAAATTTAATAAAGTAAGAATACCAAAAACCAACTATGTTGAATTTTAGAAAATAATAATAGCTAATGGCTGTTTATTTCAAAATTAGATATATGAAAGGACAAGAAGCCCAAAAGGTTGAGATTGGATACCGGTATGGTTAAATCGTTTCACCACGCACCAGACATCGAAATTGACAATTGAATATACTGTGAAGATCAGCCCGATGAGACGAACAAAACGGTATACAGTGGTACGATCATCCTGTAAAAAATCGATAAACGATACCGAAAATGCTGCTAGAACGCCGAAAATAAGATGAACGGAGCAATAGCAGTTCAATTTGACTAAATGAAATATGATGTCTCGCTTAGAAGATGATTTACAAATTTAATTTATAAAAAAATTTAGGTTTTAAAAGTATTTTATTATCATCAAATATTAATTGATTTGAATTGAAATGAAATTACACGATAAAATAAACTTTCATATTTTCAGATGAAAATTTACCATTTTTTATGTTTAAGTGGACTTATTTCAAATATCTAATTTTCATTTTCAAATTCAATTATTTAAAATTTCACTAAATTTCAGTTAATTACGTTATTAAACCATTAAAATTTTACGGGTGATTACACGACCCATAATATGGGTGTACCCATGTTGCTTTGGTCTTGGGTTGTTTTTGCATTGGCCTTATGACTTTGCTTGTGTCTGGTTCCTAGACTTTTGCACTATCTCTTATGGCTTTCTTCCTTGATAACTCCAAATTCAACTCGTCCAATCTATCCGAATATGGCCAGGTCAAAAGGCAAGATAATTGAGATGAAAAGGGATTTGAATTACATGTTGCAGAATGAAAAATTAATAGATAAGATGAATCATATAGAGTCCAAGCATATAAAAAAGAGAAACTTGTAAACAATATTAAGTCAAAGTAGTATATTAGGATTTCGCTAAAAGTTGCACCTTGAATGATAAATCGATGCTTCTAAATTCAATTGAATCTATCTATATATCTTGCAAGAATCAAGATATAAGAACCACCTTTTTTTTGATTTTGACTTTGAGAACCTTTAAGCTCTGGAAGCCTTTATTTTTGGTAGGAATAGAAGAAGAGAGAATTAGTAATGACTGAGTCAATAAATCTCTTAAAGGAGGCAATAAAATAAAATTAAAGATTGGGATGATTCATCTTCTTTATATATGCTTTAGCTTTTAACTTTAATTTTAAAAACTCTTCCTTTCTCTTAGCATGGCCGATCATAACATGAGGAGGAATGGTTTTCCAAATTGTTTTAGTATTTTTTCCATTTAAATCTAATTTAAATATTCTACCGATATCGCATATCGATAATCATATGCATAATTTATATGTATCTATATACACACGCGCACACATGTATTTCAAAAAATACTAGAGGTATTCAGAATTAAAATAAAATGTGATAATTAATACTTCACAAGTACTAAATGATTTAATTAATTACAATGGTTATAATTAAACTGTATTGTTAATCTAGAGAGTATTCATTATTTTGATCGTCCAACTCAAAGGTGTAAATTCGATCGGTGATTAATATCGAACGTTCGAATATTAACGTTAACACGTCACCATAGCCAGTGGTATGATATTTTGGCTGAATTTATTGGTTATGCATCTTTTTGGGTAAAATCCAATTTTACTATTGTATGCGGTAGCCTATAGTATCAATTACTTACACTAATTCTCTTCATCAACACTATATCAAAGTAGGACTTATGGAATTTGGTTTCATCAAAATTCCCATATTGTCCACATTCCACTTTAATTGTCCAAACATAAAGCCCTTGGTCCAATGAAAAAAATATTATTAATCGTACTACCGCAGCTAGCGATTTCGACTTTTATTTGACCATAGTTGAGTGTGATACCAACCTCATACAACCGAGGAGATGAATTCTCTATTGAATAGTGTTTTATTTCTAATGCTTCACCTTAGACCCAATAATAGTCAGTCAATGGTTGTTATGCCATGATTTTACTATATTTAAAGTGTATTTTCCACATTGAAGTTCAACAGTACTTTCATTCTAGAGAATTTTGTAACATCAACATTTCGAGATCCTTGGTTACCTTAGTTATATTAGCCGACAGAAAACTCTCGGGTGAGTCATTCTATAGTGTCCAATAACTGTTAGTATGTAATCCCTTGATGCCTCCAAAAGCCATGAGTAATACACTACCTAATGTGTGGAGAGCATTACATACGCAGGTCTCAATGGATGTTTTCATATCCCATCTCAAAACATATTAAATAGGAATATATAAAATAATACTTTGATGTGGAAAATTTATCATGACCATAACACATTATAATTACAATCACATAACATATTATTTAAGGATTTTCTATTTAATATGCTTAAATAATATAATCAATTAAAAATAGTAATATGACAAGTATATAACAAAATGACAAACATCATTTATTTTGAACTAGATTTTATTATAGCGTTACAATATTACAATAAATTGCAAAATTGCCCTTAGGGCATACCCCAAAATTTATCGGTCTCCCACTTGCATTTGGGGCCAATTGTGGAATGTCAACCTTATCCCTTTGATTAGTTTTCTCAAAACCGGTCGAGTCGGTCCCTTCATCAACGGATCTGATTTGTTGTCCTTAGAGTCGACTCTACTAATCGCAACTTCTTTATTTGCACATCTAAATTGCTTCTTTACTTGCATCATTGAGAGCAATGTATTGAGCCTTCATGGTTGAGTTGTCCACTATTTCTTGTTTGAAACTTTTCCAACTAATAGCCTTCCCTTTAATATGAACATAACCAAATACAGACTTACTATCATCAATATCACTCAGAATGCTAGAATCCCTATACCTCTTTATAAGGAGGTCCATATTCCTATATATGAGGAATAAGTCTTTAGTATTTCTCAAATAGTTATGAATACATTTTACAGCTATCTAATGCTTCTCGCTTGGATTAAACTGGTGTTGGCCTACGCAAACTTATGCATAAGCCATGTCTAATCTTATACATAGCAGAACATGCACTATGGATCTGACTACGGATTCATATGGTATCCTCTTCATACGCTCCCCCTCATCAGGATAAGGAGCTCCCTTTTAGATAGGACAATTCTGGACCGCATTGAAATACTTTCTTGCTTGGAATTCTCTATACCAAACCTTTTACGTATGTTATCTATGTACAGTGATTGGGGCCATCCCATCAACCTCTTGGATTTATCGCTATAGATCTTAATACCAAGTAAGTAGAATTCTTTTGACGAATCCTTCATGGAGAAGTACTTGGACATGTTTCACTTATTGAATCAATTGAATGTCATTGCCAATCAAGAGTGGATTATTGACACACAAGACTATGTACGCCATAGAACTCTCCTGTTCTTTTTGATAAACATACACTTCCTCTATGTTCTGATAAAAACCAAACTATTTGATTACATTATCAAAACATTATTCCAATTCTCAAAGCTTCATGTCCATAAATTGATCTTAATCATTTACATGCCTTTCAATTGCTCCCATTAACCTCCCTCGGATTTTGAAATGTAAAAGGTTTATTCTAAATCACCACTTAAAAATGCTTTTTTCATGTCAGTTTGCCTTATTTTGTAGTCATAGAAAGCTACGGCAGCAAGCACTATCCTAATTGATTTAAGCATGGCTACGGGTGAAAATGTTTTGTTAGCCTAGCGTTATAGGTCTGTACCTCTCCATCTGTATTTAGCATTTTATTAAAATTCCATTTGTGACCTGTAAGTTTTATTCCTTTGGATATATCAGCCAAAGTCAATACTTTTTTTGTCATATATGGAATCAATCTCGGATTTCATAGCTTCAAACAAAAGTTTAGAGTCATTACTCTATAGTGCTTATTGAAATAAAAGAGGAGTGTCATCTTCGAAGATGCGGTCCTCTTTCTCACCATCCAAGAGAAAACCGTAGTATCTTTAGTGGACCATATTCATACCTACACCTATAAATAGGTTGTATGCTTTTGTAACAATCCAGAATTTCAAACACTTTATATTCAAATATTTGAATTATTTAAATATTAGAACCTTGAATTGAATTTCAAATTGAATTTGAGTGATAGTTTTAAGTGATTTCTTTGATTTCAAGCACAATTTTTTTCAAATAATTTTGAAATAATTTTTAAAATCAATTGGCTATTTATTTAACAATAAGAGTTTCTGATAATAAAAATATTTTTATAACAAAATTATCTTTTTATTAGTGGTAAAATGTTTCATCAAACATGAAAATATGTTTGTGTAAATTTATTGTGTTGAAACTTTGAGATATCATAACTTTTTTATAATTTATCCAAATTGCATGATTCTTTTTTTGTTTGAAAGATAAAGTTTTCTACTATACGCATACCAATTATCGCTCCTATCCAGCCTTATTCTCCGCATTAGCAGACAGTATTACCAGTAATACTTTTTGTTAATGTAGGTCTCGGGGTGTAATATGATTAAATGTGATTAAATTGATGTAATAACCTTGTTAACCCCCTTTTAAAAAATAATTAATGATGGTAAACTTATTTTATAAAAAAATTTATTAAAATAAATAGTTCAAAGAAATATTGATAATGTGCCAAAAATCATTTAATCGATAGAGGGTCTCAAAATGTGTGAAATTATCATCCTAGTGCACTATCTCGGATTATGACGAAACTAGTGCCTTCGGAACTAGAAAAATGAGACAATGTATGCTAACGAGTTTCATGGAGATCAAATGTACTGCATTGTCATACGAACTCGAAACACGTGTTGATTTTATTTGAGAATTAAATATAATTTATATTGTTTTATAAATAAATGCCACCCCATACTTAAGAAATATTCTGGCTTATTTTCTTCCCTCTCTCTTTTAGTTTCTTTCGACATTGAATAAAGCACTACTGCCTTCTTCAACGAATTAAACCTGAAGCTTTGGGCATAGATGGCGCTGGATCTATTAAGATCATGGTGAGGAGGGCTTTGAATCGGTAGAGACGACGGGGGGCTGGTATTTCTTGGTCGAGCTCGACTTGTACTCGTCGTGGTTAGGGTTAGCCACTGGTGGCGATAGAGGAAGCATAGGCGAATCGAAGAGCACCATTCTTCATCTCTTTGCAAGTTGCTTTATTCCGTGTCAACCCCTCATACTGCAATAATCGAATGCAAATTGCAATATTTGGAACAGTAATGGAGGGGATTAGTTCGGATTCTGATAAGCGGTGCAGGCATGATATGGAGGGCTGAGATGCGAAGAGAATGTGAAGTATGATGTGATGGCGAAGTCCGTTTGTCAAATCGTTAAGTGAGGAAGGTGAAATTAAAGAGAGAAGTGTACGACAATGGGTTGAAACATTTACAGGGTGTGCGTGTACAGGGAGGAGCAAATTTTATTTGGGGAAGATGGGTAATTAAGGTAATTAATTAGTTAATAGTATTTAATTAAGATTGTATAATCTGAATTCTTATAAAATCCATAACTTTTGCATACAAGGTGATTGAGTCATCATCTTCACCATTGTACTCATAATGAGATTTTCTATGCCTTT
This sequence comes from Allium cepa, assembly GCA_030765085.1. Taxonomy (NCBI): domain Eukaryota; kingdom Viridiplantae; phylum Streptophyta; class Magnoliopsida; order Asparagales; family Amaryllidaceae; genus Allium; species Allium cepa. Next base: position 10,174,813 of record CM060932.1, read on the forward strand.
GATTGGCTTGGTCGTGGGTAAGTTAACTCGCTATTTAATTTTACAATGTTATATATATATATATTGTTAAAATATAAAATTAAATAAATAAAAATGCAGGTTATCACTTTTGGACCTCGTCTTGCCTTAGAAAGCAAGTGACGACATTATATGTAGTATTATCTAATGTTACCCCACGAAAACATGACCAAGGGTTATTGTTTATATATTTGATAATTTTATATGTGAAGTTGATAGTATGTTGTGAATGTTGAAGCGAAATAGTCGTTATAAACACACTTTAAAATCCCTTTTATTTGACATATGTTAATTGGTTAAATTGTGAATATATTATGAAAATATATATTTGGTTGTTTTACATACATGTTGTATGTGTTTGACAATAAGGAATTAGTTTGGAAAGTTATAGAAATTTTGAAACAAAGTTGTGAAAGTTAGAAGCAAAAAGGTCACTATGGACACACTTTGAAAATGTTATATGTTCGATGATTTTTCAAAGTAAACTTTAAAAGATATCATTGAGGTTCTTTGCATTTTTAAGAGGTATTATAAGTGTATTTTGTACTAAAATATAAACATATTTTTAGTTATTATTTATGAATTTTCAAAGTAAATGGTTTAACTTATAAAATAGGCTTTATATGGTTTTTCAAAATTTTTTTATAAAATAAGTACTTTTAAGTAATATTTAAAATAAACATTTTAAAACATAGTTTAAGTATTCTTAAATATATGTGGTTTTTATAAAATTAGTTAATGATTTTATTAAATTATAAAAACCTTATGTACTATAAGATATTTTTTAAGTTGTTTTAGAATTATTAATTATATTAGCTTATAAATAAATTACTATACATATAAATTTATATGTCATTTTAAAAGATTTTTAGTAAATATATATAAGATTTAAAAAGTAAGTTAAGTATTTTATAAATGTAGTTAATGAAGATTAGATTTTCAATACATAAGTTAAAATAAATTATTTTGAGAAGTTAAATTAAAAGTGTATTACCTTAATTAATAGGTATGGATATGTTGTGATCTTTAATACTATTAAAATTAATGATAAGTAAATGCTTTTGAGTTGTAGTAAACAATGTTTTAGTGACAATTGTTTTAACCCTTATTAATTATACTTAAGAATATAATTAGTTATTTAAGAATAAATATTTTAAAGATAATTATAAGTAAATGTTTTGTGTTGTAGTAATTGATATTTTAGTAACATATGTTTTCATACTTATTAATAATACTTAAGAATAAAATTAGATATTTAATAATGAATATTTTAAAGATAATTATAAGTAAATAGTTTTGGGTTGTTGTAACAATGTTTAAGTAAAGCTTATCTTAAACCCTTATAAATATTATTAGATCTTTAAAAGAGATCTTTAAAGATAAATGTTTAAAATAGGAATTGCTTTAGGTTCTAGTAAACAATATTTTAGTAACATTTGTTTTTAAATCCTTTAGTTATATTTTAAAGTGGAAAAATATTGTTAAATGATCGTGAATATACTTAGATCTTTAATGATGGAATTTTAAATATAATAATAAGTATAAAATCTTTTACAAAAACAAGGAAAAAGTTATATGTTTAATTTATAAAAGACAAGGGGCTTATAATAACAATGTTTTAGTAAATAAAATTTAAACTTCTTTGATTATATTTTAAAGTAAGTAAATCTTGTTAACTGATTTGTGAACATACTTATAAGTTAGGATTAGTATACATATAGTTTATGTAGTAAATCAATTAGAAGTTTTTCTTAATGAATGAAGTATTATTAGATAAAGGAGTTTTACTAAAAAAAAAGTGGTTTTAATTAATAAAGAATTAGTTAAATAGAAAATGGATTAAAATTTGTTTATGTGACTTGATCGTGCTTTATGTGTATTGATAGTGCTTTGTGTGTTACTTGTTTATGGAAATTATTTAGTCATGTACTTAACACTAAAGCTGACAAAGTAGACTTGTTTCTACTGTAAGAGTTAAAAATGATGATTCGAGTAGTGTGTAGAATCACTAGTGCTCTAACGTACCGAGCTTTAGCTTGACCCAGGGATAGCGAATGTTGAGAAGGTTGGAAATGTGATAAGTATGCGGGACTTGGTTTCCATATATGAACGCTCTCATTATTTTTAAATTTGACCAAATTAACTGGGAAAGTTTCTAGAATAAACATAGGAATAATATGGCATGGTTATTCACCTGGTGATGGTATAACCTACGAATAAACTTATTGTGTTCTTCTAGGACAAATGATGAGGAAATATGTTCGGATAGGAGACGATCTCCACCCTTATGTGTTGTTTATTTATTTCTAAAAGAACCGAGGTTAAGTTAACCGAAAATCTATGGATTGGTTTTGTGACGCCCCACCTCTATACCCACGCTAGTCAAGAACATTACGGTGAATGCTGTCGACTAGCACGGAGAATAAGGCTGTTGAGGAGCGACCACCCATGTAATTTCTTTGCGCGAGCACCGATATGTCAGATAATATAACATGCATTCTATCTCAAGAGGAAATCCGACATACCGACACAAACTCAAAGCTACTACACGGTGGCTATATAAATCCTTCGGAAAACAAATATAGAAATAAGCATAACACTAATCAGTCACAAACAATTCATATCACAAAGGCGGAATAAGATATGAATATTACACTAGAAAGTGTACATCAGAGTAGTGGTCTAAAAAGATCCACAATATCACAAAAGAATAGTTACACGAACTACACAAAAGAATAAGTATACATTAAGGAGTCTATATCTCAAATGTATACAACAAAATAACTACTAATCTAAGTAGTTAACCCAAAAGTCAAGGAGTTAATCCCAGATGAGAAGTCAAGCAGAAACACCTGTAACATCTCGGTCTGACCCGAGTATTATTTAATAAGAAAATAATAAACGGATCAGTCTAACTATAAATATCAGATGAAACGATATAGAATAAGAGATATGACTAAACACATAATAATCACAATGCCAAGCTGTGATATATACATATACATATACTTAGTTGATAATCATCAAGAGATTAATCAATGTCACCAAATCTACACAAGAATCAAAGAAACGTCATACTCCTTATTTCGTTCACCATACCATAAATATTGACGATAATATCAATGTAAATCACAAAAGTCAATGACACACAAATTCCAGAAGACTACACAAGAAATCCAGAAATCACTAAAGTCAATGACACAAAAATTCACCAATGCACAAATATTGATAAAACTTATCAATGGAAATCACGAAAATTGGTGAAACACAAATTCTAGGAATCTACACAAGAAATCCATAAATCACAAAGGGGGGAGGCCTATCACAAACGGGAGCATAAAGCTCACCAACACGTGTATCACAAACGGAACGCTAATTCCATGGTCGCTAACCATCACAAATTGAGCCGAAGCTCCACAAACGGCCCGAAGACCATGGGTTGCTACCCCATCACAAATTGAGTCGAAACTCCACAAAAAGGGGTGTAGTCTCCCTCGCAGACAAAGAGACATCGCACATTGCTAGTCTAAATCACAAAGATGATCGTCATGATCAGCGAGAAGTGTCGATTACACTAAGCTAGTAAATATATGAGTTTAGCTTCATGTCCCATAACCACTTGCTTAACTTAAATATTTACGAACAAACTGTAAATCTCCACTAGAAAATTGTCACAAGAGGTTCAATCGAACAAGTCCAAGAATTAACCGACAAAGTCAACGCAAGCGTTTCATACCACTTGTTTTACTAAGCCGTTCAATTAGATTTCTCATACGAGTGAGGTAAAGGTTTGTATATACTAATAGATTGGAAAACGGTTTTATAAATGAATTTGGTATTAAAATAGTATTGAAATCGTTTGAGGAAAGAGTTTTGATATTTACTACTAGTATAGAAAACCTTTATATTTTTAAAGTGACAAAGCACAAGGGGGATTTTAGAAACAATCAATCACAAAGATCACATTCGAAGATGTGAACAAAAATCCAATGAAATCGATAAAGGATCCATCGAAGTGGATATATCTAAAATTCCCAAAGAAAATAAGTCATCAAAGATGATAATAAATGATGACAATAAATAGGATCATCACGAATCGATTTAGATTGGAAATTCAATCCAAAAAGGCAAATTGGACTAAAACAGCAGGTTCAGTCGACTGAACAGAGTTTTCAGTCGACTGACCCTGTGCATGGAAATTTTCCAGGTTCAGGAAACTTTCTGTTTCTAGTTTCAGTCGACTGTGCAGAGTTTTTCAGTCGACTGAATCATGCCTGGAAACTCTCGGGTTTCAGGTTCAGTCGACTGAACAGAGTTTTCAGTCGACTGAATCATGCCTGGGCTGTTCCTCAGCCTTATTCAAATGAAGAGCAAACTCTTCCAAAATGCAACCGGACGAACATTGGCTCTAAGGGTTTATGCCAATCGGCAACCCGGCCCTATATGCTCCTCGATGCATCACCAAAAGCATGATCAAACTTCCATAAAAGGATTTCACACAAATTTGACTTAAAAACTCAAAAATTGGAGTATTCACAAAACCAATCCGAATCAATAGCAAATGCACATGAAGAAGTGTTAGGAATTCATACCCAACAACCAAAGATAATTATAGTCATAGATGTGAGATAAAAATCTCACCTTTTCACAAAATCGAACAAGAAGAAGCTTGAAAGCAAATGGAAAATCAACCTCTCTTCAACACAACCCAATTGAGCTTGAATCTAAGCTCAAAAACAAGAACATTTCCGAAATTAGGTTTAGGAATTTCTGAAATTGGTAAGAGAATAAGTTGGAGAAGAAGAAGAGAAGCTTACCAATGGGTTCTTCTTGAGTTTGGAGCTAGGAATTTGATTTGCAAGAGAAACTAGGGTTTTAGAGTTTTAATTTCCAATCTCTCCCACCATTAATGTTATAAAAACTGAAAAGAGAAGAGAATGAGGGTGAGTGGGGGAGAGTGGCTCAGATTTGAGCATAAGTTAACATAGGGCTGAGCCCAAAAACCAAACCCAAAGTGAAAAGTAGCAAAAATCAACTTTCTCCAAACATATCGAAGCTTATACTCAAAAAGGTCGCAAACGGCATTTTAAACTCAATGGGAGTGGTCCCGAGTCCTAATTCGACCGTATGCAAAAAGTAGCTTTTCGGACTAAAATCCGACTAACGATAAAATATTTAAATAAAATATTTAAATATAAAATCGATAAATATGCGGGTTGTTACACACTCCCCTCCTTAAAGAAATTGCGTCCTCGCAATATTTAAGAAGAGAACATAAAGTAACAACCATAAAAGCATATTCAATCACAACAGAAACTTGAAATAAGAAGTTCACCTCAAAGAGCACGAGTAAGTCCGGATGTGTTCGCTCGATGTACTCTCTAGATTCCCAAGAACAATCCTTAGGATTTGAAGACCATTGAACTTTAACAAGCGGAACGTCTTTATTTCGAAGTCGTTTGTCTTCCGAAGCAATGATAGGAATAGGATGTTGCTCATAAGTTAAATTAGGCGAAACTTCAATCTCTTCCACAACACCGGGCTCAAGAACAGAATCGGAATCTCGAAGACATTTCCGAAGTTGAGAAACGTGAAACACGTCATGCATAGCAGAAAACTGAGCCGGTAATAAAAGGCGATAAGCCATGGAACCAATACGTTCGGTGATAGGAAATGGCCCAATATACCGAGGCGCAAGTTTTCCCGATCGACTGAAACGTACAACACCTTTCATAGGTGACACACGAATGAACACAAGATCTCCCATAGAAAATTCTAACTTCCTTCTCCGGTTATCGGCATAGGATTTTTGTCTACTCTGGGCTTCTTTCATCCTATGACGAATAAGATCAATCTTTTCTGTGGAATCACGAATAAAATCTGGACCTAAAACCAGCTTCTCACCGGCCTCAAGCCAACAAGAAGGAGATCGGCATGGCCTTCCATAGAGTGCCTCAAAAGGTGCCATACCAATACTAGATTGGAAGCTATTATTATAGGAAAATTCAACAAGTGAAATATGATCTTCCCAACTCCCACCAAAATCAATCACACAAGCACGAAGAAGATCTTCAAGAGTTTGATTAACACGCTCGGTTTGTCCATCGGACTGGGGATGATAAGCGGTGCTAAAATTAAGCTTCGTTCCTAAAGCTTTTTGAAGACTCTTCCAAAATCCACTAGTAAACAATGGATCACGATCACTAACTATAGAAGTAGGAACTCCATGTAATTTAACAATCTCTATGATAAAGAGTTTGGCCAAAAGAGGAACGGTTCGGTCAGACCGAACGGGAATAAAATGGGCGGATTTAGTAAGTCTATCTACAATCACCCATAAGCTATCATGACCCGAACGAGAACGGGGAAGGACATCTATAAAATCCATGGAAATTTGGTCCCACTTCCAAATTGGAATTTCTAAAGGTTGCAATAACCCACCGGGCCTTTGATGTTCGGCCTTAACGAGTTGACAAGTCATGCAACGTTTAACGAAGTTAGCGATGTCAAGTTTCATTCCCTCCCAATAATAAAGTCGCTTCATATCCGCGTACATTTTACTACTACCGGGATGAATGGTAAATTTAGAGTGATGAGAATCTTCTAAAATATCTTTACGAAGATCCCTAACATTTGGCACGATAAGTCTTCCAAATTTCCGAATGCCGCCACGAGAATCGATATCAAAGTCTTTCAAACCTTCAATATCAATATTATCCTTAATATTTTTGCCAAGAAGAGCCAATTCTGGATCTAACCTTTGAGCTTCAAGAATGCGGTTTAAAAGAGATGGATGAGCCTCAAGGCTACATAAAACAAATGATGAGCATAAATCGGAAACACGGTCTCGAATTTCGCAAGTAGATAAAATCTCGAGATCGTTCCATTCGGATATCATCATAGAAACAACAGCTTGTTGTTTACGGCTAAGAGCATCGGCGACACGATTACCCTTACCGGGAGTATAAAGAATATCAAGATCATATGGTGCAAGAAATTCGAGCAAACGCTGTTGACGCAAATTAAGTTCCTTTTGAGAGAATAAATATTTCAAAGACTTATGATCCGTGTAAAGAACAAATTTCTCTCCCAAGAGATAATGACGCCAAATCCGAAGAGCAAAAACAATAGCCGCGAGTTCTAAATCATGAGTGGCATATCTAGTCTCAGCAGGCTTTAATTGCCTAGAAGCATAAGCAATAACGCGTTCCTTTTGCATAAGAACGGCACCCAAACCAATGCGACTAGCATCGGTATAAACAACGAAATCTTGATTCCCATCGGGAATAACAAGAATAGGAGCATCAGAAAGAAGTTCTTTTAATTTCTGAAAAGAAGCTTCACATTTGTCCGACCAAATGTATTTAACACCTTTCTTCGTCAAGCTAGTGAGAGGCACGGAAATCTTAGAAAAGTCTTTGATATAACGACGGTAATAGCCCGCCAATCCGAGAAAACTACGTATCTCTGTCACACTCTCCGGTCTCTTCCAATCTTGAATCGCTTCAATCTTTGAAGGATCCACGGAAATTCCGGATTCAGAAATAATGTGACCGAGAAACTTCACACGAGATTGCCAAAAGTGGCACTTAGAAAATTTTGCCTTTAATTGATTACTCCTAAGAGTTTCCAACACAATCCGAAGATGTTTTTCATGCTCCTCCTCGGTTTTAGAATAAACAAGAATATCATCGATAAAGATGAGAACAAACCGGTCGAGAAAGTCTTTAAAAACTCGATTCATTAAGTCAACGAAATAAGCCGGGGCATTAGTTAACCCAAATGGCATAACAAGCCATTCATAAGATCCATACCGAGTACGGAACGATGTCAAAGGAATGCTATCCTCTGCAATACGAAGCTGATGAAAACCGGTAGCCAAATCCAATTGTGAAAAGACTCTAGCACCACTAAGTTGATCGAATAGATCATCAATCCGAGGTAAAGGATATTTATTTTTGATAGTAAGATCATTAAGCTTGCGGTAGTCAACGCAAAGCCTAAGTGTACCATCGGATTTCTTAACAAAAATAGCTGAAGCTCCCCAAGGCGAGGAACTAGAGCGAATAAATTGCTTCGTTTCCAATTCAGATAATTGTTTACGCATCTCCTCGTTTTCTTTATTGGACATACGATAAGGAGGACGAGTGATAGGTTGAGCTTCCGGAATAAGATTAATTCTGAACTCAATTGCTCGCTTAGGTGGTAATCCTAAAACGGGCTCAAATATGTCGGAAAATTCACAAACGACGTGAATAAGAGAAATAATATCACCCTCATCATCATCATCGTCATCACGAGGATTTAAAGAATATAAAGATGCAACCAAAGCAGAATCTGAATCTTTAAGAATAACAGAAACCTGATTAACAGATTGAGGATGTCGAAGATGAATAGTCCGCTCAGGACATAGGATATGAGCTCCATAATGGTTAAGCCAATCCATTCCCAAAATCATTCCAAAGCCTAAATAACGCATGACATGCAAATCGGTTAGGAAAGGAAAATCACACAAAATAATCTCGACATCTTTACACAATAAACTGATCGTTGCGGATCCACCAACCGGATTCGCAATTCTCAAAGAAGTCATCAAACACAAAACATCCAAAGAAAAAGCATCAACAAGTTCTTTTGATATAAAAGAATGGGACGCACCCATATCAAAAAGAACTCGAATAGGATGATCACGAAATAAAATAATTCCATCAAGGATAGAATGAGGCATACCTTGACCACGAGATGTGTTGCCAGGGGCTTGAGTAACATTTAACTTTCCCTCCTTCTTGCCCTGAAGCTTGGGGCATGAAGATATAACATGTCCGGGAACTTTGCAGTAGCGACAAGAGAGAGACTTTGGGCACTTGTTCGCATAATGGTCCTTCGAACCACAATTATAGCATTCCCCACGACCAAAGGAAGAAGTCTTTGCCACGGAGGTTGCTTGCTTCCCTTTCTTATTGGGATAAGGGCCTTTAAATTTGTTTGGCCTCTTCTTGTTGTTGAAGTTTGGTTAGGAACCCACCACTTCAACATCATTCTCCCTATCCGCCTCTTCAAGACGAAGAGCGATATCAACGAGTTGGTCGAAAGAAACTTCTAATTTTAGGAGCAATGGCTTCTTGAGACTTTTGTTTAAGCCATAAACAAATCTCTGATTCTTCTTCAGAGGGGTGTTGATGTATTCAACCCCATATTTGGAAAGCGACTCGAAGGAGGCGACGTAATCAGTCATGGAGGACTCACCTTGAACAAGGTCTATAAACCGTCGAGCCAATGTCACTTTTTCTGCTTCTGGTACGAATTTTAACTCGAAGCGTTCTCGGAATTTCTCCCAGGTGAGATCCGCTTCATTAATCTCAGAAATAAGAAGCTCGTACCAGTCCAATGCTCTTTCTCGGAGCATACAAGAGGCCACCTGAACTCGGGAAGGTCAATAAGATTCATGCGCGAAAAGATGCGATCGCATGACCTTAGCCAGGCCTGTACTTCAATAACAGTTTCGGAACCTTTGAATGGCTCCCCACACAAATTAGTGTAATCGCTACACAAGCGTGCAAATCCCGACTTTGGGTGAGTAGGTTCCGGGTTAGCTCCAGCTGCTTGAGCATTTGTTACCAAATCAAGAAGCTGTTGAGCAGTCATAAAAACTCCACCATGGGGTGGAGTGCCAGATGGCACGGCTCTGGGACGGCCAGGTCTAGACATTTCTCTTCCTTAAGAAAGAAAGAAGAGGAAGAAAAAGGTTATTCACCAAATTGAATATCAAGCAATCTTGATAGACAAAACAAGGAATCATAAAAGAAAATAGGATGAATCGGTACGAAGACTCGAATTAAATCCTAAAGCACGACTCCTAAGATGAACTTAGGACGATGATCCTTGTTATAATATTCCATATTGTTCCGAAGTTTGGCTCTGATACCAAGCTGTGACGCCCCACCTCTATACCCACTCTAGTCAAGAACATTACGGTGAATGCTGTCGACTAGAACGGAGAATAAGGCTGTTGAGGAGCGACCACCCATGTAATTTCTTTGCGCGAGCACCGATATGTCAGATAATATAACATGCATTCTATTTCAAGAGGAAATCCGACATACTGACACAAACTCAAAGCTACTACACGGTGGCTATATAAATCCTTCGGAAAACAAATATAGAAATAAGCATAACACTAATCAGTCACAAACAATTCATATCACAAAGGCGGAATAAGATATGAATATTACACTAGAAAGTGTATATCAGAGTAGTGGTCTAAAAAGATCCACAATATCACAAAAGAATAGTTACACGAACTACACAAAAGAATAAGTATACATTAAGGAGTCTATATCTCAAATGTATACAACAAAATAACTACTAATCTAAGTAGTTAACCCAAAAGTCAAGGAGTTAATCCCGGATGAGAAGTCAAGCAGAAGCACCTGTAACATCTCGGTCTGACCCGAGTAATATTTAATAAGAAAATAATAAACAGATCAGTCTAACTATAAATATCAGATGAAACGATATAGAATAAGAGATATGACTAAACACATAATAATCACAATGCCAAGCTGTGATATATACATTTACATATACTTAGTTGATAATCATCAAGAGATTAATCAATGTCACCAAATCTACACAAGAATCAAAGAAACGTCATACTCCTTATTTCGTTCACCATACCATAAATATTGACGATAATATCAATGTCAATCACAAAAGTCAATGACACACAAATTCCAGAAGACTACACAAGAAATCCAGAAATCACTAAAGTCAATGACACACAAATTCACCAATGCACAAATATTGATAAAACTTATCAATGGAAATCACGAAAATTGGTGAAACACAAATTCTAGGAATCTACACAAGAAATCCATAAATCACAAAGGGGGGAGGCCTATCACAAACGGGAGCATAAAGCCCACCAACACGTGTATCACAAACGGAACGCTAATTCCATGGTCGCTAACCATCACAAATTGAGCCGAAGCTCCACAAACGGCCCGAAGACCACGGGTTGCTACCCCATCACAAATTGAGTCGAAACTCAACAAAACGAGGTTTAGTCTCCCTCGCAGACAAAGAGACATCGCACATTGCTAGTCTAAATCACAAAGATGATCAGCGAGAAGTGTCGATTACACTAAGCTAGTAAATATATGAGTTTAGCTTCATGTCCCATAACCACTTGTTTAACTTAAATATTTACGAACAAACTGTAAATCTCCACTAGAAAATTGTCACAAGAGGTTCAATCGAACAAGTCCAAGAATTAACCGACAAAGTAAACGCAAGCGTTTCATACCACTTGTTTTACTAAGCCGTTCAATTAGATTTCTCATACGAGTGAGGTAAAGGTTTGTATATACTAATAGATTGGATAACGGTTTTATAAACGAATTTGGTATTAAAATAGTATTGAAATCGTTTGAGGAAAGAGTTTTGATATTTACTACTAGTATAGAAAACCTTTATATTTTTAAAGTGACAAAGCACAAGGGGGATTGTAGAAACAATCAATCACAAAGATCACATTCGAAGATGTGAATAAAAATCCAATGAAATCGATAAAGGATCCATCGAAGTGGATATATCTAAAATTCCCAAAGAAAATAAGTCATCAAAGATGATAATAAATGATGACAATAAATAGGGTCATCACGAATCGATTTAAATTGGAAATTCAATCCAAAAAGGCAAATTGGACTAAAACAGCAGGTTCAGTCGACTGAACAGAGTTTTCAGTCGACTGACCCTGTGCCTGGAAATTTTCCGGGTTCAGGAAACTTTCTGTTTCCAGTTTCAGTCGACTGTGCAGAGTTTTTCAGTCGACTGAATCATGCCTGGAAACTCTCGGGTTTCAGGTTCAGTCGACTGAACAGAGTTTTCAGTCGACTGAATCATGCCTAGGCTGTTTCTCAGCCTTATTCAAATGAAGAGCAAACTCTTCCAAAATACAACCGGACGAACATTGGCTCTAAGGGTTTATGCCAATCGGCAACCCGGCCCTATATGCTCCTCGATGCATCACCAAAAGCATGATCAAACATCCATAAAAGGATTTCACACAAATTTGACTTAAAAACTCAAAAATTGGAGTATTCACAAAACCAATCCGAATCAATAGCAAATGCACATGAAGAAGTGTTAGGAATTCATACCCAACAACCAAAGATAATTATAGTCATAGATGTGAGATAAAAATCTCTCCTTTTCACAAAATCGAACAAGAAGAAGCTTGAAAGCAAATGGAAAATCAACCTCTCTTCAACACAACCCAATTGAGCTTGAATCTAAGCTCAAAAACAAGAACATTCCCGAAATTAGGTTTAGGAATTTCTGAAATTGGTAAGAGAATAAGTTGGAGAAGAAGAAGAGAAGCTTACCAATGGGTTCTTCTTGAGTTTGGAGCTAGGAATTTGATTTGCAAGAGAAACTAGGGTTTTAGAGTTTTAATTTCCAATCTCTCCCACCATTAATGTTATAAAAACTGAAAAGAGAAGAGAATGAGGGTGAGTGGGGGAGAGTGGCTCAGATTTGAGCATAAGTTAACATAGGGCTGAGCCCAAAAACCAAACCCTAAGTGAAAAGTAGCAAAAATCAACTTTCTCCAAACATATCGAAGCTTATACTCAAAAAGGTCGCAAACGGCATTTTAAACTCAATGGGAGTGGTTCCGAGTCCTAGTTCGACCGTATGCAAAAAGTAGCTTTTCGGACTAAAATCCGACTAACGATAAAATATTTAAATAAAATATTTAAATATAAAATCGATAAATATGCGGGTTGTTACAGGTTTTAGAGCACCCGATAAGTGAGAGAGTGTACTTATATGAGATGATTTGGAACCATAACCACTTCATACATATTCTGTCTCTAGGAAGAGGATCTGTTCAAGTTGCTGGAATTTATGTAGAGATTCGAGGTATATTTGAGATGCTCAAACCCATCTAGAGGTTCGTAATCTATTCGAGATGATGGAATTCATTTGGGAATTCATGACTAGTTCGAATTGTAGCTCGTACGTTGAGATGCTGAACGTGACTTCACCATCCATATATGAATAAGGATAGAGATAGCTGCACATGCTTGGGTTCACTAACCCACACGGGTATATAAACTCCATATCTAGAGTATGCTTATTGATATATTGCAGGTAGGGAGTTGTTGATACTTAGTTTGTTTCTTTATATTCGGACATTGAGCCAATTTTGTTTACCTTATGGTATATTTTATTTAGAGGTATACGACGCTCGGAAGGTGATTTCTAATCCTTGTCATAGAGATTGGTCTCAGTTTACTTACAAGTTTTACTAGGAACGTATTCGTAAAAAATCCATATGCGAATGCTCTTTATCGATTTTGTTTATATACCTATTGAATATTGTTGTGGCGTGATTAATATAAGCATCATAGTTGTTTCCAATTTATATTCTTTACTGTAGACATTATTTATTTTATCGCAATATGTACTTATTAGATGATTTGGCTCTTTTGAGGGGATAACCATTATAATGGTCTAAAAAGGTGTTGTTATATGTCACACATATTTCTTGAGTTTCTCACACTACACTTTTGTCTGACCGTGGTTTTTATTATTCCCTTATTTCTATGGGTGCTCTTTCAAATAGTCTGAGTAATGTAGGTTTTTGTTATTCACCAGACTCTTGGAGAGGAGTTGGTTGTTTACCTACTTTTTTTGTTCTTTTTTTCCGCTGCATTACTATATGTATATATATCAGCATTGTAAGGATGGACTGTTATAATTGTCTAAGCTAATGATAGTACTCTGACCTGTGGTTTTTTTTCCCTTGTTTCTATGGGTGTTCTTTCAAATAGTCTGGGAAAGGTAGGTTTTTATTGTTCACTGGGCTCTTGGAGCGGAGCTGGCCATTTACCTACTTTTTTATTCTTTTTTCCGGTGTGTTACTTTATGTATATATATCAGCAATTGTAAGCATGGACCATTATAATTGTCCAAGCTGATGATGGTACTCTTATTAATAACTCTAAAATGATATGTATATTAGAGTAGCTCTGTGTGTTATTTTTTGTTATTATATGTTATCATTACGCCTGTGCGATTTTGATGTTTTTGTTTTCCTTTTTCTTGCTCCTTTCCTTTTATTCTTTTTCTTTACTCTAACATTTTGTCTTTCCAGCACTTGGGTGTTCGGTATGTGAATACCGTAGATGTATTATTATCGACATTCGACGTTCGAAAAGAGTGTTTGTTATAGCTTTCGTACACTAGTGAATTTGATTCTCTTACTGGTTCAACATATATGTTTATTTCCTAGATCTCATCCAATTCTACAACTTTGCTATTAATTTCTTTTAACAAGAATTCCTTTTCTAAAAGGATATCGTATTGAGAAACAATAACCTTTTGTTCTTCCGTGTTATAAAAATTACATCCCATGGAGTTCTTGGGATGTCTTATAAGTTTACAAAGCACCGATCTTTCCCCAAGCTCATGGTCATCTGATTTTCACCTCATTCTTATATACTTCTCATGGGCATTGGATTATTCTTCATAACATATGCATATTCTAGTTAGTCACGAGAAACCATCAACACAAGTAAAAAAGTATGAAGAATTATGTTTGGTAATTATGGGCAGTGGGCCACATACATTAGAATATGCAAGGCCTAAGAGTTCACCAATTGTAACAACTCATACCTCCAGACACAACGACCCAATGCCTATAATGATTTTTGGACTCATGTTATGATGAGAAGTGCAAGATGTTAGTTTTTAGAAGATTACAGAAACTAAGATTATGAAGGATAAAATATAAAACATTCTATACGCTCAGATCTCACAATGGCAGATAATAAAACATAAATACAAAAAAATATCATCTTAGAAAATATCTTAAAATGCAATTTCAAAACATATGTAGTCCAAAAATCCAGAGGTTTACAAAATAACAGCATAAAGTCTAAAAATTACAAAATACGATAATTAGGTACATAGAGAGTGGTAAAGAGTAACAAGCGATGCTAACTCCAAGCTCACTCCTCCACGTACTCAATCTAGACCAGTCACCTACTTCCCTGTCCTCTTATGATGGAGGAAAAAGAATTGAAAGGAGTAGGTCAGACAAAAGTTTGATGAATGAGTTACAATATTAATATATGGTGATCACATGTAATTGATCTTGTTTATAACCTATGTAACCTAGGGTGTCGTACTTGTGTTTTGTATTACTTGATTGGCCATATTTTCCTAAGGAATATAGTTCTAAATATACCTACACGCAACATCTTATGAAGGTTTACACATAGGGTCGAAAAACTAATCGAAACTCAGATCAACTATGGATCAGACTAGTAGTCTCTAGGACTAGTCCTAACATAGTATTATGTACAATATCATCCTTGGGACTACATTTCCAAAAGATGGAAATACGTATTGTATTTTATGCATTGAGAGGACCCCGCAGTGCGGACTCGTGCCAAAGATATCATAAGGTTGTTGATCCATGTCCAAGCTCAATGGCAACGTCATGCCATATATTGCGGCACGTGGAAACCTCGTATTAATGTAAGGCCCCACACTTCATTGTCATCCATTAATAGTGTGGCGTATGCACGAATCTTTTGTTAGTGCTTTGGCTATTAGATCACCTTTGTAGGATGTATAGCACCTAGGCCAACTGAATGGCCCACGTATACTACCTCACAAGTTCCATAACGTCCAATAGTCGAGAATTAGGGAACTAATTTCCCTAACAATATACTAACATATGTATAGATAATATATATATATAAACCTAGGCCTAAGGCCGATGTACAAACAGCGCTTGAAAGTCAATGATTTGTCGACCGCTTGTTACTGGAGAAGTCGACCCCTGTTGGTGACCGGCTCCTGAAGTCCCGTTGATCGATCGATTTAATTTACATTTATTAATAATTTTTGTTTTCGTTTGTTTTTATCTATTTGACAAATATATTTTTCTTCTAGTAAAACTATTTTCTTTATCCAAAATTTCTTAGTTTTAAATCCCTGATAAGTTCATAATTTCGTAAGTGTATAGGTCATCACATCAAGTTAGCTTAAGTTTAGAATCAATAAGGTATCAATATGCAGGTTTATATTTAATTTAACAAAGAGAACGTGTTCGTACTAGAATCAAACTTAATTTATATTTAAATTTTCTAATTTAGTCAAATTCAAAAAAGACATGGACCGTATTCATATAGTTTAAATCTATGTCAAATTCCCAATTTACTTAAGTAATAGGTAAACAACAACTTTGATTAAATTCACCAATTATAGATCGGTTAGGGCACAGACAAACTCAGTTACATATAAATCAGCCTAATTAAGAATGAACCCACTTACCTCTAGAAAGCTATTACCTCTTTAATTTTCCTATAATCGCCTCTGCTTGACTCGTCGATCTCTCCCATTTGATTTTGATTATCTTCCCTTCTTTGATCTTTGATTTTAAATTATTAATTTTGTTTTTGAAGAATAGAGAGATAGAAGAGAAAAAAAGATTTTTTGGAGAAACAGACTTTAGGTTTGATCTAACTAAATTAGGTTTTTTAGTGTCAACTTAACGTTTTATTTATAGAGTGAGAATTGATTTCATCCCTTAGATTAAATCTTATAAAACCCAGAGTGCTTGGCCTAGGAAAACCCCATCGTATATTATTCGATCGGTCGACCACTTGGTCTTACGCAGTCGACAGCCAGGGGTAGACCGACCGAGGTGTCAACCGGTGAAACTTTCCTTTTTAAGTTATTTCTATCGATTTTTTTATATATTTTAATTATTTCAGATTTTGAATTTTTAAACATTAATAACTTTTCGATACGAGCTCCGATTACAAACTTTACATATGAAAATTATCTAGAAAATCGCTACTAATGCAACGGTGCAACTTTCGTAGCCAAATTCAAACATTTTTGAAAAAACCATTCTTACCCTTATTACAATTTGTTTAAGTCATTTTATTGAAATTTGGGTTAAATTTTAGCTAAGTGTTACATTCTCCACTTTAAAAGGATTTCATCCCCATAATCTACAAGGATGGAAAAATGCAACTCACACGTTGGGAAATTAATACTTACAATCATCTACTCAACCATCAACCACTGACAGCCATTGCCTTTAGTTCAGATTTTCAAATGCAAAATGTACGTGTTGGCATGGAGTGCATATTTGCCTATATTAATGCAAAAATTTGGAAGTCTCCAAATCTAATCGACCTTCTGAAATGTAAGTACTTCTGCTATGTATCCAAAATGTATACAACATCCTATGTAAATATACTGGTAGTTGTATATGTATTGTAATCATTCAATCCATATGAAACAACCATATGCATATAACTTGATGCAATAAATTAAGTGATGGAATGAGTGCATGTTAACCTATATATAAAGTACTTGTGTGTATTTGTATACGTATGCAAAGATTATGTGTTAATAACACATTGACATACATGACTAACATCCAATCATCCCTGTCCATGGGGTACACTAAGGTAACGCCTAAATGCCTAAGAGGTTGTGCACAAGTTAACTAAAATGGAAATGTGCCAAAAAGGAGTTCAGAATGGTAGCTCGGATCTTTTCTTCAGGCTCCCATATACTCTCTGTTGGATCATCTTCCCACTGGACCTCAACAAGCTTAATACATATTATTTTCAAGTCCTTTATACCATGCTCAAGGATATAGGTAAGTGCTCAATGAACAAGTGACTCCCTGTCTACTATCACCTCCTCTAGCAAACTCAACTTGACCACATCCGCTAAATCGTGTGGTCACTTCCATAAGTGTGATGCATGGAAAACGTCATGTACTCCTGCAAACTTTTTAGGACGCTTCTCGTTATGAGATAAATTATCTACTCTACCTATGATCAAAAAGTCCTTGCAAACCTTGGCCCCAAAACTCATGACAAGCCTAAGTGGTGAGACCTTCATGAAAACCATGTCGCCCACTGTGAACTCCAATTTATGCATCTCCCACCAGCATAAGACTTCTGCCTACTTGTGTAGTTTTCATCCTTCGACGGATCAAGTCTACCTTCGCTTGTATCTCCCTCACCATATTTAGTCCAAAAATGATCTTATTTGTAGTGTCCCACCAACGAAATGGTGATCTATATTGCTTCATATATAACGCCTCAAACGATGCCATCCCAATACTTGTCTGATAGCTGTTATTATAAGTGAACTCCACTAGTGACAAGTGATCCTCCCAAGAGCCTTCGAAATTCAAGATACACATCCATAGTAAACCCTCTATTACTCGATTCACCCTCTTCGTATGTCCATTCGCCCATGGGTGATAAGCAAGATTCAAGCTCAACTCAGTGCCTAATGCTTCCCGAACACTCCAAAATTCGTTGCTAAAGACAAATGATCCTCCAAAGAGCCTCTGAAATCTAAGATACATATCCATGGTAAATCCACTAATACTCTATTCATTTTCTCTGTCTATCCATCTGTCTGCATGTGATAAGTCTCCAAAAGACTCCTCCAAAACTCATCGATGAAAAGTGGATCTCGGTCGTTGACAATGCTAGAAGAAACTCCATGTAGCCAAACTTTCTTCATTGTGAATAGGATCACCAAAGACGCAGCAATCCTCGTACTCCTAACTAGAATAAAAAGAGCGCATCTAGTCAGTCAGTCAACTATGACCCAAATACTCATATTCCCTCTCCGACTCCTAGGTAATCCATCGATAAAATCCATAAAGACACTCTCCCGCTTCCACTTCGGTATATCGAATGGCTGCAAAAATCCTCCGACTTCTTTTGCTCCACATTTACACTTTGGTAAGTCTTACATTTGGACACATTATAGAAATGCGAGTTGTTGGTTTTTAGAGCATTACATAAACTAAGATCATAAGCGATAAAATTTAAGACATTATGTACTTTCAGATCTCATAGCGGTGGGCAATAAATATAAACGTAGAGAAATATCATCTTAAAAAATATCCCAAAACACAGTTTCAAAATATAAGTAGTTCTATAATCTAGAGTTTTACAAAATAACATCATAAAATCTAAAAAGTACTAAATATGATAATTAGTTACATTGAGAGTGCTAAAGTGCAATAAGTAGTGCCAACACCAAGCACACTCCTCCACGTACTCGACCAGGGCCAATCTCTCGCTGCCTTATTCTCTAATAGTGGGGAAAAAGAAAGGAAAGGAGCGAGTCAGAATTTTTTTTGCCAAATGAGTTACATAATTAATATATAGTGATCATATGCAAATGATCTCATTTATAACCTATGTGACCTAGGATGTCCTACTTGTATTATGTATTACTTACTAGTGTTGGTTATATTTTCCTAAGGAATATAACTCTAAATATACCTACACCCAACATCCTATCAAGGTTTACATTTAGAGTTGAACAGTTAATCAGACCCCAAATCAACTATAGATTGGACTAGTAATCTCAGGGACAACTCCTAACATAAGATTGCATAAAATATCATCCTTGGGACTACATTTCCCAAACTACGACTATATGTATTGTATTTTACACATTGAGAGGAGCCTGCAATGCCGACTCAAGCCAAAGATGTCATAATAGTAACTTCATGCCGCTTGTTATACTGTGCTGGGAACCACCCATTTGTGCCAGCCCCACACTTTTACAATCATCAATCAACATTGTTGCGCATCCACCGAGAAATCTTTTGTTAGTGCTTCAAGCGATTAAATCATCTTAGTGGAACATATAGTGTCTAGGCCATTCAAATGGCCCACGTACACTGCCTCATAAGTGCCATAACATCCAAAATTCGAGGATTAGGGAACTAATTTCTCTAAAATATACTAACATCCATATAGATTATATATGTGTTTGTGTGTACCTAGGCCATTGGTCGAGGGGTTCAAAGTGCGCCTGAAAGTCGATGATCGGTCGACTGCCTATTATTGGAGCAGTTGATTGGATCCACTAAACCTGTATATCGGTCGAGTAAATTTACGTTAATTAGTTAATTTTTGATTTCATTTTCTTTTGTCTTTTTAATAACTAATTTCTGTTTTCCAGTAAAACCTATTTTGTTTATCCAAAATTTCTCAATTTTAAACCCTAATAAGCTTATAATTTCATAAGTGTAAAGGCTATTAAATCAAGTTAGCTCAAGTTTAGAATCAACGGGATACCGATATTTCAGTTTATATTCAATTAACAAAGAGATTGTGTTCAAAGTAGAATCAAATCTAAATCAAGCTATATTAAAAAATTTACTTTAATCGAATTAGATCAGACAAGAACCATATTCACATAGTTTAAATCTCTATCAAATTCCTAATTTTTTCAATTAATAAGTAAACAAAATTTATGATTAAAATAAACTAATTCTAGATCAAATAGGGAATACACAAACTCAATTACATATAAATCAGCCTAATTAATAATGAACCCACTAGCCTCTAGAAAGCTATTCCTTTGTTTGTTCGCCTGTAATCATCTCTGATGGATTCGTCGATCTCTCTCCTTTGATTTTGATTATCTTCCCTTCCTCTGATCTTTGATTTTAAATTATTAATTTTATTTTTGAAGAACGGAGAGCTTTGAAGAGAAATGAAGAGTTTGGAAAGAGATAGAGTTTAGGTACGACCAAACTGAATTAAGGTGTTTAGTGTCAGTTTAATGTTCTATTTATAAAGGTGAGAATCGACTTTGTCCCTTTGATTAGATCTTATAAAATCTAGGCCATTCGAGGTAGGAAAATCGTAGTCGACATTGTTCGATCGGTTAACCGCTTGGTCTTGGACAGTCGATTGCAAGGGGTTGACTGATCCAAATTGGCGCGCAGACTAATGGAACTTTCCTTCTTAAATTTGTTTCTTCTTATTTCTTATATGTTTTAATAATTTTCAATTTTGAATTTTTAGCCTTACTAACTTTTTCATATGAGGACCAAGTACAAAACTTTATATATGAAATTGTCCAAAAATTTGCTTCGAACGCAATCGTGCAAGTTTCGTAGCCTAATTCGAACTTTGGTGAAAGTTCCATTTTTACCCTTATTATAGTTAATTTAATTCCTTTTATTGAAATTTGGGTTGAATTTTCGTAGGTGATACACCAACTCTGCCATTGTTCCCACTGTAGGAATGCTTGGTCATTTTCCTCTCAAACATAACTCATAAGTTCAAATGACTCAGAATCAGATGATGGCTAAAAATCTTTGGATTTCAATCTATGTATTCATTTGTCATTATATGATCCAACCTACAAGGTCGAAGATAATTTTCATTTATGTCAGTAATAGAAGAATTATTTACATGCAAATTTTATTAAGATTAAGCACATAAATTCCATTTTTTAGAACAACATCATGGATATTATTTCCATCAAACACAATATTCATAGTACTTTCATTGTAATAAAAACCATAATCAGTTTCAAACAATCTTGAAATAGATATAATACTGCAAACAAAATTCCTTTCATGATAGTAATTATTCAATATCAAATCACAATAATTAGGCAAAGTAAATGATAGTCTCTTGCAGTTGCATCTTCAACATATCCATCAGCAACATAAAGCCGCATTTCACCTTTTTCCATATGTAGCTTATTCCTAAGTCCTGTAACGATATGAGCTCCAGATTTGTGACGACTCGCAAACCCGTACCCTTTGAATCGACAATAAACCACACACGTCTGACCTAAAATACACATAATGATGGAAAATCAAGAGGAAGAATAGAGAGGATGAGAAAAAGAAAGAAGAGATAAATGAATAATAACAATACAGAATCCCACATCGTAGTGGAATAACATATAATGTAGATTAATAATATTGCAAAAGAGAAACCGTAATACACATACATCAATCAGAGTACATGAATAAATAATTATCAGCTTGGACAGTTATGACAACCTGTCCTCAAAAATGCTGATAATTTATAACAATAATGCAGCGGAAATTTAACAGATACGTGTATATGACATGAATATCTCCAGCTCGTCTACTGAAGCTTCAAAAGCACCAAATCTGAACCTATAAATATACTCAGTCTGACCAGAGCATTGAAAGGGATGAACGCCTGGATCAGTCTGGTAAACCAGCATGAGAAAGAGACATCTCAACTGAATTTATTTTAAAGTTATACGGATATTCTTTTACCAAAATAAAGGTATCTCGTAAGATACGCGCACACATAAAAACAGATGGGTTTTAACCTTACAATAACCAAAGCCTTTCATATCAGATCCTCTTATATCATAATAGTGTCTAGTATACAAATAATAATTAAAATAATCGAAATTGTTACCATATCACATATCACATATCACATGTCACATCATCTTTGAATGCCACATTGCCATTTCCGTTGACTACTAATTGCCTTCCACAAAAATACAACCCTTGAGGCATATGTCTCAAGGAGTGTATTAAGCTAAGAGAAGTTTTCTTCTCCGCCACCACTGATGTCTGTTTGTAAAAACCAATGTTAGTAATCTTAGAAAATGCATTCTCGGACATCCATCCTTACAAGTTCGTTCTAGGACTGAACGAAATCTAAGGTACTTTCTTACCACATCCTGCCGAGTATCACCCCTAGCATAACGACCAGATATTTTCAACATTCGCATCCGCACATGTCGGACTTGAATTGCTCAAAATACCGCGTTGTAAATAAAATTTGAAAAATCTCAGAATATACAGTAAATAAATAGTCACAGATTACAGACACAGAGTAAATAATAATGCAGTGGCGGTAAAAGGAATAGTAGATCATGAAGCTACTATATAAATATAAGATATATCAGAGTTAAACAAGATACAATAGAATAGTAACAAGATATATCAGGTACAAATCAAAATACATCACTGAAATCACTCGATACTTAAAGAAAATTATGTGGCTGGATCTTCAAGCAAAGCTTCAACTCCGAAGGTGAGTCTTGAATGTTGAATCACTCAGTCTGACTCGAGCGTAAAAAAACACAAAACACTCGAGTTAGGACATAAATACTTATGAACTATAAATTAACTCAAGTGAATAGTAATAAAATGCATCAGTAACTTAAAGGATGCTTGGGATCGCCCATCCTCTAAGGATAAACTATTTACTATGTAGTAATATTGTGATATTATAATAGTGTCTACAGTAAAATAAACTTACTTTTAAGGAATGACTCAATATTCCCCTTAACACATAATAGTCCAAGTAGTCCATCCAGTATTATGGTTCCTCCTGATAGGGAATCCACCAGAGGATACCACACGGGCTACGGGAGAAAACCAAACTCGTACAAGGCGCACTAGCGTAGGTGGCACGGCACATAAGGCAATGTCAGGGTAGATATACCAATTACTATCCGGACTGGTGGTGACGCATAGCATGCAGCTACCGCCCACCTCGAGCCACACCCCCAAAATCAAAAATAAAAAGTGGCCACCGAAACAATCTCAGTCAGAATATAATGGAATGGTATCGAAGGAGTGTGTTCGATAAGAGGAGCTACCTCATTGTCCTAGAATTGCTCATGTTTTAGCCACCTTATGCCAACTCACGCGAGTCGGGTCCACGTAATATACCTCTAGAATGTCACCACCATCCTACTTCATTCTCGAAATTCCACCGCGTACATGGTTGTTAAAGTGGTTTTCGGAGTTGGCAGAGAGTATGACAACTTCCAATCTCGGTCTCTTTAACAACCAATCATTATTATAACGCCGTGGTCATTTGAAAACAGTTCATACTTCAAAATCAAATCATTTCATTTCAAAATTATATTCCTTTCAAAATAGTTTATACTTCGAAGCCAAAACCATTTTTATTTCAAACATATATCCAAATCAATACTATATCATTTCCGCTTCAAACATATATTCACCTTTCAAAAGTCATAATACTTTCAAAGTTATAACTCTTTCGAAACCAAAATACTTAAATCATTACACTTAGAAAATCACAACATTTCGAAATCATATACTTCTTTTAATTCTTTACATTTTACAAATTATTCAATTAAACGCAAATTTCAAATTTCCAATTTAATTCAATTCAAACCATCTGTTTCAATTCAAGTCAGTTCCCAACAAACCATTTCAAATCTTATGAATTTCAAATACAGATTTGATTCACAAAATAAACTATTCAATTTACAATATATTTCAAAGCTTTACTATGCCATATTTCAAAACCAAAATTTTAATTTCATATATCTTAGATTTAACTTCACTATTACTTAGTTTTGAAATATTCATTTCATAAATCCAGTATTATTTAAATAAACTCAAATTACAAGTAAACTAAATATCCTTTCATACTAGTAAAAACTTCATATATTCATTTATCAAATGGATCAAAATCAAATATTATTCAAAATTCACATCCTTTATCAAAATAAAGATTATGTCATTCAAAACCATTTCAATCATTTCCTTTCAAATCCTTTATCAATTCATTATTTGAATTCAAATTCAAATATTCAAATTTTAAATACCATTTAAAAATCAAATATGTCATTCATTTATTATTTCAAATATCATTACAAAACACACTTTAAAATTCCTTTCAAAAATTCATTTATCTCATTTCATTTCATTCCATTTAATGCATAACCAAGTAAACCTTATTTAAATTCAAATTCAATCTAAATTCCTTAAAAATTCAAATTTAAATATTAAAATATATAATCAAACTCCTTAAATTTCACAAATAATCAACTCCAAAAGTTAAATCATTTAACACTTTAAAATATGACTCAAATAGTGTTAAAATCTATAATATTTCAAAACATTGTCAAATTATAGCAACGACGGCATTTATGAAGTGCTATCGTAGCTTATAGTTTCCAAAATAGTTTAGTTCGGGAACAACGACATTTATAAAGCGCCATAATAGATATTTAGTTACTTCAACATAGTTAAATTCAAAACAATAGCATTTTAAAATGCTGTCATAAGACCACAACATTTTTGGAAATGCTATTAATAAAATTCTAGATTTTATTATAACTTCAAAAACATTAACACTCCAAATTTTATTATATCAACTTATAAATCATATTTTTGGACTTGAAAATTTCATTTTCAAATCAATTTAACATATGATTTATCCTAACAAAATTTCAAAATTAAATATCCAATTTAAAACTCAATTCATTTATTAAGTCAAAATTCACTGTTTATTAACCTATAAATTAAATAAAACTTAACATTTTATTTCAAATATCATTTCAAAACTTTGAATTTTATGTCCATTATTGGCTTACATTTTAAAAATATAATTTAAAGTCAACAATCATATTTACTTCAAATTTACATACATAAATTCACAAATTCAAAACTTAATATTTAGCTTTCGCAAACCATAAAATATATATTTTTAAATCAAAATTTCATACTTTTAAAATACATATCTTAAGAAAAATCATTTAAAAATATTCCACGGGGTCTGTATATAATTTTCTAACGTAGGTCAAGTGATACGGATATATATCATTTCAATCCTCAATTTAAAATGAATAACCGGGTTCTATCATTTCAAACCCGCAATCCCAAAAAAAATAAACTACAATAAAATTACTTGAGCCTATCAATTCAGCTCATAATGATTTTTTCCTATTCTATTGTCCATTCGGGTATGTATCATTTCAACTCATAGTGATTCTATTCTAACAGGGAACTTGCAATGTGAACATATGCATAAACAATACAAACAATTATACTAACATGTCAATGTCACAATATACTGTCATATATCATATGTCAGGTGATAAATACCAAAGTAACATGGTAATAACATGAAATAATATATCATATAATCATCATTAACTTGCATAAACATTTTAATTACTAATCACTTGTCATCCATTTACCATTTCATAAGTAATAATGTCAGAGTGAGAAGGACTCGCCTTTATCAAAGCTAGAGACCACTACGACACTCAAGAACAAGAACGATTCCAAAGGCATGACAAGCACGATACAACATGACTTTTGATTTGAATAAATGGAGAGCCTTGATATTTATCTTGTAAACAATAACCAAAACAAGACATCATACACATAAATATTCAACACAAAACAATGTTGAAACAATGAAAATAAGAAGCAATAAAGGAATAGAATAATTGACCTTGCTTTAACCATTCAAATGCTCGACCTAGGGGTTCATGTGCTCGGCAATGAAGGTGCTTTGGCTCAGATATGGCATCATGTAGGTCGGGTTTGGCATCATAACACACGGCTAGCAAGGAATGTGAACTGTAGGGGTTACAACTTGAAGAATACAAAGGGACAAGTGTAATAGGCAAGTTTTGGTGCACCATTTGGCTCGGCTATGGGTCAATTGGGCTCGGCCATATCAGGTTCAGGTATGGATAGAGGGAATGCTGATGGTCAGGGGTCAGGTCATGGTGGTGGTGAGCAAGGGGAGGTCGTCAAGGCAAGCTATGAAGGGTATGGTGGAAAACATGGCTTGGTTATGCATTTTTGGTGGAGTTTGCATTGTTTTTGTGGTGATAACTTCAGTGGATGGGAATGGCTTATCTTGGTCAGATGAGGAGGAGATGTTTGCTGTAGCTAGTTATGGTGGAGATGATGGTGGTGATGATGGGTGGAGGGGTGGAGGTGATATGGCCAAGCAAACTAGAGAGGATCAAGTCAAAAATCAAAGGAAAAATGAAGAAGAACATAGGAAAAGGGAAGCCATTACGTACTAATTTTTTTCAGGAGATGAGAAATGAAATTTTGAGAAGTTTTTCACGTGAATACTAAGGAGAATAGGAGGTTTGTACGGCTATACCAAGAGAAAATGAAAGGCCAAGGCAATGAAGAGACAAGGAAAGGAAGAGTCACAAGTAAATGAAAAGACTTTGTCTCTTTGAATTTCCAATTTTAAAAATTCACTTTAAACAAATAAAACTTAAGTAAATAAAATAACAATGAAAACAAAATAAAGTGGAAAAGAAAATAAATAAATATTTCTATGAAAAATAGAAAATAAATAACAAAATAGCTTATTAACTGAAATAAGAATTTAAAAATTGTAACAAAATACAATAAACATTTAAAAATTATAACTACACTTTCTAAAAAATTTAAAAATAAAATATATACATAACATGTCATGTTACACATATATACACAGTTACAACATGATATGACAAATAAAAATATTATTTATATAAATTAAAATAAACAATTTTGTTAAATAAATCTATTTACATACAATAGTATAAAAAGCATAACTTTCACAATATTAATCGGATTTTAACGAAACGAAAAGCAGTATTCTTGAAATTTTATTTATTTTCATAATAAAAGATAAAATTCAAAAAAAATTAAATTTTAAATTTCAAAGTCAAAGTTTGACCATATTGACCAAAATTCACATTTCTGGTAAATATCGTATTTATTCATGTTTGAAATTCTAGTTCACATACAAATCAAAACTTATATTTAAATAATTTTTTTTTTCATTTTAATAAATAAAATAAAGTTTTTTAAATCAGAAAATTTAATTTAAATAATTAAAATATACACTTAAAATAATCACAAAATACAGGGTTGTTACACCTGGGATCAGTAGCGAATAGTCCTTGCATTGGATATTTCATAACAAAGAGACTATTGCTACTATATGTATATTGGGATTTAACCCCAAATGATCAAAAATCAGTCCTTCACTATGAAAACCCTAAATCAATATCATCGACCAACCTGCACAATCTTCGCATATATGTTGGTCCGAAGTGGTTTTCGGATAAACCGATCCCAGTCTCTTCGCACCAACAATGCAAAAGCATTTCTCAACCTCACATAGAAACCAAGTCTCATAGACTTAGCATGTCTCTAACTTTTAACTTGTTATCCTTCGACCAAGAAGGAACCTCGATAGATTGGAGTAAACTATCTGCACTACACGAATCAATATACTCAACACAAACGATAGTCAAGCCTACACAGTATGTTACGCACTAAATGTGCAACTAATTAGTTTCAACATCAAGTTGATTAACTAATGGCCAGAAATAAAATTTAGCACTTAAACAGTCGCTAGGCCTGATTTATTAATCTTTCAATAATTAAATCTCTTTTCCAAATCATTTACTTCAAGTTATCTTTAAATACATATAATTCCTAAACCATTTTAACATTTCAATATTTGGAAAACATTTCCATATACTTTAATAATAAATGAATTCACAATTTATGTCATTTTCAAACCATTTAAACTCCATTTTAATTTATCACTTCCAAAACATTCGTTTAAAGAATTATTCTCTTTAAAAACATGAATATGTTTCCTTTTAAAAAATTATTATTTAGCTTATCAAATTTAATTGATTTCACATTTCAAAAATCATATTTAAGTATATTTCAAAAAACCATAAGTTTTATGACATAAAAATTATAACTTTTCATTTATTTAAAATAAATCCATTTCTTTAACAATTCAAAAATTATTAAAATATATATTTTTTCAAAATCACTTTGAATACCTTTTTAAATTGAAATCACCATTTTTATATTTTTAATTCCTAAAATATGGTCTGATGCTGCAAAAGTGCTAAATAAGGGAATTCACACTAATAATAGCGAACATGGCACCATCACATCAAATATCACATAATACAACATATATAACAATATGTGTAAATAAAAATCAATAATGGTGAGGAATCCATTTGGACTCCTCAACCTGCAACCTACAACAAATATATATATAAGAAAAATATGTACAATGTCTGCTACGAGGCAGACATGCATACAAAGGGTCATCCGCTTATACACGGGAACGTATAGGGCCTTATCCGCTAAAATATGCCGGAATATATCCAAACCAACTAATATATATATATATATATGTATATAATATCATATATCATCCAAACAAGCATCAATCATCATAAACAAATTTATTCTCACTCATATAAAAATATAAGCGAGACAGAGAGAATGAGTTTTACTCACTTTGCTTCCAGTCGTTGCAGCGTTTTTTTCGATTAAAAATGAACAGGCAATCGAATTTTACAAAAATTTCCATTAGCTCTAATAAATCCCAATCTAACTACATCGCTTAGTATTTTCTGCATCAAGCGTAAGGCAACTTGTTTCGTCTGATTTCGACCTCGTAAGAAGAAGTTATGACATTTATAAGTTTACACGATTTATTATATAATTAATTTACAAATCATTTTTTATTGAATAACCTGAGATAATCAGGGTTGTTGATTCCAGGAGAACAGATCATGACCGCCCCTTTTTCTTCCCCCTCACGCACATTTAAGCTTCGGCCGAACCCATCGCTGCCATTCTCTACAAATTATTGTGCCTCCATCGATGCACTATACGATGATCCATGACCACCATGATGAAGCCCATGCTGGCCTATACCCAAGGCCAGATCCACATCACACTCAGACATCCCCATGCCTTGGAAAACGTGTTCGAACGCAGCCAAAACAATGTAACGACCCGAATTTTTCGACGTTTGATTTTGAATATGAAATGATTTTAAATATTTAATTTGAATTATAAATTGATTTTTGAATATGAAATATTGGTTTTTATTTAATTAAATAGATTCAGAATTTAAAGATAGCGATCTACTAGATAATTTAATTATTGAAAATTTTAATTTTTTGGTAAAAACATTGAATCTTGAGTTTTAAGCTCGATAGAAATAATTTAAAAGCTTGTGAAATTTACATTAATAATAATGAAGATAATAAAAGTTTTCAAATTGAATTTTAAAGCGTTCTATTCTATTTTAAAAATAATTTGTTTAAATTGACATTTAAAAATAGCCTTCTGAGGCATAGTCTTGGAATTCGATGAAACCTGCTCCATTAGATTCATAATAGTGTATTATTATTGGACCTCAAATTTCATAGTGTTTGAAGTTATTATTTGATCGTACGGGATAGAAACACATTGAAAATAATATCGAAAACTTAATATAATAATTGGGTTCAAAAAGCTATCTTCTCCATACGATCGAATTAGGACTCGAAACCTTTTCCATTGCGTTAGGAATAGGAGTATAACATTCTGAACGCCTAACGGCACGCCTCGATAGATGATCAAAATTTTAAGTTGCTATATCAAGATATTTTATAATTAAATAAAAATGATATAAAATCAAATCAAAGTCCTTTACCTTCTGTAACATGCCACCATCCCTTTTACGCAGCTGTTTTCAATTTTAATCACGCCTCCTTTCATTCCATCAGTTTAAAGATAAACCGTGACTTCCCTCTCCCTCTTTCAAATAAAATTTCAATAATCGAAACGAAAGAAAAAAAACCCGTTCAAAATAAAAAAAAAGGGAAATCGTTCGAAAGAAATTGACCGCCTCGTTTAAAATCAAGTGCGTTCCATATTTCTTTCCCTCCTTCTCTTCAATTAGAAATCATGAAATCGACCCAAAAAAAAGAAAAAGGAAAGAAGAAGTGGAATCGCTACCTTGTAATGAAGGGATTCTCGAGCGCGGCGACTTTGAAGGGGAAGCAAGAGTGGCGATGCTCTGTTCATACTCGAGCGCGAGTTAGGGAGGAGGATTCACGGCTCTCAAGAAGTGGTGGTGGCGTGTACTTATAGAGGCATTCGCTAGTGGAAGTGTGGGTAGGCCAGTGGTGTCGCGTGCATAGTAAGGCCTGTGGTGGTGAACTGAGGGTTTGATGGCTAATCTTTGGGTGGCCAAATTGGATGGAAGGGTGGTTTTGCCAGCTCTGTTGTGCATTCTGCAAGTATGGTATTTATTTTGATTAAATTTATACACACACACACGTACAAATATATACATATTTTAACTTATAGGTCAATTTAAAACATGTGTTATAGTAATTAAGGTATTTACATGTATGTATGTATATATATATCATATTATGAATTAAATATTTATAAATGGCATACTTCATCCAGACAAGGTTAGATCATAATGAAACAAGTCAAGAATAGTTTGTAGCTAGAAAATCTATGCATAGGAAATTGGTTTGAGGTTTTAGAGTCCGTTGAGATTTTAAATTAGATTTAGTTTAAAATTTGGATATTCGACAAAAATCAAATGAAGGTGAGTAAAATCTCACTCATTTTGATTGCTGGGATAAATTAAAAATGATGAATTTAAAAATTATTGGTTGTTGGCTGATTTTATAAATTATTATCTATTAGATGTTATATATATATCGTAGTATATATATATATATATTAGTATTTAGAGTGATATTCCCACACATTATAGCGGATGAGACCCTATGTGCCCCGCATAATAGCGGATGACCCTATATACCGCGATATCCCCCTTCGAAGTGGGATTGTTATTGCATTTATGTTGTATTAACATCCGTGGATGAAGGGAAACAAGTTGGAGGGATCCAATTAGACTCCTCAAAGTTATCTTTTATTTTTCATGTATGGTGATATATGATGTGTGTAGATAATCTGTTATAGATTATTGTTGAAAATGGAATATTTGAATCCATTCTCCAATAAGCGTCGTACGTTTTGATTATGCCCAACTATGCTGGAATGTGAGAGGCAAGCATTTCAGGTATTTTCTATTTACTTTCTATAGACACTATTATAATTCAAGATTATTTTGATACAAACTATTTTGGTTAATGTAAGGTAAAAATCCGTCGTGTTTATTTGTGACGTGGTCTTACGAGATAACTTTGTTTCCAAAGGATTTGAAAAGTTAATAATTCAAATTGAGTGTGCTTTCTCGCGTTTGTTTTCCAAACTGACTCGAGTGTTATTTTATTATAATGCTCGAGTCAGATCGAGTATTACAAATTCAGGATAGAATGCTATGGAGCTCAGGAGGCGAGCTGGAGGAGTAGAGATGTATCTTCGCACTGCATTAATATTTCTGCTGTATTTGGACAAGTTAGTAAACTGTCTAGGGTGATTGTTGTATGTTGTACTCTGATAATGGTGTGTACATTAACATCACATTCTTGTATTACAAAAATTGTTGTTATACATTATATTTTGTTCCTCTACGATTGTGAGATTATGTTGTTGATCTATTTTCTTCTTCCTCTTTCTTCTTTTTACCCCTCGTTATTCTCTCTTTCGTATACTTTGGGTTGAGCGAGAAAGAATTATTATCAGCGCAAGGGGTACAGAACTGCGGGTCGTTACAGTCGGTATCGGAGTTGAAGGTTAAGCGAGAACCTTGGCTCTGTTGGGAATTAGTCATTAGAGATAGAGTCAGTAGTACTCTAGAATGAGTTTAAGCATATTAATAGATATGACCGCATATTTGTTAGATAATATAAATGGTTTTATATTGAGTTGACTTATCGGTTGAGTGGCATATAAATTCTGGTCGAGTAGTTGGACGCCGCTAATTCGAGAGTAGGCAAATGAAATAACTTTACCCAAATATTGTTTTTATATAAAAGGAGAGTTTTTTTTAAAAATTGTTATGGTATATTTGGAGCATATAGATGATAATGTTACAATCTGAACAAGATTATAAATAGTTTATATAACCAAATAGACAATGTATAAATATGGATTATACAATTGGGTTAAAAAATAAGACTTGATTAAGAATCTGAGTTTGAAAATTCAAATCTCGAAGATGTTGGAAGTGTTTTCCGAAGTATTTTGAAATAAATAATAGTATTATTATTTTGGAGATATTTTTGAATAGGAAATTGTTTTGAAATGGAGTTTGGAAAGTGATAATAGCACTACGCTCATCTCAGTCCTTGGAAAATAATCCTGGTGATGCGTGGCATCCTCAGTATTCATTTTCGAGTTTCTAAGTGATGAATTGCTACCGTAATTGATTTGTTCAAATGGGTTGGGCAAACCGGTTTTGTTTTGAAAATTATGAAGGGAATTTGTCTTGGATAAAAACCAGGATTGGTTTAAATATTTAAAAATTGTGATTTAGGATCTTGAGGTTTCGAAATGATTAGAAATAAATACTAGGTATTTAAATTTTTAAAATCTTTATTAAAGTGTTTAGGAAATATCAAGAAATAAGTTATAAACTTATGAAATTGAGAATAATTTTTAAAGAAAAAATTGAAATTTAATTTTGAAATTAAAATTAAAGATGAAAA
Organism: Allium cepa; assembly: GCA_030765085.1. Lineage (NCBI taxonomy): Eukaryota > Viridiplantae > Streptophyta > Magnoliopsida > Asparagales > Amaryllidaceae > Allium > Allium cepa. The sequence goes on from CM060932.1 coordinate 10,207,882, forward strand.
TACTAAAATGGAATTTAACTTGGATTATCAAAAAAAATTAATTGGTTGTGATTTGAATGAAATTGATGAAATAAATTAAAAAAATGGTGTGAAGTCTAAATTTTACTTAAGATGAGTTAAATAAAAATTTAATTGGAATAAATATCAATAGCTTATAAAAATTGAAATAAATTGAATAATAACATGCTTGGTTATAAATAAATGTAGATCCTTAGTTAAGAATGAAGTGCGAATACATTCCAGTAAAAAAAATTGATGGAAATGAGAAGAAAATAAGTTGTGTAACTAATTAAATTGGAAAAGTAAAATAGAAACCCAGATAAAAATGGTGTGATATTTTAAAGTGAAGAAATAACAACCAAACTTGTGTTATAAAATAAATAAGAACTCAAATAGATTGAATGAAGTGATTTTTGAAATAAAAATCAGATATTGAAATATGAAGTGGAACGAACTAATTAGAAAATTAATTAGTGGAATGAATATGAGATGGAATTCAACTTGGTTGAATAAAAAAAATGGATTGTGGATTAAAATGGATTTTGAATTTAAACTTGAGTTAAAAATAAAGTTCGACTTAGATGGTAAGTGAATTAAAATATAATTGAAACGTTGTCGAATAAAATGGAATTGGATTGAAATAAAAACAGTTTAAATTGTAAACAAATCCAAGTTGAGTATAAATAAATTGAAAACGGCCTTGATATTACTTAAATGAGTTCGAGAACGAATTGAGTATGGAAATTAAAATTGAAGTGGAATAAGTGAAGAAACTAAATAAATAAATTCGAAATCGGTATGAAGTTTGATTGAATATAAGTCAAATCAAAGAAATGTTTGAAGTACATAAATTTTCTTAAGTTAATATTGAATCTTAGCTTAAATAATTTATGAAACGGCTATTCAAATTAGTATTGAATGATTTCGAGCTTAATTAAATAGATTTTATGACCTTTCATTTGACCATTGCCTTTTGACTTCATTTGTCTTTTCATTTTTTGTTTAGCCGACTACTTTTTATATTGCGTGACTTTCTCCTCTCCATATTCACATGAAAATCTTTCTTATCCCTTCTCAAAACTCATGGCTAAGAAATATATACTAATGGCTATCTCCTTCTTACTCTTCTTCTCTTAGATTTTCAATGAATTTAGCCTTCCTCTCCTACCTTGCTTTGCACGACCACTAGCCTCTCCACCCTTCAGCTCCACTCACCACCACATTTACAACAGAACATCTCTCCTTTCCTTTGACCAAAGTCAAGCCATGCCTCCTTATGATGATAGCACCACAAATTTGCATAAAACTCTTCCAAAACTATGCTAGCCGAGCCAATATTTGCACCTAGCCTTCATTAATCACTTTGGCCACCCCATAGCCACCACCTCCAGCCATCACATCACCTCTAACCATTAGTTTCAGATCTGACCTGACATGTCCAGACATGACCTCAATTGGTCGATCTCACTAGCCCATAGGCCGAGGCAAAAAGTTGAACCTAATCCTTACTTTTTGCCTTGGTTCTTTTGATATGCTCCATGTTGCAACCCTTCACCTTCATACTCATGTAGTCGTGAGTTTTGATGCCATACCGACCTAAACCTGAGCTATATCACATCATATGATCAAGCATAGAGTACCCTAGGCCAAGCTTTTGAATGATAGAGGCAAGGTTAATTTGTCTTGTCTTTGTTGCTTTGTATTTCCATTTGTTCAGTATTGTTTTGGTTGTATATTCATATGTTAAATTGTTTGTGTTTATTGGATTGTTACAAGATGATCATCTTGGCTCTCTCCACTCACTTGAATCAAGTCGTGTTGTATCGTGCTTGTCGTGCCTTTGGAATCGTTTTACGTGTCGTAGGGGTCTCTAGCTTCGAAAAGGTGAGTCCTTCTCACTCTGACATTTATACTTATGAAAATCGTAAATAGATGTCAAGTGTTTAGTAATTAAAAATGTTATGCAAGTTTATAATGATCACCTGATATGCTACGCCATGTTATTAGCATGTTTACTTTGTTAATTATCACCTGACCTCTGATATATGACATTATATTATGAAATTGACATTGTTTATATTGTTTATATGCATATATTCACACTGCAAGTTTCCTGTTAGTATAGAATCACTATGGGTTGAAATGATATATACTCGAATGGAATTTCGAATAGGGAAAAATCGTTATGGGCTGAAATGATAAGCCTAGGCGATTTTTATTTATTTTTATTTACTTGGGATTGCGGGTTTGAAATGGTAGAACTGGGTTTTCTTTTTAAACTGTGGATCGAAATGATATATATCTGTATCACTTGACCTAGGTTAGGAAATAATATACAGACCCTTGGTATATTTTTAAATGATTTTTATTTAGATATGTATTTTTAAAAGTATGAAATTTGATTTAAAGTTATATATTTTATGGTTTTGAGAAGGCTAAATATTTAATTTTGAATTTGTGAATTAAGTATGTAAATTTGAAGTAAATATGATTTTTGACTTTAAATTATTTTTTTAAAATGTAAATAAATAATGTAAATTAAATTTAAAGTTTGAAATGATATTTGAAATAAGAGGTTAAGTTTTATTAAATTTATATGTTAATAAACAGTGAAATTTTGACTTAATAAATGAATTGAATTTTTAAAATTGAATATTTGATTTTAAGATTTTTATTGTGATAAATCATATGTTAAATTGATTTCAATGTGAAAGTTTGGAACCTAAAAATATGATTTATAAGTTTAAATTTGCGAAAAATTGAAGTTTTATTGTTTCTGAAAAGTATAATGAAATCTAGAATTTTATTAACAGCATTTCCCAAAAATGCTGTGGTTTTATGACAGCACTTTAAAATGCTGCTGTTTTGAACTTAACTATGTTTGAAATAACTAAATATCTATTACGGCATTTCATAAATGCCGTTATTCTTGAACAAAACTATTTTGGAAATTATAAGTTACGATAGCACTTTATAAATACTTTCATTGTTATATTTTGACTTTGAAATGTTATAGATTTTAACACTATTTGAGTTGTATTTTAAAGTGTTAAATGATTTAAATTTTGAAAATATATTATTTGTGAAATATAAGGAGTTTTGAATATAATTCAATATTTAAATTTGAATTTTAAGGAATTTAAATTGAATTTGAATTTAAATAAGGTTTACTTGGTTATGTGTTAAATGGAATGAAATGTAATGAGATAAATGAATTTTTAAATGCAATTTTGAAATGTATTTTGTAATGATATTTGAAATAATAAATGGATGACATATTTGATTTTTAAATGATATTTAAATTTGAATATTTGAAATTGAATTCAAACAATGATTTGATAATAAGGTTTTGAAGGATATGATGTTTTAATGATTTTGAAATGGTTTTGAATCATATAATCTTTATTTGATAAAGAATATGAATTTGGAATGATATTTGATTTTGATAAATGAATATTTTAAGTTTATATTTGTATGAAAGGATATTTATTCTACTTGTAATTTGAGTTTATTTAAAAGATATTGGGTTTATGAAATGAACATTTCAAAACTAAGTAATAATGATAAATTTGAGATATATGAAATTATAAAATTTAGTTTTGAAATGTGGGATATTAACGATTTGAAATATATTAAAAAAAATTGAATGGTTTATTTTTATGGATTAAATCTGTATTTCAAATTTGATAAGATTTGACATGGTTTGCTGGGAAACTGAATTAAACTGAAACTAATGGTTTGAATTGAATTAAATTGAAATTTGAGATTTTGGATTTAATTGAATAAATTGGGAATTTAAATGAATGTACGATTTCGAAACGTTATGATTTTCAAACTATAATGATTCCAAGTATTTTTGTTTCGAAAGAGTTATAATTTTGAAAGTCTTATGATTTTTGAAAGGTGAATATATGTTTGAAATGGAAATGATATCGTATTGATTTGAATATAGTTTTGAAATAAAAATGGTTTGGCTTTGAAGTGTAAAAATATTTTGAAGAGAATGTAGTTTTGAAATGAAATGATTTGATTTTTGAAGTATAAACTATTTTGAAATGACCATGGGGTTATAATAACATTTGGTTGTTGAAGAAACCGGGATCGAAAGTTGTCACACTCTCTGCCAACTCCAAAAACCACTTTAGCAACCGTATACGCGGTGGAGATTCTAGAATGAAGTAGGATGGTGGCGACGTTCTTGAGGTATATTACGTGGACCCAACTCCCATGAGTTGGCATAAGGTGGCCAAAACAGGAGCGATCTCGGGCCAAAAGGGGTAGCTCCTTTGGTCGGACACACTTCTTCGATACTATACTCTTACTTGTGGTTGATTTGATGGCCATCCTCCGATTTTGGCTTGGGAATGTGTTCCGAGGTGGGCGTATGTGGCTGCTACGTTACCAACGGCCTGTGTGCATAATTGGTATATCAACCCTGGCATTGCCTCGTGTGCCATATCACCTACCATAGCGAGCCTTACTACGAGTTTCTATTTGAGTCGTACCTATGGAGTATCTTCTTATAGTCTCCCGATCAGGAGATATGCAGGTACTGTATAGACTATTGGCACTATTACGTGTTAAGGGCTATATGGGTAACTCCTTAGCGCTATTTTAGAGTAATTTTATTTTACTGTAGACACTATTATAATAGCGCAATATTACTACATAGTAAATAGTTTAACGGATCCTTAAAGGATGGGAGATCTCAAGCATCCTTTAAGTTACTGATGCATTTTTGTTTACTGTTCACTTGACTTGATTTACAGTTCATAAGTATTTATGTCGTGACTCGAGCGTTTTGTGCTTTACGCTCGAGTTAGACAGAGTGATTCAGCATTCAAGACTCACCTTTGGAGTTGGAGATTTTCTTGAAGATCCATCCATCTATTTTCCTTTTGGTATCCATTGATTTCATGTTGTAATCTGATTTGTACCTGATATATCTTGTTACTCTTCTGTTGTATCTTGTTTAACTCTGATGTATCTTATATATATAGTAGCTTCATAAACAACTGTCTCTTTTAATTTCGTTGCATTATTATTTACTCTGTGTCTGTGATCTGTGATTATTTATTAACTGTATATTCTGAGATTTTGCCATATTTTGTTTACAACGCGGTATTTTGAGCAATTCAAGTCCGACATATGCGGATGAGAATGGTTGAAAATACCGGGTCGTTACATTTGGTATTAGAGCTTTGGTAGCTCTAGGAAAAACTTGGCAAGTATGGTAAATGTATTTACAGAATCACTTTCATTCGAGTTTGAATCTCTCCCTTTTTGAATCGATTCCTTTAAATTTTGGAATGTTCCTTGTGGTTCATAAATCCATTCGTGTCCCTCACTGTTCATCTTCTTTTGATTCTGGAGTATCCCATAACTCCACTTCAAAGGATCTTTATAATGAGTCGGCGGTCCCGCCAATCTCAAATTGATTTGTAAAGGGGTGAAACTCCTTTACAGCAGCATCGATTCACCAGAGATTTTTATATCCGCGGCTTAGATGATGGTACCTCTTATTATCCTAAATTCTATCTCTTGAGAACGAATGTTGATTTTTCCCTAGAAAATCCACACCGATCTTATCCTTTAAGTCACGGTTGACCCGGCTAAGTTTACCTGCGATTTATATAAGCTTATCCATCTTCCTATTCTGTTATTCAATCATCTCATCTTTGTTTCCAACTTATCTCCAAATCATTCTTGAAGTGTATTTATAAACTAATATTTAAAATGTTTTATATGTTGTGTTATTTTAGTTGTTGATGTTGATTTGGGTTTCTGATCGATTCGTCTGATCAACGTTATCGATAAGATTTCCAAAACACTTGAACAGAGCAAACTGACACAATATGTTTTTCAAATTTAGTAATGAAATAAAATTTGTAACTATATTATAAATTTTTTCTGGATTTTTTGAATTGGTTGTTAAGAAATAATAATTGATTATATATATCATTATCTCTTGTTTCATATATAAATAATTGAACTATAAAACATGGTTATAAATTTATTTGGAAATTCAAAATGAATTTAAAAACAAGAAAAGATTTCAAACCTTCTGTTTAAAGTTTTAAAAGTATATACTATTTGAAGTATTTTTAATAAAAATTTTGTTTCCAAAGAATTTTAAAGTTTAAAATAAGTGCTCTTTTCTATGTCACGGGGAAATAATTTCGGTGATGACTGCAGCATCATCAACATTCATTTTCAAGTTTCGAAGTGAAGAGACCGTTCTGTAGTCTTGCTACAGTTTTTGTTTTGGGGAATTTAATTGATTTGAATTTCTAATATAAGACTAGATTTATAGCATATGCTGATATATGATTTAAATTTGAATGGATATATATAGTATATGTGCATTTATTTATCTTCAAATAGTTTGGAATTTATCGAAAATTTAATTCCTAAATTTTATCTTGAAAGATAATTTTTAAGTATAATATCAAGGTGTGGATAAATATTCAATCTTGAAATGATTGAATTAGAAAATTTCATTTGTATAATGTACAATTTCATTCCAATATAACTTACCTTAATTATATAGAAGTTGAATATGTAATTGGATAATATACAATATAAAAATATTTTATAAATTAAATTTGAGTGGTTATAATAAATGTTATGCACTTAAATTTTAGTTATAAAAAGATTAACGGTGGAAAATAGAAAAAAAGGGTAATGGAATAATTTACAATATAAAATGATGTCAAAGGAACTAAGAATAAATTTAAGCAGTTATGATAAGTATAAATATATTTAACATAGGTGATAAAATATATTGGGAGGAATAAATTTAATTTTAGTTTGGAATAAAGAAGAATTAATTTTATTGAGTACATTATGAGTATAATAAATGATTTCTTTTCAAATCCACGATTTTAGAGATTGTTAATTTAAGATAATTTGATGATAAGATAATGAATTTAAGAGAGTTAAGACTTATTTAACTTATGTAAAAATTTATTTTTCTCCTTATTTCCCTTATCTTGCTACAGAATGGGGAGGTTATTGCTTATACCAGTCTGTTTAGAAATTTTCTATAATCTTTCTATACTGAGCACTGTTTGCCATCCACAGACCGTCGGTCAAATGGGAAGGGTGAATTAGATTTTGGAAGATCTTTTTCGTACTTGTGTTCTTGATTCTGGAGAATCATGGGAAGATTATCTCCACCTTGTTAAACTTACCTATAACACCAGTTATCAATTATAATTTTAATCTTCTTGTCATCTTATCTTAATCCTATTTCATTCTATCTTTTTTTATGCTTTACCATACCTCATTCATTTTCGGGGATGAAAAGTTTTGAGTGGGAGAGTGTGTAACAACCCTGTATTTTGTGATTATTTCAATTGTATATTTTAATTATTTTAATTGGATTTCAGATTTAAAAACTTTATTTTATTTATGGATAAAACTTTATTTTATTTATTAAAATGAATAATTTTGTTATTTTAAATATGAATTTTGATTTTGATGTAAATTAGAATTCCAAACATGAACAAATATAATATTTTCCAGAAATGTGAATTTTGGTCAAAATGGTCAAACATTGACTTTTAAATTTAAAATTTAAATTTTTTAATTTTTGAATTTTATCTTTTAATATGAAAATAAATTAAATTTCAAGAATACTGCTTTTGTTTCGTTGAAATCCGATTTATATTGTGAAAGTTATGTTTTTTTCAACATTGTATGTACATTGTTTTACTTAACGAAATTATTTATTTTAATTTATATAAATAATATTTTTGTTTTTTCTAATTTGTATATTTATGTAATATGTCATGTTATGTATATAATTTTATTTTTAAAACATTTTCAAAGTGTATTTTTAATTTTCTAATGCTTATTGTATTTTGTTTTCAATTTTAAAGGTCTAGTTTCAATTATTAAGCTATTTCTTTGTTTGTTTTATATTTTTCCTTAAAATATTTATTTATTTTCTTTTTCATTTTATTTTTTCAGTTTTTTATTTTTAGTTACTGAAATTTTATTTGTTTATATTTGATTAAAAGAAATTGGAAATCAAAGAGACAAAAGACCTTTCACTTGCTTTATGACCTTTCATTTCACCATTGCCTTTTTACTTCATTTGTCTTTTCATTTTTTGTTTAGCCGACCACTTTTTTGTATTGCCGTGACTTTCTCTCTTCATATTCATGTGAAAATCTTTCTTATCCCTTCTCAAAACTCATGGCTAAGAAAAATATGCTAATGGTTATCTCCTTCTTACTCTTCTTCTCATCAATTTTCAATGAATTTAGCCTTCCTCTCCTACCTTGCTTTGCTCGACCACTAGCCTCTCCACCCTTCAGCTCCACTCACCACCACATTTACAACAGCACATCTCTCCTTTCCTATGACCAAAGTCAAGCCGTGCCTCCTTATGATGATAGCACCACAAATTTGCATAAAACACTTCCAAAACTATGCTACCCGAGCCAATATTTGCACCTAGCCTTCATCAATCACTTTGGCCACCCCATAGCCACCACCTCCAGCCATCACATCACCTCTAACCATCATTTTTGGATCCGACCGGACATGTCCAGACCTGACCTAAGTTGGCCGAGCCCACTAACCCATAGGCCGAGCCAAAAAGTTGAACCTAATCCTTACTTTTTGCCTTGTTTCTTTTGATATGCTCCATGTTGCAACCCTTCACTTTCATACTCATGTAGCCATGAGTTTTGATGCCATACCTGACCCAAGCCTGAGCTATATCACATCATATTGCCGAGCATAGAGTCCCGTAGGCCAAGCTTTTGAATGATAAAGGCAAGGTCAATTTGTTTTGTCTTTGTTGCTATGTATTTCCATTTTTTCAATATTGTTTTGGCTATATATTCATATGTTAAATTGTCCGTGTTTATTGGATTGTTACAAGATGATCATATAGGCTCTCTCCACTCACTTGAACCAAGTTGTGGTGTATCATGCTTGTCGTGCCTTTGGAATCGTTTTGTGTGTCGTAGGGGTCTCTAGCTTCGAATAGGTGAGTCCTTCTCACTCTGACATTTATACTTATGAAAATCGTAAATTGATGTCAAGTGTTTAGAAATTAAAAATGTTATGCAATTTTATGATGATCATATGATATGCCATGCCATGTTATATTACCATATTTACTTTGTTAATTATCACCTGACATCTGATATATGATATTATATTGTGAAATTGACATTGTTTATATTGTTTATATGCATATATTCACACCGCAAGTTCCCTGTTAGCATAGAATCACTATGGGTTGAAATAATACATACCTGAATGGACGTTAGAATAGGGAAAAACCGTTATGGGCTGAAATGATAGGCTTGAGCGATTTTTATTTATTTTTATTTACTTGGGATTGCGAATTTGAAATGATAGAACCTGGGTTTTCCTTTTAAACTGCGGATTGAAATGATATATATCTGTAGCACTAGATCTAGGTTAGAAAATTATATACAGACCCAATGGTATATTTTTAAATGATATTTATTTAGATATGTATTTTTAAAAGTTTGAAATTTGATTTAAAATTATATATTTTATGGTTTTGAGAAGGCAGAGTATTTAATTTCGAATTTGTGAATTAAGTATGTAAATTTGAAGTAAATGTAATTTTTGACTTTAAATTATATTTTTAAAATGTAAATAAATAATGTAAATTAGATTTAAAGTTTGAAATTATATTTTAAATAAGAGGTTATGTTTTATTAAATTCATAAGTAAATAAACGGTGAAATTTTGACTTGATAAATGAATTGAGTTTTTAAAATTGAATATTTGATTTAAAGATTTTATTGTGATAAATCATATGTTAAATTGATTTAAATGTGAAAATTTGGAAGCCTAAAAATATGATTTATAAATTTAAAATTTGCAAAAATTTAAGTTTTATTGTTTTTGAAAAGTTATAATAAAATTTGGAATTTTTTTAACACCATTTCTCAAAAATACTGTGGTTTTATGACAGCACTTTAAAATGTTGTTGTTTTGAACTCAACTATGTTTCAAATAACTATATATCTGTTACGACATTTTATAAATGCCGTTATTCTTGAACTAAACTATTTTGGAAACTATAAGCTACTATAGCACTTTATAAATGCTTTCGTTGCTATATTTTGACAATGTTTGAAATGTTATAGATTTTAACACTGTTTGAGTTGTATTTTAAAGTGTTAAATGATTTAACTTTTGAAAATTTATTTTTTGTGAAATATAAGGAGTTTTGAATATAATTGGATGTTTAAATTTGAATTTTAAGGAATTTAAATTGAATTTGAATTTAAATAAGGTTTACTCGGTTATGTGTTAAATGGAATGAAATGTAATGAGATAAATGAATTTTTAAATGGTATTTTGAAATGTATTTTGTATTGATATTTGAAATAATAAACGAATGACATATTTGACTTTTAAATGATATTTAAATTTGAATATTTGAAATTGAATTCAAATAATGATTTGATAATGAGGTTTTGAGGGATACGATATTTTAATGATTTTGAAATCGTTTCGAATGATATAATCTTTATTTGATAAAGAATGTGAATTTGCAATGATATTTGATTTTGATAAATGAATATTTGAACTTTATATTTGTATGAAAGGATATTTGGTTTACTTGTAATTTGAGTTTATTTAAAAGATATTGGGTTTATGAAATGAACATTTCAAAACTAAGTAATAATGAAGTTAAATTTGAGATATATAAAATTATAAAATTTAGTTTTGAAATGTGCGATATTAAAGCTTTGAAATATATTAAAAAATTGAATAGTTTGTTTTTATGGATTAAATCCGTATTTGAAATTTGATAAGATTTGAAATGGTTTGCTAGGAAACTGAATTGAATTGAAACTAATGGTATGAATTGAATCAAATTGAAATTTGAGAATTTAGATTTAATTGGATAAATTTGGAATTTAAATGAACGTATGATTTCGAAATGTTATGATTTTCAAAGTGTAATGATTTCAAGTATTTTGGTTTCGAAAGAGTTATAACTTTGAAAGTCTTATGATTTTTGAAAGGTGAATATGTATATTTGAAATGGAGATTATATCGTATTGATTTGAATATAGTTTTGAAATAAAAATGGTTTGATTTCGAAGACTGAGTGATTCAGCATTCCAGACTCACCTTCGGAGTTGGAGCTTTTCTTGAAGATCCAGCCATCTATTTTACTTTTGGTATCCAGTGATTTCAGTGATGTATCCTGATTTGTACCTGATATATCTTGTTACTCTTATTTTGTATCTTGTTTAACTCTGATGTATCTTATATTTATATAGTAGCTTCATGAACTTCTATCTCTTTTAATTCCGCTGCATTATTATTTACTCTGTGTCTATGATCTATGATTATTTATTTACCGTATAATATGAGATTTTGTCAAATTTTATTTACAACGCGGTATTTTGAGCAATTCAAGTCCGACATGTGCGGATGCGAATGGTTGAAAATACCGGTCGTTACAAACGCAGTCGAGATCTGGTCTCAACGATGAATGAAACTCGACCATAGCGGTTGGATGTGTAAATCTCTCCTTGTTCTAAAATTTTCTGGTTGGGGGTTTCGGCTAATTGTGCATGGATGTGGAGAAAATCGAGGGAGAAGGTTGGTGATTTTGGGCCATCGAAATTTAGGTGGGGACTAGGGTATAGTTTTTTGGGTTTGGGACAAATGGAGGTCCTTATATAGATAACGTTTTAAAACATTATTCCCTCGAATATTTTCCGAACTCCAAAGAAAGCATGCTGCCTAGCATTTATAATGTTTTACCCATATTCCAGACACAATGGAATGTATATTGAGAGCCAATTCCATTATATTTGGACGATAGTTTTTCGAATCGAGTTATTTTAATTGAATTTGCTTAAATTAATTTTTAGGTGTTTTAGCTTCGCACGACCAAAATGTAAGTCCAATCGATATGAAATTTGAAATCCTATAATTACTTACTATTACGGATGTAATGAAACTGGTTTCTTCGAAATTTTAGGCAGTGTCAAAAATGACAATTTTTACACGTTAATAATTCAAATAAATTTTAATTTCTATTTGTTCACTTTTTATTCAAATTTAAAAGTTTGCTAACTTCGTTCTAATTCAAATAGAATTTATATAAACTTTACAAATCATTTCCACTTATTTTAAATTCAACATTCAATTATTTCCATAATTTCTAATATTAAATTAACAATTTAATTATCCAATCAAATTAAGTTATTTGAAATATAAGTTATTCAACTTATAAAATTTACTTTTGAGTATCTAAAATCAATTAAATATTCCAATTTCGAATGACTAAAATTCTGTGTCGTAACATTCTCTTGTACTTAATAGAATTTTGTCCCCGTAATTGCCAAGTAAGAAAATGCCACAAAACCCATTAACTTTTCAAAAACAATAGTTAAAATAGATTATCGAATTCATACAAACCTTTTAACTTTTCTGGTATTTATTAGTTGCAACTTCATTGTCACATTCTCTAAGTTTCTAAATTCATTCATATTCATTAGCTAATACAATTCCAAAAATCAACTAATATCATTCAGACTATAACACAAAATAAAAAATTTCGTTATCAACATTTATTTTCAAATTTTTCAAAAATTTTCTAACGCCTTAAATTTTCAAAAAGATTCTCCAAAGTCTCCTTTGCACGGTTCAATCGGAAAAAATAACAATATATATAATCATAAATATACATCTCATCTCAATGATGAGGCATCCCGTGGGGGAGAAATATAAAAGTGCACTATGTAACCCGAGATATGTACCTTATATATATTTAGCAAGCACATACAGCTAATATAGCGTGAAAGCGAGCACCAAATGCATAGCAACGCCATCCGCACCTACTAAACACTCAACAAACAATAAGTACATGTATATATGGAAAGCAATATCAATGTACAACATGTACAACACATACTATACAACAATTATATGCAAAGGAAACACATGCAACATAAGAAATCACTAAACACTAACATCCAACTAACAACCATCCAACAATTTTACAACCAAATCGATTCATAACCAAATCAATATACATTCATTTCTCATTAACATTCATTGAATTGGTTTTCAATTTATTCACATTTGATTCATTAAGATTGGATTTTACTAACATACATTTATTCATATTCAATTAGTTTACATTCACTAATTTACATTCAAGGTAGTTCACTTCCAAATTAAATTCAATTCAATTCTATTTAGATTCACTTTACTTTCAATTTGAATTCAATTATTTAGCTTTCAAGTTCATTAATTAAATGTCATTAACATTTAATGAATTTCTATTTAATCAACTAACAACCAATGCATATCCAACATAACCAAATTAATTTACGTTACACTCAACATTCATATTTACTTTGGTTACATTCAATCTGGTTTAACACATTTAGTTCTGATTGGTTGATATTAAATATTCACATTCTTTGCTAATACTCAATTTAGATTCACATTACGTTGAATCACATTTCATTTCATACAATTTCTACTTTAGTTTAATTCAATATTTTATACAACACTTTCAATGTTATTATTTATTTACAACTTCTTTACTTAAGTTTTATTCCAACATTCCCAATTTAAGTTATATTTAATCTAACAAATAATCATCCCAAACCATATTCGATTAGCCAATTTATTTTACAACCAAAATTGAATTTCATTTAACAATTCAAATTTATGTTCATATTCATCACTTCAACTTTTAATTCACTTGATAGCCAGTTTGACTTCATTCAAATCTTAACTCAGATTAAATTTCTTTCTAACCTCCTTTTATATTTCTTAGGTTAACTTCCTTTCCTATATTCATCTTATTTAACTTAAGTTTTAACTTATAATTCCAATTCAAAAACAATTTCTTAACATTTCATAATTAACAAATCTAAACTTTTGTTTCCAACTTATTATTACCAAATTCATAAGTTACACACTTATTCACTTTAACTTTCATGAATATATACTCATGTTTTATTTCACTCTCATTTTATTATTTGAAATCATGGTTATATAATCACTTTACAACTTAGGTTCATGTTCACTTTTATTTGATTCATCAATGCACTTAATTAAATTCGCTAACTCCAATTTATTTAACTTTACCGAAGTTAAATTCCAATTTCATATTCCAATTTAAAATTTTCTAGTTACAAGCTCAAAAACTCTTGCTTTTAACTTGTTATTACTAAATGTGTAAGTTATACAACTTAGTTATTTAAACTTTCAAATTCATATTATATAATCACTTACCACTTAAGTTTAATTTTCATTTCAATGACTTATCTAATCCAGTTCAAATCCAATTCACTTTATTTAACTTTCCTTTAGTTAAATTTCAGATCATAATTTCATTATGCTAACACAAATTTATTTAACTTTACAAAAGTTAAATTCTAATTTCATATCATAAGTCCAAACTCATTTCACTTACATTTATCAATTTCAAAATTGGATTTTAAATTCAAATTTGTTTATCAAATACAAAACTTAAATTTTAATTTTACTAATGGTAACAAGTCCATCACCCAGAAACTCAAAAGTGATACCAATGATGTTGCAATCATTACTCTTGTTATTTTCCAGCAACGGTAGTGAATTCAGTACATTATATTTTTTAAAATCCCTTTTTATATTTATAAATTTTTAATTATGTAATTTCACTATTTCACTTCACTCATATAAGATTCGTTCCAAATTTATTTACTTGTTTAGATTTATAATAATAGCACATCTTCAAACTTTGAAAACAACTGTCAAAATAAATAGGATACAATATAACAGCCCGTATTTTTCGGTAATTAAAATATTAATTAAATAAGATTTTAGAATTTTATGTTGAAAGAAAACTAATATTTGTGATGTTATAATGAGAGTAATAACTAGAATGTAATGTTAGTAATTTTAATTAAGGTAATTGCTAACTATTTTAATGTAATTTTAATTAATTGAAGTGATTGTAAAGTTATAATTTGTTATAAACTATAAATAAGGAAATTCATTGAATGTTGAAATTATATCTAATCAATTATAATTGGCTAATATTGAATATGAAATCAGTGATATTGTTCGAATGCTATTGATAACTATTTAATGTATTTTCGAAGCAATTGAAATAAACTGTAGGTTAACTTGGTTATAATTGTAAATAATGAAATAAATTAAATGATGTAGTTAGTGGTGAACTTGTATGTAATTAATTGAAATAGGTTAATATTGGATACAAAACCTTTTTGGGTAAGCAAATTATAACCATTGGTTGTAAAGAATAAGATAATGGGATGAGTTATTGTTATAAACGATATTATTAAATATTTTATCATTAATTTATCCATTTGAATATTGAATGGGTAATTAATGGATTAAGGCAATTGAACGTTGGGTTTAATGTTGGAATTGTATGTCAGGAATTGAAGTAATTGTAAAGTAATTTGGTGATAAGTTGAAATAATAAAATGAACTAAATGTTGTATAAAAAAGGGAAAATTATATGAAATTAATGGAAAATTGAGTATAATCAGGGTTGTGTAAGTAGTCATAACATTTGTTGTTGATAATAAACTTATCAATGTGATAAAGTAAAGGTAAAATTTATCATTTATCACTTTATTTAATCTATTGAAAATCAATTGCAATTAATCTTATTACTTATTGCAGTTAATATGAATTAAAGTGATAACTATAGATGATTGAGGTAATGAAATAGTAAACCAACGTTAAGTATATATGTAAGATGATAATTGATTGAATAATATGATGAAAATCAAAATAAATGTATATCGAAATTTGAATTAATTAATGAATTTATTGCCATTAATTTGACTTGTAATCTTTCAATAAAAGGGAAAGAGAATTTATTTGAAATTAATGGCGTTTAATGAAAGAAACGTATGTTTCTTAGGATCCATTTTAAGGTATAATTTTGAAATTGATTAAAATTATGTCGATTTGGAATCTTTCAATTTAAAAGTGTAAAAAAAAGAAACATTGATTTTAATTAATGGATTTAACGAATGAAACATACATTATTGCTTAAAATAAAAAGAATGTTTTAATGAAAATAAAACAAACATTTTCATTTTGAAGGTAAAAATAATTTTATAAAAAGAAGAAAAAATGAATTTTAAAACAATATTTTACAGTCATTAAATATTATGTATATAAGTGATTTTAACACTAAACTTGAAATTTAAATTAAAATAAACTTTTAGTTTTCATGATTGCGCTCCAAGAAAAACTTTATTTTGAAAAAAACTTTAATTTGAGTTTCGGATCATCTTTTATTTTGTGTAACGTTACGTTGGTTATTTTATTCAAATTTATTTATTGTATGTTAATTATGTTTAAACGGGTACAAATAAAGTATATTTGATGTTAATATATTTAATTGAGTGGAACATGCAATTAATTAGATCCTAAGTGGTCCCTTCATTTCATTATTATCCAATACACCTGCCACTATTTCTACATTTGGTTTTATTGTAATTCTCCGATGTTGTTGAAACATGAATTCATGTCCTTTCTTATTCTTCTGTTTTGTTTATTTTATTACCCAAAGCATTTACATAGATCAAATAGCTTCATTTTATTTGCCCCTTCCGTACCTATTTCTTTTGTTACTTCCCTTTCTTCTTTTGAAAGTCTGGAAGGTGAGACTGAGTGATTCAGCATTCCAGACTCACCTTCGGAGTTGGAGCTTTTCTTGAAGATCCAGCCATCTATTTTACTTTTGGTATCTAGTGATTTCAGTGATGTATTCTGATTTGTACCTGATATATCTTGTTACTCTTATGTTGTATCTTGTTTAACTCTGATGCATCTTATATTTATATAGTAGCTTCATGAACTTCTATCTCTTTTAATTCCGCTGCATTATTATTTACTCTGTGTCTATGATCTATGATTATTTATTTACCGTATAATCTGAGATTTTGTCAAATTTTATTTACAACGCGGTATTTTGAGCAATTCAAGTCCGACATGTGCAGATGTGAATGGTTGAAAATACCGGTCGTTACAAACGCAGTCGAGATCTGGTCTCCACGATGAACGGAATTCGACCATAGCCGTTGGATGCGTAAATCTCTCCTTGATCTAAAATTTTCAAGTTGGGGGTTTCAGCTAATTGTGCATGGATATGGAGAAAATCGAGGGAGAAGGTTGGTGATTTCTGGCCATCGAAATTTAGGTGGGGACTAGGGTATAGTTTTTTGGGTTTGGGACAAATGGAGGTCCTTATATAGATAACGTTTTAAAACACTATTCCCTCGAATATTTTTCCGAACTCCAAAGAAAGCATGCTGCCTGGCATTTATAATGTTTTACCCATATTCCAGACATAATGGAATATATATTGAGAGCCAATTCCATTATATTTGGACGATAGTTTTTCGAATCGAGTTATTTTAATTGAATTTGCTTGAATTAATTTTTAGGTGTTTTAGCTTCGCACGACCAAAATGTAAGTCCAATCGATACGAAATTTGAAATCCTATAATTACTTACTATTACGGATGCAATGAAACTGGTTTCTTTGAAATTTTAGGCAGTGTCAAAAATGACTATTTTTACACGTTAATAATTCAAATAAATTTCAATTTCTATTTATTCACTTTTTATTCAAATTTAAAAGTTTGCTAACTTCGTTCTAATTCAAATAGAATTTATATCGACTTTACAAATCATTTCCACTTATTTTAAATTCAACATTCAATTATTTCCATAATTTCAAATATTAAATTAACAATTTAATTATCCAATCAAATTAAGTTATTCAACTTATAAAATTTACTTTTGAGTATCTAAAATCAATTAAATATTCCAATTTCGAATGACTAAAATTCTGGGTCGTAACATTCTCTTCTACTTAAAAGAATTTTGTCCCCGTAATTACCAAGGATGAAAATGTCATAAAATCCCATTAACTTTTCAAAAACAATAGTTAAAATAGATTATCGAATTCCTTCAAACCTTTTAACTTTTCTGGTATTTATTAATTGCAACATCATTGTCACATTCTCTAAGTTTCTAAATTCATTCATATTCATTAGCTAATACAATTCCAAAAATCAGCTAATATCATTTCAGATTATAACACAAAATAAAAAATTTCGTTATCAACATTTTTTTCAAAATTTTCAAAAATTTTCTAACGCCTTAAATTTTCAAAAAGATTCTCCAAAGTCTCCTTTGCATGGTTCGATCAAAAAAATAACAATATATATAATCATAAATATACATCTCATCTCAATGATGAGGCATCCCGTGGGGGAGAAATATAAAAGTGCAATATGTAACCCGAGATATGTACCTTATATATATTTAGCAAGCACATACAGCTAATATAGCGCGAAAGCGAGCACCAAATGCAAAGCAACGCCATCCTCACCTACTAAACACTCAACAAACAATAAGTACATGTATATATGGAAAGCAATATCAATGTACAACATGTACAACACATACTATACAACAATTATATGCAAAGGAAACACATGCAACACAAGAAGTCACCAAACAAAAACATCCAACTAACAACCATCCAACAATTTTACAACCAAATCGATTCATAACCAAATCAATATACATTCACTTCTCATTAACATTCATTGAATTGGTTTTCAATTTATTCACATTTGATTCATTAAGATTGGATTTTACTAACATACATTTATTCATATTCAATTAGTTTACATTCACTAATTTACATTCAAGTTAGTTCACTTTCAAATTAAATTAAATTCAATTCTATTTAGATTCACTTTACTTTCAATTTGAATTCAATTATTTAGCTTTCAGGTTCATTAATTAAATTTCATTAACATTTAATAAATTTCTATTTAATCAACTAACAACCAATGCATATCCAACATAACCAAATTAATTTACGTTACACTCAACATTCATATTTACTTTGGTTACATTCAATCTGGTTTAACACATTTAGTTCTGATTGGTTGATATTAAATATTCACATTCTTTGCTAATACTCAATTTAGATTCACATTACGTTGAATCACATTTCATTTCATACAATTTCTACTTTAGTTTAATTCAATATTTTATACAACACTTTCAATGTTATTATTTATTTACAACTTCTTTACTTAAGTTTTATTCCAACATTCCCAATTTAAGTTATATTTAATCTAACAAATAATCATCCCAAACCATATTCGATTAGCCAATTTATTTTACAACTGAAGTTGAATTTCATCTAACAATTCAAATTTATGTTCATATTCATCACTTCAACTTTTAATTCACTTGATAGCCAGTTTGACTTCATTAAAATCTTAACTCAGATTAAATTTCTTTCTAACCTCCTTTTATATTTCTTAGGTTAACTTCCTTTCCTACATTCATCTTATTTAACTTAAGTTTTAACTTATAATTCCAATTCAAAAACCATTTCTTAACATTTCATAATTAACAAATCTAAATTTTTGTTTCCAACTTATTATTACCAAATTCATAAGTCACACACTTATTCACTTTAACTTTCATGAATATATACTCATGTTTTCTTCCACTCTCATTTTATTATTTGAAATCATGGTTATATAATCACTTTACAACTTAGGTTCATGTTCACTTTTATTTGATTCATCAATGCACTTAATTAAATTCACTAACTCCAATTTATTTAACTTTACCGAAGTTAAATTCCATTTTCATATTCCAATTTAAAATTTTCTAGTTACAAGTTCAATAACTCTTGCTTTTAACTTGTTATTACTAAATGTATAAGTTATACAACTTAGTTATTTAAACTTTCAAATTCATATTATATAATCACTTACCACTTAAGTTTAATTTTCATTTCAATGACTTATCTAATCCAGTTCAAATCCAATTCAGTTTATTTAACTTTCCTTTAGTTAAAATTTCAGATCATAATTTCATTATGCTAACACAAATTTATTTAACTTTACAAAAGTTAAATTCTAATTTCATATTATTATAAGTCCAAACTCATTTCACTTACATTTATCAATTTCAAAATTAGATTTTAAATTCAAATTTGTTTATCAAATACAAAACTTAAATTTTAATTTTACTAATGGTAACAAGTCCATCACCCAGAAACTCGAAAATGATACTAATGATGCTGCAATCATTACCCTTGTTATTTTCCAGCAACGGTAGTGAATTCAGTACATTATATTTTTTAAAATCCCTTTTTATATTTATAAATTTTTAATTATGTAATTTCACTATTTCACTTCACTCATATAAGATTAGTTCCAAATTTATTTACTTGTTTAGATTTATAATGATATCACATCTTCAAACTTTGAAAAACAACTGTCAAAATCAATAGGATACAATGTAACAACCCGTATTTTTCGGTGATTAAAATATTAATTAAATAAGATTTTAGAATTTTATGTTGAAAGAAAACTAATATTTGTGATGTTATAATGAGAGTAATAACTAGAATGTAATGTTAGTAATTTTAATTAAGGTAATTGCTAACTATTTTAATGTAATTTTAATTAATTGAAGTGATTCTAAAGTTATAATTTGTTATAAACTATAAATAAGTAAATTCATTAAATGTTGAAATTATATCTAATCAATTATAATTGGCTAATATTGAATATGAAATCAGTGATATTGTTCGAATGCTATTGATAACTTTTTGATCTAATTTCGAAGGAATTGAAATAAATTGTAGGTTGACTTGGTTATAATTGTAAATAATGAAATAAATTAAATGATGTAGTTAGTGGTGAACTTGTATGTAATTAATTGAAATAGGTTAATAATGAATACAAAACCTTTTTGGGTAAGCAAATTATAACCCTTGGTTGTAAAGAATAAGATAAGGGGATGAGTTATTGTTATAAACGATATTATTAAATATTTTATCATTAATTTATCCATTTGAATATTGAATGGGTAATTAATGGATTAAGGCAATTGAATGTTGGGTTTAATGTTGGAATTGTACGTCAGGAATTGAAGTAATTGTAAAGTAATTTGGTGATAAGTTGAAATAATGAAATGAACTAAATATTGTATAAAAAAGGGAAAATTATATGAAATTAATGGAAAATTGAGTATAATCAGGGTTGTGTAAGTAGTCATAACATTTGTTGTTGATAATAAACTTATCAATGTGATTAAGTAAAGGTATCATTTATCACTTTATTTAATCTATTGAAACTAAATTGAAAATCAATTGCAACTAGTCTTATTACTTATTGCAGTTAATATGAATTAAAGTGATAACTATAGATGATTGAGGTAATGAAATAGTAAACCAACGTTAAGTATATATGTAAGATGATAATTGATTGAATAATATGATGAATATCAATATATATATATATATATATATCGAAATTTGAATTAATTACTGAATTTATTGCCATTAATTTGACTTGTAATCTTTCAATAAAAGGGAAAGAGAATTTATTTGAAATTAATGGCATTTAATGAAAGAAATGTATGTTTCTTAGGATCCATTTTAAGGTATAATTTTGAAATTGATTAAAATTATGTCGATTTGGAATCTTTCAATTTAAAAGTGTAAAAAAAAGAAACATTAATTTTAATTAATGGATTTAACAAAAGAAACATACATTATTGTTTAAAATAAGAAGAATGTTTTAATGAAAATAAAACAAACATTTTCATTTTGAAGGTAAAAATAATTTTATAAAAAGAAGAAAAAATGAATTTTAAAAAAAATATTTTACAGTCATTAAATATTATGTATATAAGTGATTTTAGCACTAATTTGAAATTTAAATTAAATTAACCTTTTAGTTTTCATGATTGCGCTACGAGAAAAACTTTATTTTGAAAAAAACTTGAATTTGAGTTTTGGATCATCTTTTATTTTGTGCAATGTTACGTTGGTTATTTTATTCAAATTTATTTATTGTATGTTAATTATGTTTAAACGGGTATAAATAAAGTATATTTGATGTTAATATATTTAATCTAGTGGAACATGCAATTAATTAGATCCTAAGTGGTCCCTTCATTTCATTATTATCCAATACACCTGCCACTATTTCTACATTTGGTTTTATTGCAGTTCTCTGATGTTGTTGAAATATGAATTCATGCCTTTCTTATTCTTCTGTTTTGTTTATTTTATTACCCAAAGCATTTACATAGATCAAATAGCTTCATTTTATTTGCCCCTTCCGTACCTATTTCTTTTGTTACTTCCTTTTCTTCTTTTGTTTCATATCTTATTCTTTCCCTTAGAACTTCATTATTTTTCAAACATTAGGCCCTCTATTTTTTTTCCCTAAAGTCTCATTGTCAGCCGAGCTTTATACCTCCACTTAGTTGCCTCTAATTCATTTTTACTGAAGCTATGTTCAATAAAAAAAGTTTGAGCATTTATTTCTTCCTCAACCACATCCGCTCCTTTCCTCATCACCTTGCATTCTTCTGCAAGAAGCCTTCAAAAAAATGAACAAAGAGAATTAGCTTTCATGGTTTTGGCTATCTACTTCTTGCATTCGTTTTGGGTACATCAAATTTGAAAACATGAGTTATTAAAGTTTCTTATTTTAATAATTAAATGTGTACATATTTTTTTAAGTGGAAATTAGGCACAAGTGCCTCTTTAGCAAGTGCAATTAGTTTTTAGGACACACAACTGAAATAATTACTTTTAATGACAAAATACAAAATAATTAGTTTCTAAGGCCAAAAATCCTATAAAATTATGTCCTTAAAAGTAATTGGACTGCTGCCTTTGTCCTTAAAAGTAATAATTCTACTGACTTTGGCCTTGAAATTAATTTCTGCGGATGTGTGTCCTAGAAACTAATTGGACTGCAAAGTTTGTCCTTCTAGTGAAATGCCCCTTTTTTAATATATCCTTATAACCTGGATATCTTCCTAATACGAGCTCCGATACATGTGTAGTTTCTTCCGCTGAACTCCTATTGGAATTCCTGACGACATGAAATAGGTTTGGCTGATTTGGAGACTGTTGGAAAATGCATCTTTGTTTGGATTTTTGCGTTCTAAATATCAAAGATGAGTGTTTTGATCCACTCACGAATCTAAATTATCTTATGTTAGTTAAATTAAATTTATAATGTGATTATAAATTTATTGATTATTTGGTATTTTTTAGATTGTCATTTAAGTTAAATTTTAACTTATGTTGAATTGAATTGCCATTTAATTAATATTGATTATAAATTGCTAGTTAAACTCCTGATAATGATAATCAATTGATTGTTGTGATTTACTAGCTGATTTGGATGTTGGATTGTGATGGATGTTACTGGTTGGCATTCTGGATGTTAGGATGTTTATTTATGTAAATATCTTTGTTATCACTATGGATTGAAATGATAACCCGAGTGGTTTTGATGATTTTAAATTTTGATTTTGGATACTAGTTGAAATGGCATATACCCATATAATTTCTTGAATTTGGATTATTTATTGGAATTGAATTATTTGAAAGGTTTTTAAGTTTTAAAATTTAAACTTTGGATTTATTTTAATTATACTGATTAAGATTGGTATTTCGAACTATTCGAAATCTTTTAAATAATTATATCCACGTTGTACACTTGATAGGAGATGAAAATCCCGTAACATCTCTGAAGCCATTACAGTAATATTTCTACTCCGCTTATTTTGATTTGATTTACATAAGATCTTTTAATCCTGACTCGATTGTTTTGTCTTTTCATTACGCTCAGGTCAGTTTGAGCTTTTCAGTATATTGAAGACTGTTTTAATTTGGAGGATGAAGACAGAGATGAGTCTACTATTTATTATTAATTATTCCAATACATCATGTGCCTGTTGCATTATTTATTTATTTCTACTATATGTATATCTCTGATTTATATTGTAAAAGTGTAATCAAATTCATTTGTAAAATAGCTTCATGAATTGTTTATTTTATTATTATATTTTGTCATTCCGCTGTGAGATTCTGTGTTTTTTCCTTCTTTTCTATTAATTTCTTATTTACCCCATTAACAATCCTCCTTTTTGAATGGTTTGAGTTGTCATATGTGGTTTATTGTTGATTTAAACCGTCCAAAAAGGTGGGTCGTTACAGTTGGTATCAAAGCCAGGTTTTGACATACCTTAGCCTATTGAGGTTAACTCATTAGAGATTGGCTATACCCTATAATGAGTTGTCTGAATGTATATATACGAGAACGCGTATTTGTTAGTGTTATAAAATGTTTTATATGAGTTTTTAAATGAATAATTTTTCCTAATATTATACGTCGTATAAAGGGATAAAAATTTTATAACCAATATGGTTATTTGTAATGTTTTTTATTTATGAAATGGTAATATTTAATTATTATCATTTATAGTGTGATTTATTGTATTTAGTTAGTTTATAAGCATTGACTACTACTGTTGATTGAATTTATGAACTAAACACTAGCTTAATAAGGGTGTATCAAAGGAAATAAAGTGAATGATTGTATGAATACTACTTCTATGTTTAGTCTTAGTAAAGATAATTCAAACTGAAAAATTTGAGATCTAAAACTCTAGTGTTTTAGAAATAGGTTTCCTAATATTTTATAAATAATAGTATTATTATTCAAAAGTAAATAATTAGAATATTTTTATAAAATTAAAATGTTTTGTTGTGAATCTTGTTGTTTATTGATTGGTAGTTTCAACTATTGAAATAAAATGAAATATCTGTATATTTTGGATAGTCGAAACTTCTGAATTAATATATGAGTTAAAACTTAATAATTGGGTTGAATTAAACAGTTGAATTTGATAACCTTAATTTGAAAGCGAGTGAAACAAGGTTTGTAACATCCTGCCTTTTTGTATGTTTAAATCGACGATAAACCACACATGTTAGACTCAAACCATACAGAAGGGCAGATTGTTATTGGGGTAAATAAGAAAACAAAGAAAGAAATAAAACAAATAGAATCTCACAGCAGAATGAAAAAATATAATAATCAAATAACAGTTCATGAATCTATTTATAAAACATTTGATTATGCTTATACAACACATATCGGAGTTACACATACGAGAGGATAATAAATAATCCAGCGCAACAGTATGAATGTAGTGGAATAATATAACAAATAGTAGTAATACAATCTTCGTCTTCGTCCTCCAGAAATAAAGTCTTCGAATCGTGAAATGCTCAGACCGACCCGAGCGAATTGAAATGACAAAACACTAAAAGATCTTATGTAAGTTAAATCAATGGTAATTAATATGAGCGGAACGGCGTCAGTGATGTTTACGGGAATTGACATATCATATCTAGTGTCTAACGTGAGTGCAGTAACTTAGGAGATGTTCGGGATTCACATCTCCTAAGGATCCGTTAAACTATTTACTATATAGTAATATTTCGCTATTGTAATAATGTCTATAGTAAAATAAACTTACTTTTAAGTAGCATTAAGGCTTTATATTTTCCACCTTAACACGTAATAGTCTCAGTAGTCCATCCAGTATCAATGTATGCCCAGATCGGGAGACTACACTAAATACTCCACCGACTACGGAAGAAAACCAAACTCATACAAGGCGTGATAGGGTAGGTGACACGGCACAACTAGGCAATCCCAGGGTATATATATATATATACACCAATTATGCTTCCAGACCGGTGGTAATGCGTAGCAGCTACTACCGTCCACCTCGAGCCACACCCTCAAAATCAAAAGGGCCTCAATCAATCACAAAGTAATAGAATGGTACTGAAGGAGTGTGTCCCATAAAAGGTTCTACCTTCTTAGCCCGTTGATCGCTCCTATTTTAGCCACCTTATGCCAACTCATGGGAGTCGGGTCCACGTATATACCTCAATAGAACGTCGCCTCCATCATACTTCATTCTGGAATCTCTACCGCGTACACGGTTGTTAAAGTAGTTTTCGAAGTTGGCAGAGAGTATGACAACTTCCGATCCCGATCTCTTTAACAACCAAACATTATTATAACACCGCGGTCATTTCAAAATAACTTATACTTCAAGACCAAAATATCAGTGCCTTTTCAAAACCATATATATACGATATCATTTTCATTTCAAACATATCCTTTTCTAAAATCATAACACTTTCAAAGCCATAACATTTCGAAATCAAAGCACTTGAAATATAACGCTTTCAAATTATAGTACTTTGAAACTTATAACTTTGAAACATAACTTCCACCACTTAAATGGTTTAAATATTTTAAATACGTTATATAATAAACTAGCTTTTTTAATTTCACAAATCAATTCCAAAACAACTCGAAAGTCTAAATTTTAAATTTAACCAAAACGCAAATCAAAAATTTCAATTCAATTCAGTTTTCAAATAGCTATTCCAAATTATATTGATCTGAAAACAGATTTGATCCACAGAATAAACCAATTCAAATTTAGTATATTTCAAAGTTTAAGTATTCAACAAATTCAAACTAAGTTTGGTAATTACAGTTCAACAATTCAATTTCCTATTATTTAGTTTTGTAATTCCATTATCATTTAAATAAAACTCAAATTATAAATAACTAAATATTTCCTTCAATTTATTTATACTTGAAATATTCATTTAATTCACCTTAAACGAAAATCAAGTTATAAAATCATACCTTTTAAAATTTCAAATTTATTAAATTTTAAATCAAACTTATTTGAGTTTAATTCTTAAATAAATTCAACTTCAAATAAATTTCAAATTAATCTTCCAACCTTAATTTATTTAAATCATTATAACCTCTATATTAAAATATAATTTAAATACTTAACCATATTTTCTTCAACAAAAATAAAACTTATTATTAAGCTTATTCTATATTAAACAAATTATACATAGCTTAAAATCAAGGATAAAAATAACATTTATATAATATCAAAAATCAATATTTATCTAAAACCATATATTTCTTTATAAAACCATAGAAATCATTTCAAAATATTTTTAGATATAGACCACGGTGTCTGTATATAATTTTCTATCCTATGATCAAGTGATATGGATATTTATCATTTCAATCCGTAGTTTAAAATATAAATACGGTTATATATCATTTCAAACCGCAATCCAAATGAAATAAAAATCCATAACAACTTGGAGTTTATAACAATATAAAATACAGCATTCATTCATCCAATATCAATCATCAAACATTTATCACAATCATCATCCAATTCAATCAATAACATCAATATAAAATAGATAACAAATAACAGGTATTTATTAGCAGTTTATATTCAATAATAAAATAAATAACCATTTTATCCAAATAAATTCAAATAAAAAGAGATGATGATTCAAAATATGCCAAACAGTCATAAATAAATTTCTAATCACATCATAAATCAATTTAACAAACATAAGAAATTTTAGAAGTTGTGAGTGAGTTAAAACACTCGCCTTTCAAATTTAAATTGAATTTAAATCCAATTTAAACTTAAAATTCAAACAGTCTTCGAATCCATCCAAACCAGTGCCAAAATGTCTGGAATTCCAATACGATCCTAACGGAGAAAACCGTGCATGAATCGGACCTCATATGTGGAAGTTATGTCGATTAGAACGAGTTGAAGTCAAAATTAAATTAAAACAAAATAAATAAACTTATCCTCATCTATTTCGCCACGTCAGCTACCTTTCGTTCTCCTCAAACCCTAACTTCGCGTATGCACACACGAGCCACCACCAGAAATCATCCAAATGCCGCCTCGAACCACTGGCGAGGCCAGCCGCCACCTCGCCAGAGTCTCACCGCCACCCTGCAACCCCCCTCCCTGCCCCACGATGAACACCGAATGCTACCCAATCGAGAACCTGAGCAGAAACAGCCAAATATGCAAAACCCTATTTGAATTTTCCAGTTTGATCCAACCTTTGATTCGACGCATAAACCACATAGATGAAGTCCCCTCGGTCCGCTCTACAATACCCACAAAATGATTCGAGGATCGGACAAGTTTGGTCGAGAGGCGATGAATGACCGCGAACAGTTCATCGATTTCCGGCCACATTGAAACCCAGGTTGAAAAACGAATCATATATTTGACTTGCGCACATCGAGAGCTTCAAATCCATATATAATTTGATATAGTTTGTGGAGTTTAATTTCTGAAGTTGTATTTTGAATTGAAATTGGATTGGGAAGATTAGGGTTTTCAGCCATTGAGGAAGAGGAGCAACAGAAATTTCTATACGTACAGAAATAAGGAATAGAAAGGCAGCGAGGGTTTATAACCGGATATATGCAGGTAGAGCTAAAAATAGAGGAACGGATACGATTGGTTTGGATAGAAAAAATGTGACGTCGCGCAAATCCGTACCCCTTGAATATACACTAATCTCCATAGATTAATTCAAGATGAACAGAAATACGAATTATCAATGTTTTAGAAAAAGAAAAAGGATAGAAGAAGAGATAAGAAGATAGAAAAATAGAGAGAAAAGAAAATAGAAAATAGAACGGAACAGAAAAACAACAGAACAACATCAGAATCTCACAATTGCAGCGGGACAACATATAATAATAAATGAATAATCTTTAAACAAAGAACTATATCCGTTATTACATTTTATACATTACATTACATCATATCATATCATCAGAGTGTACAACATCATACAACAACAAACATCAAACAGCGGAAAAAGAAATACTATATACTAGTAATACGCCATGCCATCCGTCTTGCCTCCAGCAACTCCAGAATATCCTGATAAACCTTAACTCTTGACTGCCCGTGTGGAAATTGGTGGGCACCCAGAGTTTAGGAAGGAAAACAATAAACTCCGAGTCAGTCATGTGACTGGTATGAGAACTCAAAACAGTTTATTTATCTTTAAAATCAAAATAGAGGAATATTTTTAAAGTCAATTCGCAATGCTTTTAAAAATGAGACTACCATAAGACCTCCCGCCACACACACAATGCAAACGCAGACTTGGAGGAGATTTCTCCTTATGATAGTCAAAGATGATTGATACGTATTAAAAAGAAACATTTGATATTATTACTAGTGCATAGTGTAGGAAAACATTTCGAAAGTAGAATATAAATCTTAGCCAGCATAGGTACCATTATAGTATGCTTACTATAGCTACCATATTAGATGGCAGGTTCTACAACTAAAACCGTACAAGTCTCGTATTGTTTCTTTGGATTTCCAACGAATGATCAGGCCAAAGAACTTCCCATTGCCACATGAGAATGCCTCTGGATGGACATCCCCGAGAACCAAACCGGATCTCTACCAACACAAGGCCGGGTTACCCCTAACTGAGTAACAACTGACCGAATATGCCCTCCCCCGGTCCTTTGGGACCTTTCACCGAGCGCTCGCAATCAATTCACACAATCATAAAGTTTTTTCAACATGAGTAAGTATCTGGGCTCCATACCATGATACCACCCTTTTCCAGAAGGAAATGCACATATCCTAAAGGGCGCTACCCCTCATAACCTTGCTGCATCTTTCCTGTTTTGACCATTCCGGGGTGTGAGGCTCGACGAAGTCACGTCCACAAAAACATACTTTATACAAAAGCCATGCTTTGGGTCAACAAATGTTCATAGAAATGATCACCAGGATAGACGATCAAATAAACGATCCTATCACAAATAATCAACACAATGATCATTTCACAGCAACACTCAGCATGTCACATTACCAAATTGGGAATATATCGCTGATAACCTTCAACTACATAACCTCTGAGCTCGTACGTCTCAGAGAAGGGTGTTAAGCTAAAAGAATAAATTCTCCACCACCAACAGAAATATATTTGAAAGAAATCAGCTTTATATCTCAATTTGTAATGTCAGAATACAATCCATACAAGTCTGTTACGGGCTCGAACAAAACCGAAGGCACTTACAAAGAAGTCCTTGCAATCCGGGTATTCACAATCCCGATCGAATTTCCCATCACTTAGGGAATCTCTATACCAGGAGCTACCCAGTGCAGAGACAATCGATAGGTCATCCTATCGCTTTCGCAAATACCCGGTCTTCAACACCGGTCATCAATGCTATCCATTACGTCGTATCACTATTCGGAATGGGTAATTCGAATAACGAGCGCAATAATTTAAAAATAAGTGTAGCATTCAAATTCAGCAAATCACAACAAATACCTTTCAAAGGTAAATATTGATAGTCGGTTATTGAACTATCAATGGATATGCACACATCACCAGATTCCAAATAATTTTCCAAATTATTTATTTTCCAAAATATCTTTACTAGATATATAATTTCACACTTCAAAAATAAATCAATATTTATTTTTAAACAAATTCTCCTTTTATAAATTCCATAGTGAATTTATATTCCAAAATATCCATGCATATACGATTACAATTATTCATTTCAATTTATCTTCAAGAAGATAAATTCTCAAAATATTCACTTTATATTGGAAAATATTTCCATACTTATTTATTCATAAGTAATTCACAAATTTTATTTATTTTCAACACTTGGAAAATATTCAATATACTTAAATCGAAATTAAGTATATATTTCATTCTTTAAGGAAATCATTCTCTTAACCATATTTATTTGGGCCAAAACGAATGTTGCGTAAAACATCGTTACGACAACCCAAAATCACTAGTATAGGGATTCGAAATTAAAATAGATATATATAAATCCCAATACAATACAAAACATTTCCTTTCGGAAATCATTTACTATAACAATAGTGTTATAGTCCACCATTTCCTCCTATTTCTCGAAACGTCTATTTCAACAATAGATGTTGAAATCTATGGTTTCGAATCTCAACACATTTTAAAACATCGTTAGATCGTTTTAATTCTATTTAAAACATCAAATCTAAACATTTTCTTTAACATATTATTCATTATTCAAAAACGTGAATATACTACGTTAACCAATTTCATCCTTTTATACATTTTATTTCAAAGGATTATTCACAGTCAAAAACGTGAATATAACTCCATTAATAGGTTTCAACAATTTACTTATCAAAATAAGTCGTTTGCGAATTTATAAAACAACGTTTATAAATTCCTTTATTAACCTATATTCAATTCATAACCCAATTATAAACCAAAAGTTCACGTTATAAGTTAAATACTTATAATTTATTTGTTTGCAAAAATCGTTCCTTTGAACTTCATAATTATAAATCTTATAACTTATAAGATTCAATTATTTATCCAAAACCATTCTTTAATAACTTCACGAAATTTATAAATCTTATTATTTATAAATTTCACTTATAACTTCACCATTTATAATTCTATAAATTCAATTCACTTATGAAATTCATTCACAATTCATTCTAACACTTATAGAAACTCATTTTATAATTCAATATTTTCATTTATAAATTATCAATTTATAAATCTTTTTATATAAATCAATTTATATTATTCTTTTAAAACATCCTTAAACTCCTTTATAATTTCACCATTTTGATTTATAAAATAATCAAATTTTATAAATCCTATATTTTCAACTTTTTATAATAAATTCAAAAATCCCGATTAAACTATTTTATAAAATCATTAGCCTCATATTTTCAAAAATCAACCTTTAACTATATTTCTCAAAAATCATAATTTTTATAACATTAAAAATTATATCGTTTATTTATTTAAAATGAATCAATTTCCAAACATATAGTATATTTTCAAAAATCACTTTAAAAATCATTTTAAAGTTCCAAAACTTGGTCCAATGATGCTACACACCAAATAGTCAATCACGACAACAACGATATCATATATCGATATGATAATCCATCAAATATCAAAATATCTGAAATCAAATAAATACTGTTGAGGAATCCAGTTGGATCCCTCCAACCTGTTTTCCTGCATCCACAAACATTAGCACAATACCAATTTCGCTCCAGTACGAAATTATCGCGGTATATGAGATTTAAAATATTATCCGCTTAATAGACGGCGCAATAGGGTCTCATCCGCTATACAAATGCGGAAAATCAATAACTCCAATATATACATATGCCAATATATATATATATATATATATATATATATATATATTGCTATTATATATAATACCAATTTCACTGTTTATGAAATATTCGCGGTATATGTTTTTAATAAATAACATCCGCTTACTAACGGCGCATAATGTCTATTTTAACAATCAATAGATAACAATCATCATTTAAACATGCATTCAAATATTTTAAATCTAACTATTTAAAATAAAATCAAAATCGATTCGATTGAGTGAGAAGTTCTCACCTTGATTTCAATTTCGTTTTAGCGATTTATTTCGAATAAAATTAAACGGACGTTTAATTTTACACGAAATTTTCACTAACTCCAAATGACTCCAATCCAACTCCATCGCGTAGTGCTCGTCCATACGATTCCAACGCAACTGGTTTCGCGCGTTTTCGACCTCGTATGAAAAAGTTATGCATTTTTAAAGATTACACGATTTTATATTAACTAATTTACAACATATATTTTATAATTTTCAACCTTAGCTAATCAAGACCGTTAGATCCAGCACCCTCAACATTAGGCCGTCCCTTCCCTCCATCTCCCTCACGTTTCACATCTCCAGTAAATGGCCGAACCAAGAACCCATCATCCACAAACTAGGGTTCGACTTTGCAACCACCTCGCTCGACGAAACTTCATCAAACCACCTCCATATTGAAGCCCATTGCAAGAGCTACCTTCACCATGAACAATGATGAACTCGGCTACCTGATGAGCTTCGAAATGCGTGCTCAACCCCCAGGGAACGTGGCCCATTATCTCACAAAATACAGCTCCAATCTCGATCTCCACCGTTGAATATAAGGATCTTGCCATGCTCTACAATATTGTAGTTGAGGGTTTTGTCTAAAAGCTGATGGATTGAGAGATCGGAGGGGAAGAAGTTGATTGAATTTCGGCCATACATCAGGTTGGAGGCGGCTGAAGCCTGCCTTGAAACCCTAGGCCATCTTATTTTGCAAATTGTGAATGTTAAGGGCTTATATAGAAAATTCACGCGACACTATTCATCCCGGATTTTCCGAACTCCAAACGAAGCGTGCCGGTTGGCGTTCCTAAGTTTTACCCCACGTTCCGAACACAATGGAACGTGTTTCGGAAGCTAATTCGGTCATCTGTGCGAGTTATGGAAATAAATGTTCGATTTAAATTAAATCGATTTAAACGATTTTCTAGGCGTTTTAATTTGTATCGGACAAACGGTAAATCCAATTGACACGAAATTTGAAACCTTACAATAATATCACATTACGGATCAGATGAAACTGGTTTCATCGAAATCCGAGACTTTTTGAAAAATGGCTATTTTAACTCGCCAAATTAATATTAAAAATAATTCAATGCGTTTCGAGCTGCCACGATCAAACGATAACTCCGATTGACACGAAAATTGAAATCCGGTAATAACTAACTATTACGAATCCAATGGAACTGATTTCGTCCAATTCTGAGACTGTTCAAAAATTGACTAATTTCACTAGTCGATTTAATATTAAAATATTCAATTTTCACAAAATAACTCTTAATTCGATTTTAAAAGTTCTAAAATATCATTCTAACTTCAATATGATAAAATAAAATTTTACAAATCATTTTCAATCATATTTAACTCAATTTTCAATTATTTCCATAATTTAACATATTAAATTATCGATTTAATTATCCAATTAAATCCAATTATTCGAAATAAAATTTATTCGACTTATAAATTCACTTATTAATATTTAAAATTAATTAAATATCCAAATTTTAATTATCAAAAATTCTGGGTCGTTACAAAAATGAAACGGGCCCAAAAGCCCATTTCGATTTAGGAACGAAAATGGATCAACCCATATATCAAAATAGATCTTTTAAAATATTTTTAAAACAATGGAACGGGTTCCAAGTCCAAATTCCATCGTATGAAGAAGTCATGCTAAAATCAAGTTATTTCAAATTGATTTCAATTTCATTGATTTCTAGGCGTTTTGCGCCCATACGATCAAAGACAAGTCTGATCGCTACGAAACTTGAAATCCAACAATAATTCACCATTATGGATCCGATGGAACTGGTTTCGTCGAAATTCGAGTTAGTGACCATGGCTATTTTCCAGTTAATTAAATAATTTAATATTAAATTAATTGATCACTTCTTCAATTCAAATTTAATTATTTACCATTTCTATCATTTCTGATTACAAATAAACTTCTAATTCATTAACCAAAATTTCCATATCAATCAAATTAGGATTTATTGCAAAATTTATAGTGTTTACCTTCAATTTAAGTAAATTCAAATAAATTATATTTTTAATTTCAATTAATTTGTATTCAATCTCATTATTCAATCAATCATCATCTTATGGATAGATTTAACATTAGTATATATCCAATTACCCTAATATTCTTACAGTCATCAACTAAATTCATATTAAAGTTGTTTTTAATTACGTTTGATTGCAATGTATTTAGATCTAATTCAATATTAAATAAATGGGTAAACAATTAATGATTATCACCATTTGCCTAATTTAACATCATTCATACTTTATTATCAAATAAAAAATATTATAATTACTTATCTAACATTGATTATATCATATTACAATTTGTTACATATTATTTCGTCAATTAATATAACTTTGAATTTATTTTCCAATTTACTAATTACAATCAATTATAACCTTACAATTGGTTTCAATAAATTTTGATTGTACTAAATTAGTTATTTATCAACTTGCATTAACATTATTACATTAATTTTCATTTAATTACCATCAATCAATATATTATTTCATTGGTTAATTAAATGCTTACTTTTATTTACTTATTTTCAATTTTATAACCAAGTGAAACAATTTACACTATTACATTATTGGGATTTCACTCCAATTGTCAATAGTTACTTTTAATTACCATTTCTACATTTCATTTTTAACATTCGCTTCATTATAAATTATAAAGCTTTTATTTCTTTCTAAATTTAATTACAAAATCTTATTAAATTAACCAATTTAATTGTCGAAATTTACAGGTCGTTACACTCTTCCTCACTTAGAACTTTTCGTTCCCGAAAAGGAAAAAGGAGGGAAAAGATGGAATCAGGAAAACAGTATATCTTATTCAAAAAGTATTAACTTTATAAACAAATAAATTTACGAAATTGATTAATTTATATAAAATATACCAATTTATAACCATTAAATCTTTTTATACTCAAATTAATAAAGTTTGGAAAACATTTTAAAAAAAAATTCTAAGTCCAAAATTTTCGAAAAAGTTCAGCAGAGTCTCCTTTGTACGGAGAGGCTCCGAAAAAAATATAATATCAAATATAACAATATGTATCACAATATCTCAAAATAATATCTCTCAACAACGGGAAAAACAATATAATAACGTTATAAACCGTAATCCGAAAGCGTACTTATTTGTCGGGCAATTTACGCTTACTTTATGAAACCAAAAGCAGTAGCAATTGCTTCCATAACCTGTATTTCGCTTGTATAATCCAAAAAGAGTTAAAAATTATATAAAATGAAATATTTTGAGTTGTTTCGATCAATAACAAACAAATCAATGCAACATAGCAACCATTATTCGCAAACAAGCATACATTCATCACAAGGAATCAAAGTAATCAACCATTCATCCATAGTAAGTGAAACAAATGATTTGTTTTGGTCCAGAAACTTTTAATCGCATAGAATGACGAACAAACTACAAAGTGCACCATTTACTTAACAGCCTTAGGCACAACTCAATAGATTATTCATACATCTTATCAATTAGAAGTATCATATCCCAACAACGCAAAAGCTAAACAAACATCAAATTCCAAGCAAAAATCAAGTTCATTCTTTTTTAATTTCATTTCTAAATGATCATTTCTTTAGTTTACATTTATTTCTTGCAAAAATTCAATTTCCATTCATTTATTTATTACTTGATTTAATTTATTCATTTATTTATAGTATTCATGTGCAATTCAATTACTTAACATATCAATACATTAACTTAAGTCTATAATCATATATTTACATTATTCATCTTTTCTACTTACTATAAATAGCTTCAACCATTTACTTAAGTTTATTATCATTTATTTATAATACTTACATTTTTATTGCATTAAATTAGAAACATTTTCAATTATACTTAAGTTTATAACAACTACAACATCAAATTCTTATTTGTAGAAGTAATTCATTGAACCTTTCTATTACATAAGTTTTACTTGTAAATTTTCCAATACATTTTCTTATCAGAAATTTCAACTTTTAAATCTTTTGGTAATTTATACATATGCTTTTTAAGAATGCAATTGGAAATTATACAAGTTTATCTTATTTCTTTTAATAAATTAATCGTTCAATAATCGTATCTTTTGTTTTTTTTTATAGGTTACATATTTCAACTTTCTGGAAATTTCATTTATAACCTAGCATTTAATCTCTTATTTTAATTAGAGGTTCCAATTATTAATTAGTTACATTCCATTTCACTACAATAATTGAACATTAATTAACAGAAACTTAAGAACTAAATACTGGGTTAAATTTCAAATCATTTTAAAATAATAGATAAATGTATATACTTACAACTTATATATATCCAAGTATATTTAAAACAATTTAAAATTTATCTTTGTTTATCAAAATAAATTTGTAGTAAAACTACTACAATAGTCTTCCCACTTTGAAACTCGAAAAAAAATATCGATGATGCATGCACTCATCACCGAAATTATTTCCCAGCGACATAGAGAGGAGTACAGAACTTATTTCGTTCCAAAATTTCTTTGAAACAGTTCTTTCAAATCATATTGAAATATTTATATCAAAAATACTTCTAAATAATATTATTATTATTATATTCTAGAATCATTCAAAAGAAATCTTTTCCCAAAAATCCCGGAACTCAAGTTCTAAGTTTCCAAAGATTATTTTATTTTCAAATCTTATTTCAACTAATATCTAAAATTTCATTACCCAACAAACAAATATATTAAAACCAAATATACCATTTGTAAAATATTTTATATACATAAATATACAATAGGAAAATTTATTTCATTCATCTATATTCAAAACAAATATTGTATCGATCTGTCCTATTAAGTGTTTAGAAATCCCTATTGATGTTATAGCGTCCTATGCACTAACCAGAATTTATAATTACAAAATGGAACAAATTAACACAATATAAAAACTTCTTATAACACTAAAAAATACGCTCTCTCGTATATACACACTAGCGACTCGTCATAGGGTATTGCTACACTATTAATAAAGAGTCAGACCCCACAAAGCTAAGGTTTATCGCTAAATCAAAGCTCTGATACCAACTGTAACATCCCGCCTTTTTGTACGTTTGAATCGACAATAAACCACACATGTCAGACTCAAATCATACAGAAGGGCGGATTGTTATTGGGGTAAATAAGAAACAGAGAAAGAAATAAAACAAACAGAATCTCACAACGGAAGGACAAAATATAATAAACAAATAACAGTTCATGAAGCTGTTTTACAAAACATTTGATTATGCTTATACAACACATATTAGAGTTACACATACCAGAGGATAATCAATAATGCGACGGAACAGTATGAATGTAGTGGAATAATATAATAAATAATAGTATTACAATCTTCGTCCTCCAGAAATAAAGTCTTCGAATCCTGAATGCTCATACTGACCCGGATGAATTGAAAAGACAAAACACTCGAGTCAGAGCTAAAAGATCTAATGTAAGTTAAATTAATCGTAATTAATAAGAGTGGAACAGCGCCAGAGATGTTTACGGGATTTGACATCTCTTATCCAGTGTCTAACATGAGTGCAGTGACTTAAGAGATGTTCGGGATTCACATCTCCTAAGGATCCGCTAAACTATTTACTATATAGTAATATTTCGCTATTATAATAATGTCTATAGTAAAATAAACTTACTTTTAAATAGCATTAAGGCTTTACATTTTCCACCTTAACACGTAATAGTCCCAGTAGTCCATCCAGTATCAACGTATGCCCAGATTGAGAGACTACCCTAAATACTCCACGGACTACGGGAGAAAACCAAACTCGTACAAGGCGCGATAGGGTAGGTGACAAGACACAACTAGGCAATGTCAGGGTAGATATACCAATTACGCTTCCGGAACGGTGGTAACGCGTAGCAACTACTACCGCCCATCTCGAGCCACACCCCCAAAATCAAAAGGGCCCCAATCAATCACAAAGTAATAGAATGGTATCGAAGGAGTGTGTCCGATAAAAGATACTACCTTCTTAGCCCATCGATCAATCCTGTTTTAGCCACCTTATGCCAACTTACGGAAGTCGAGTCCTCGTATATACCACAATAGAACGTTGCCACCATCCTACTTCATTATGCAATCTCAACCGCGTACACGGTTGTTAAAGTGGTTTTCGGAGTTGGCAGAGAGTATGACAACTTCCGATCCTGGTCTCTTTAACGACCAAACGTTATTATAATACCACGGTCATTTCAAAGTAGCTTATACCCCAAGACCAAAATATCATTGTCTTTTCAAAACCATATAAATACGATATCATTTTCATTTCAAACATATCCTTTTCTAAAATCATAACACTTTCAAAGTTATAACATTTCGAAATCAAAACACTTTAATTATAACATTTCAAATTATAATACCATGAAACTCATAACTTTGAAACATAACTTCCACCACTTAAATGGTTTAAATATTTAAAATTTTTATATAATAAACTAGCTTCTTCAATTTCACAAATCAATTCCAAAACAACTCGAATTTCTAAATTTTAAATTTAATCAAATCCTAAAGCATAAATTTCAATTCAGTTTCCAAATAACTATTCCAAATTATATTCATTTCGAAACAGATTTGATCCACAGAATAAACCATTTCAAATTTAATGTATTTCAAAGTTTAAGTATTCAACAATTTCAAACTAAGTTTGGTAATTACAATTAAACAATTCAATTTACTATTATTTAGTTTTGAAATATTTTACTTAATAAATCCATTATCATTTAAATAAAACTCAAATTACAAATAACTAAATATTTCCTTCAATTTATTTATACTTGAAATATTCATTTAATTCACCTTAAACCAAAATCAAGTTATGAAATGATACCTTTCAAAATTTCAAATTTAATAATTTCAAATCAAACTTATTTGAGTTTAATTCTTAAATAAATTCAATTTCAAATAAATTTCAAATTTAACTTCCAACCTTAATTTATTTAAATCATTATAACCTCTACATTGAAATATAATTTAAATACTTAACCATATTTTCTTCAATAAAAATAAAACTTATTATTAAGCTTATTCTATATTCAGGCAAATTATACATAGCTTAAAATCAAGGATAAAATAACATTTATATAATATCAAAAATCAATATTTATCTAAAACCATATATTTCTTTACAAAACCATAGAAATCATTTCAAAATATTTTTATAATAGACTACGGTGTCTGTATATAATTTTCTATCCTATGGTCAAGCGATATGTATATTTATCATTTCAATCCATAATTTAAAATATAAATACGGTTATATATTATTTCAAACCGCAATCCCGAATGAAATAAAAATCCATAACAACTTGCAGTTTATAACAACATAAAATACAACTTACATTCATCCAATATCAATTATCAAACATTTATCACAATCATCATCCAATTCCATCAATATAGAACAAATAATAAATAAGTGGTATTTACTGAAAGTTTATGTTCAATAATAAAATAAATAACTATTTTGTCCCAATAAATTCAAATAAACTGAGATGATGATTCATAATATGTCAAACAGTCATAAATAAATTTCTAATTACATCATAAATCAATTTAATAAACTTAAAAAAATTTAGAAGTTGTGAGTGGGTTATGACACTCACCTTTCGAATTTAAATTCAATTTAAATCCAGTTTAAGCTCAAAATTCAAACAGTCTTCGAATCCATCTAAACTTATGCCAAAATGTCTGGAATTCCAATATATTCCTAACAGAGAAAACCGCACGTGAATCGGACCTCATATGTGGAAGTTATGTCGCTTAGGATGAGTTGAAGTCAAAATTAAATTAAAACATAAACTTACCCTCATCTATTTCGCCACATCAGCTACCCTTTCGTTCTCCACATACCCTAATTTCGCATATGCACACACGAGCCGCCACCAGAAATCATCCAAACGTCGCATCAAATCGCCATCGCAGCCAGCCGCCACCTCGCCAGAGTCTCACCGTCACTCTACAACCCCTATCCCATGCCTCACGATGACCACTGAACGCCACCAAATCGAGAACTAGAGCAGCAGCCGCCAAATATGAAAAACCCCATATGAATTTTCCAAGTTAATCCAACCGTTAATTCGACGCATAAACCACATAGATGATGTCCCTTCGGTCCACTGTACAATACGCACAATTGATTCGAAGATCGGACAAGTTTGGTCGAGATGCGATGAACGACCGTGAACAGTTCATCGATTTACAGCCACACCAAAACCCAGATTGAAAATCGAACCATATGTTTGACTTGCACATGTCGAGAGCTTCAAATCCATATATAATTCGATATAGTTTGTGGAGTTTGATTTCTGAAGTTGTAATTTAAATTGAAACTGGATTGGGAAGATTAGGGTTTTCAGCCATTGAGGAAGAGGAGCAACAGATGTTTCTGTACGTACAGAAATTAGGAATAGAAAGACTGCTAGGGTTTATAACTGGATATATATATATATATATATGTAGAGCTGGAAATAGAGGAATGGATACGATTGATTTGGATAGATAAACGATATTGGTCCAAAAGCCCGTTTCGACTCCGGAACAAAAATGGATCAACCCATATATCAAAATAGATGTTTTAAAATATTTTAAAATCAATGGAATAGATTTCAAGTCCAAATTCTATTTTATGAATTAGTTATGCTAAAATCAAGTTATTTCAAGTTGATTTCAATTGATTTCAATATCATTGATTTCTAGGCGTTTCGAGCCCGTACGATCAAACGACAAGTCTGATTGCTATGAAACTTGAAATCCTACAATAATTCACCATTACGGATCCGATGGAACTGGTTTCGTTGAAATTCGATTCAGTGGCCAAAATGGCTATTTTTCAATTAATTAAATAATTTAATATTAAATTAATTAATCACTTCTTCAATTCAAATTTAATTATTTACCATTTCTATCATTTATGATTACAAATAAACTTCAAATTCATTAACCAAAATTTCCATATCAATCAAATAAGGATTTATTGCAAAATTTATAGTGTTTACCTTCAATTTAAGTAAATTCAAATAAATTATATTGTAACAACCCGCATATTTATCGATTTTATATTTAATATTTTATTTAAATATTTTATCGACACTCGGAATTTAGTCCGAAAAGCTACTTTTTGCATACGGTCGAATTAGGACTCGGGACCACTCCCATTGAGTTTAAAATGTCGTTTGCGACCTTTTTGAGTATAAGCTTTGATATGTTTGGAGTAAATTGATTTTTGCTACTTTTTCACTTAGGGTTTTGATTTGGGCTGAGCCCACTTATGTATTCAGTCCCAACCCCTCTCCTCCTCATTTACTTCATTTCCAATTCCTAATACTCAAGCTTTAGCAACAATGGTGGGAGAGATGAGAAATTAAAACTCAAGCCCTAGTTTTCTTTTGCAAATCAAGTTCTAGCTCCAAACTAATAGAAGAACCCATTGGTAAGCTTCTCTTCTTCTTCTCCAACTCAATCTCTTATCAATTTCAGAAATTCCTAAACCTACTTTGGGAATGTTCTTCTTTTAAAGCTTAGAATCAAGCTTCTTGAGTTGGATTTGAAGAGTGGTTGATTCTCCTTTGCTTTCAAGCATCTTCTTCAATCGTTTGGGTTCAAAGGTGAGATTTTTATCTCACATCTATGTCTATGATTATCTTCGATTGTTAGGTATGAATTCCTAACACATATTCATGTGCACTTGATTTTGGTTTGAATTGATTTGTTGTATATTCCAATTTTTAGTGTTTTGAAATCAAAATCTATGAAAATCCTTTTATGGATATCTTAACATGTTTTTGGTAATGCATCGTGAAGCTTATAGGGCCGGGTAGTCGATTGACATAAATCCCTAGTGTCCGTTGCTCGCCCGGTTGCATTTTGGAGAAGATTGCATCTTCATTTCATAGGCTAAGAAAACAGCCTTGGTGCCAGTCAGTCGACTAGTTTTGAAATTCAGTCGACTGGCTGTAGCACATAGGCATTCCGAAGGCAAATTCCAGAGGCTCGGGTCCTTTGTTTCCCTGCAAGACTGGATTTTTAGGTCAGTCGACTGACTGCAGAAAATGAAATTTTCATGTTTCTGCTTCAGTCGACTGACTGCAGAGGGCTAGTCGACTGATTTGCTCCTATTTGCCTATTGTGTCTATTTGTGCATATTTTTGCTCGGTTTCCAAATTTAATCGATTCGTGATTATCCGATTTGTTGATTTTCATTTATTATCGACTTTGATGTCTTTTATATCGGGATTTTTGGGAATATCCATTTTGATGGATTTGATATCGATTTC
This sequence comes from Allium cepa, assembly GCA_030765085.1. NCBI lineage: Eukaryota > Viridiplantae > Streptophyta > Magnoliopsida > Asparagales > Amaryllidaceae > Allium > Allium cepa. The sequence continues at coordinate 10,250,462 of CM060932.1, forward strand.
TTTGGAATTAATTCACGTCTTCGTATGTGAATTTTGGTGATTGATTATTTCTACAATCATTTTTGTGCTTTGTCATTTTAAAATATAAAGGTTTCTATACTAGTAGTAAATATTCAAACTCTTTATCAAAGATTATTTAAACTCTATTTTCAATATCAAACTCGTTTATAAAACCGTTTTCCAACCTATTAGTATATACAAACCTTTACCTCACTCGTATGAGAAATCTAATTAAACGACTTAGTAAAACAAGTGGTAGGAAACGCTTGTGTTTACTTCATCGGTTAATTCTTGGACTTGTTCGATTGAATCTCTTATGACAATTTTCTAGTGGAGATTTACAATTTGTTTGTAAATATTTAAGTTAAGCTAGTGGTTATGGGACATGAAGCTAAGCTTATATATTTACTAGCTTACTGTAATTGACACTTCTTGATGATCATGACGATCATTTTTGTGATTTAGACTAGCAAATCTCTTTGTCTGCGAGGGAGACTAAACCCTGTTTTGTGGAGTTTCGACTCATATTGATGGGGTAGCGCCCCATGGTCTTCGGGCCGTTCGTGTGTCAAAAATTAATGGCTAGCTACCATGAGATAGCGTCTCGTTCGTGTGATACAAATGTTGGTGAGTTTTCATGCCCCCGTTCGTGTGATAGGCCTCCCCCCTATTTTGTGTGATTTCTGGGTTTCGTGTGTCGAATTCTGGAACTTTCTTCTTCACCTATTTTTGTGATTTCTATTGATATGATTTATCAATTTTTGTGCATAAGTGAATTCGTGTGTCATTGACTGGATTTCTTTAGATGATTTCTAGAATTTGTGCTTCACCAATTTTCGTGATTTCCATTGATAAGTTTTATCAATATTTGTGCATTGGTGAATTTGTGTGTCATTGACTTTTGTGATTGACATTGATATAATCGTCAATATTTATGGTTTGGTGAACGAAATAAGGAGTATGACATTTCCTTTGATTCTTGTGTAGATTTGGTGATATTGATTAATCTCTTGTTGATTTTCAATTACTTATATATATCAAAGCTTGGCATTGTGATTATTATGTGTTTAGTCATACCTCTTACTCTATATCGTTTCATCTGATATTTATAGTTAGACTGATCCGTTTATTATTTTCTTATTAAATAATACTCGGGTCAGACCGAGATGTTACAGGTGCTTCAACTTGACTTCTCACTTGGGATTGAGTTCTCTGACTTTTGATTAACTACTTAGATTAGTAGTTTTTGGATTGTATACAATTGAGATATAGACTCCATGATGCATATTTATTCTTTTGTGTAGTTCTAGTAACTATTCTTTTGTGATATTGCGGATCTTTTTAAACCGCTACTCTGATGCACACTTTTAAGTGTAATATTCATAACTATTTCCGCCTTTGTGATATGAATTGTCTGTGACTGATTTATGTTATGTTTATTTCTGTATTTGTTTCCGAAGATATTATAGCCACTGTGTAGTAGCTTTGAGTTTGTGTCGGTATGCCGGATTTCCTCTTGATAAAGAATTGCATGTTATACTATCTGACATATCGATGCTCGCACAAAGCAATTACACGGATGGTCGCTCCTCAACAGCCTTATTCTCCGTGCTAGTTGACAGCATTCACCGTAATGTTCTTGGCTAGCGTGGGTATAGGGGTGGGGCGTCACATATATTTTTAATTTCAATTAGATTAATACATTTTGTATTCAATCTCATTATTCAATCAATCATCATCTTAAGGATAGATTTAAAATTAGTATGTATCCAATTATCCTAATATTCTTACAGTCATCAAATAAATTCATATTAACGTAGTTTTTAATTACGTTTAATTGTAGTGTATTTAGATCTAATTCAATAAATTAAATAAATGGGTAAAAAATTAATGATTATCACCATTTGCATAATTTAATCCCACTCATACTTTATTATCAAATAACAAATATTATAATTACTTATCTAACATTGATTCTATCAAATTACAATTTATTACGTATTATTTCATCAATTAATATAACTTTGAATTTATTTTCCAATTTGCTAATTATAGTCAATTATAACCTTACAATTGGTTTCAATAAATTGGGATTGCACTAAATTAGTTATTTATCAACTTGCATTAACATTATTACCTTAATTTTCGTTTAATTACCATCGATCAATATATTATTTCATTGGTTAATTCAATGCTTACTTTTATTTACTTATTTTCAGTTTTATAACCAAGTGCAACAATTTACACTATTTCATTATTGGGATTTCACTCCAATTGTCAATAGTTTCTTTTAATTACCATTTCTACATTTCATTTTTAACAATCGCTTCGTTATAAATTATAAAGCTTTTATTTCTTTCTAAATTTAATTACAAAATCTTATTAAATTAACCAATTCAATTGTCGAAATTTACCGGTCGTTGCGGTTAATTTGTTGTAATTGAGTAAATTATTGTATACGTTATTGGTGTGTAATGTAATAATATACAAATATGAAATTTAAGCCTTGGAATATTTAAAATTGAAATTGCGATGATAGAAATGATGTAATTGTGAAATTAGTTAACAATTTATGAAATGTCTTATAAATAATCTGGGAAGTAAACTTGAATATTAATTGGATAAACAAACCTGAATTAAAATTAATTGATTATAAATAAAGTCATGATTAATAAATTGCTTATGAAATACATGGATGTTGTGAGAAATAGTTCTAAATAAAGTTGTGATATCTCTAAACTCGTGCAATGTCTTATAAAGGAAGTTAAGCTTTATAAATTGGTTATAGACTTAAAGAAAATTTCTTATGAAATGATTTGAAAATAAATGTAGTGTTAAATGAGAATTATTACATGTGAAATTGAATGTAATTTAAAATGAAGAGAAATATAAGTAATGTTAGCAGAAAGAATATATTTATGTTTCATATTAAATAGAGAAATTATGTGAAACAAATATTAAAGTATGAATTGATATTTATGTTTATCAAGGAGATTAATAACGAGTTAAATTGAAATTTAATTGCGATGAAATAGATTTGAAATAAATACGTAAGTTGTACATATTCTTTTTTTTGCATAATTAATTTGATCCGGATTTGAGTACACAAGTTCGAGGTAAATTACACCATTTCGTGTTAGGATTTTTCATTCAATTCTTGATGGCAAATATTTGATATAGATTTTGGCTTGATTCTAGAATTTCTTTGTCATAGTGTATAGCCATGCGAGGAGAAGGATGGCTTTTAGTCAAGGAACCTTATCGATATCCGCTTTAGGGAAGGCGAAAGAACAATACTAGTTCGAAAGCAAACTTGTGTGATCGAGCGAGTGATCGAATGTGATTTTGTGTGACCATGACATATGTAGATCTTATGTTCTGATATTACTGAAATGTTTTGGCTTTGAAATTGAAAGTTGTTGGGTTGGATATCTTTGTAATTTAAATTGGAATTTTCTTTTATGCAAAACTATTATTAATTTAAAACCTTTTTCAAAACTATCTTTCTTTTATTTCATCTTATTCAACTATTTTATGTTATTTTATATACAAAACTATTTTACAATCTATTTTACATACAAACTACTTTAGAATCTATTTTATATACAAAACTATCTTACAAACTATTTTATATACAAACTATTTTATATATACAAAAATATTTTACAACTACTTTATGTACAAAACTATTCTAAAATCGAAACCTCTATAAAGCAAAGATGTTCAATTCCATAGGGCTCTTCATGCAGAGAAATTGATTTTTGAAGAAAAATTTGATTCTTATATAAGATGGACTTTTATATAAGTATAAGGTGATTTGAAGACTATTGATTTTGGAATGTATTCGATTCGAAGAGATAAATCTTACCTATAATGGAATTTATATAAGGATGATTTGATATATTCGAGACTATTGATTTTAGAAAGTACTCTATCTGAAAATGAAATATTATATATATAATGGAATTTATGTAAGTGTGATAGTCGAAGTAATGATTTTGAAAGGGTACTATATATGGTGTGTTATATTTTGAAGTAAAAGGTATGGGGAAGTACGCTTCTCGAAGAAGTATAGTATGATATGCTTCAACCCAGATGGACTTGGGAATCCAGGAATGTATTTGACCAATAAACCCTAATATATTTTGTTGAATTCAGAAATGAATTCAAACTAATATGGTTGTTCGGACTTAAACTCATGAGTTCCTCAATTTTTTTAGGGGAGATGGTTCTTTAGTTTACTTAATGGAGATGCTTTCGATCCTAGGATCTGTTGTTTACGGATCTTCTAGAAAGGAAGTATATCCATTGCATAAATCATTGACTCAGCAGTTACCACTACAGCAGAGGTCGATGATCCCTTGTTTACGAAATCGTTTTTCTAAAATCCGAAAGGTGGAAGGATCTTCTGGAAAGTTTTGTGTCCATTGCGTAAACCCTGGATCAGCAGAGGGCAACTGATATCGTAACAACATTATTTGACATCAGATTTTGAGCGGTACTTCTCATACCTGTTTTTTTAGTATTTTTCACTGGGTGTTGAAACAGGTCTACTAAGTACTTGGAGATTTCTAGTCTTACGCTTGATCAACGTATGACCAGAGTCTGCAAGAATGAGGATAAACTTGTTAAAACATCGAGTTACAAAAATATTTTGATAAAGTATTACATAAAGAATATTTTGGTCATTTTTTTTTTCATTTCTAAAGACTTTAAAAATGTTTAAAATATTGTTATTTATGTACGACATGGCTTAATAGTAAGTCACTAGTGTTGTAAATATTGTGAGAAGTTATGAGTTAAACAAAACATATTTAAATTTAATGATTATTGATTTATTAATGATGTTCAAAAGTATTTTGAGATTTAAACTAATAAAATTTATAAATAATGAATTTAAGGTCTTTAATAACTTCTTTTTAAATATAAGTAATGATGTATAATTGTTTTCAAATAGTTTACACATATTTTAAAGATGTTATTTAAAAAAATTATGTGGTATTTATAAATGAAGCAAGAAATTTTAAAGATGAATTTTTTTCCATAAATTATTAAAGTATTAAAGATGATGATTTGCAAATGAAGTTTTCAAATGAATATTTCAAGTAAATTTTATATAAATTTCTTTGAATGTATAATTTAAAGATATTATATAAATGGGAAAAAAAAATCTGCGAAATTTTATTTATAGTACTATAATTACCAATAAATTTGACTCTCTATTTTGGAACTATAGTTTGAAATATTTACTTGATTTCGAAGTGCTACCAGTAAATTTGTAGGTTTATTCACTATTTGAATTTTTGTATTAAATCATAATAAATATTTTTCCATGATTTGAATATTCATTTTAAACAAGTGTGTAAAATTAAGTATGAAGATATGAATTTTTTTACTTTGATTTGGATATTTAATGTAAGATTTGAGTATACTATTAGTTTTAGTTTAATAATCTCGGGTTATACTTAATTTAGAATATGCATCTAATAAATTATCAGATTTAAGGAACTTTATACAAAAAAGAGGGGCTTGTCATAATATTTTGATATAAACTTCTAACATTGTTTAAACTTTTGGAAAATTCTTGCATAATGCTATGAAGATGTTTTAAATATATGTTATATTCTTACTTAGCGAATGAGGTAAAATGTTTAATTGAATTTTTAGATATATTGAAATATTCCTTTTCTCTTTAAGGGTGAATACCCAAAACTTGTGTAGCATTCAATTACATTCCTAAAATATATATATAACTTACCAAAAATGTTTAATAAGTTGAAATGTTAATAGAATGTGTAACAAAATATTATACAAGTAAAACTTAAGTAATGGAAGTGTTCAATGAAATTATTACTAAATAAGAATTTTGATTTACAAGAAATATTGTGAACGTAACTTAACATTGTGAAATAATTTATGTAAGTACGTGAAAGAAAAAGAAAAGGGCCTTATATGAAAAAAATGAACGGTAATAATGTAAAAGGAAACCAATTGAATAAACTTAAATATTGTGTTGAAATTATTGGTTGTTTTGGCTTATAGGATGTTGGAAATGATACTTCTAACTGTATAAGGATGTATAGATAATCTATCAAGTAATTATCTAAGGCTGTTGAGCATAGGGTATACTTAATAGTTTATTTATCATCTTGTACAATTTAAAGTTTCTGAACCTGAACAAATCATTAGTTTGGTTGCTATGGACGTATGATTAATTCCTTTGTTACATATGATGGTTGTGTTGTTTGTTTGAATGTGATTATTATTATATTGTGTTGATTTGTTTGTTATTAATTAAAACAACTTAAATATACCTCTTTTCATGTAATTATTAACTTCTTTGGATTTTTTAAGTGAAGTATAGGTTTATGTGGAAGCAATAACTACCGCTTTGGTTTCATAAATTAAGCGTTGTTTGCCCGACAAATAAGTACTTTGTCGGTTACGGGTCTATAGATATATTATTGTTTTCCCATAGTTTGGGATGTTTATTTTTGAAATATATATATATATATGGTAATTATTGATATTATTATTTCTCACGAACCTCTTCGTACAAAGGAGACTCCGCTGAAATTTTCCATGAATTTTAAATTTAGAAATTTGGTGAAAAGTGAAATATTTTCAAACTTTGGCGGACTTGAAAGTGAAGATTTACTTGTTATTAATTTTATATTGTATTTACATTACTTATGAAAATTAATTGTGCATAAATTGAATACTTTGAATAAAATATATTGATTCCTTATTTCCACCTTTTCCCTTTTCAAGGACAAAAAGTTTTGAGTAGGGGAGAGTGTAACAATCTGTATTTTTCGATAATTAAAATGTTAATTAAATAATATTTTAGAATTTTATATCGAAAGAAAACTAAAATTTGTGATGTTATAATGAGAGTAATAACTAGAGTGTAATGTTAGTAATGTTAATATAAGGTAATTGCTAACTGTTTTAACGTAATTCTAACTAATTAAAGTGATTGTAAAGTTATAATTTGCTATAAACTATAAATAAAGAATTACATTAAATGTTGAAATTATATGTAATCAATTAGAATTGGCTAATATTGAATATGAAATCAGTGATGTTGTTTAAATCCTATTGATAACTATTTAACGTAATTTCAAATCAATTGAAATATATTGTAAGTTGACTTGGTTATAATTGTAAATAATGAAATAAATTAAATGATGTAGTTAATAGTGAAATTACATGTAATTAATTGAAATAGGTTGATATTGAATATAAAAGCTTTTTGGGTGAGCAAATTATACCCCTTGGTTGTAAAGAATAAGATAATGGGATGATTTATTGTTATAAATGATTGTATTAACTATTTTCTCATTAATTTATCCATTAGAATATTGACTGGGTAATTAATGGATTAAGGCAATTGAATGTTGGGTTTAATGTTGGAATTGTGTGTTAGTAACTGAAGTAATTGTAAAGTTATTTGGTGATAAGTTGAAATAAGGAAATGAATTCAATGTTAAATAAAAAATGGTAAAATTATATGAAATTAATGGAAAATTGAGTATAATTAGGGTTGTGTAAGTAGTCATAACATTTATTGTTGATAATAAACTCTTAAATGTGATTAAGTAAGTAATAGGTAACATTTGTCATTTATTACCTTTTTAATTCATTGAAACTAAATTGAAAATCAATTGCAATCAATCTAATTACTTGTTGTCATTAATTGGTTGAAATGGTAAACCAACGTTAAGTGTATCTGTAAGATGATAATTGGTTGAATAATTAGATGAAAATCAAAATAAATATATATTGGAATTTGAAAAGTTAATGAATTTATTGTCATTAATTTGACTTGGAATCTTTCAATAAAAGGGAAAGAGAATTTGTTTGAAATTAATGGCGTTTAATGAAAGAAATGTATGTTTGTTAGGATCCATTTTAAGGTGTAATTTTGAAATTAATAACGATTATGTCGATTTGGAATATTTCAATTTAAAACAGTAAAAGAAAGAAACATTAATTTTGATTAATTGATTTAACGAAAGAAACATGCATTGTTGTTAAAAATAAAAAGAATCTTTTAATGAAAATAAAATGAACATTTTCATTTTGAAGGTAAAAAAATTTATAAAAAGAAGAAAAAAATGAATTTTAAAACAATATTTTACGATCATTAAATATTAATTTGAGGCTGTATATAAGTGGTTTTAAAACTAATCTTGAAATTTAAATTAAATTAACTATTTTGGTTTCGTGATTGCGTTGCGAGAAAAATTTTATTTTGAAAAGAACTTGAATTTGAGTTCCGGATCACCTTTTATTTTGTGTTGCGTTATGTTGGTTGTTTTATTCAAATTTATTTATTTTATGTTAATTATGTTTAAACGGGTTTAAAAAACGTATATTTGATGTTAATATATTTAATTGAGTGGAACATGCAATTAATTAGATCCTAAGTGGTCCCTTCGTTTCTTTATTATTCAACACACCTGCCACTATTTCCACATTTGGTTTTATTGCAGTTATTTGATGTAGTTGAAACGTGATTCACATCCTTTCTTATTCTTCTATTTTTTTTATTACCCAAAGCACGTACTTAGATCATATAGCTTCATTTTATTTGTCCCTTCCATACCTATTTCGTTTGTTACTTCCCTTCCTTCTTTTATTTCATATCATATTCATTCTTTCCCCTAGAACTTCATTATTTTCTAAACACCAGGGCCTCTATTTTTTTCTTCAAAGTCTCAATGTCAACATAGCTTTATACCTCCACTAAATTGCGGCCAATTCATTTTTATTGAAGCTATGTTCAGAAAAAAAGTGTGAGCATCTATTTCTTCCTCAACCACATCTGCACCTTTCCTCATTGCCTTGCCTTCTTTTGCAAGAAGCCTTCAAAAAATGAACAATGAGAATTAGCTTTCATGGTTTTGGCTTTCTACTTCTTGCCTTTGTTTTGGGTACATCACATTTGATGACATGAGTTATTAAAGTTTCTTATTTAAATATAAATATGTACATATTTTTTTAATATATCCTTATAACCTGAATATCTTCCACATACGAGCTCCGATACATGTGTAGTTTCTTCCGCTGGACTCCTATTGCAAGTCCTGACAACATGAAATAGGTTTGGCTGAGTTTGGAGACTGTTGGTAAAGGCATCTTGGAATTTTGTGTTCTAAATATCAAAGATGAGTGTTTTGACCCACTCACGAATCTAAATTATCTTATGTTAGTTAAATTAAATTTATGATGTTATTATAAATTTATTGATTGCTGCTTGGTATTTTTTTAGATTGTCATTTAAGTTAAATTTTAATTTATATTGAATTGAATTACCATTTAATTAATATTGAATATAAATTGCTAGTAAAACACTTAATAATGATAATCAATTGATTGTTGTGATTTATTGGCTGATTTGGATATTGAATTGTGATGGATGTTACTGGTTGACATTTTGGATGTTTGGATGTTTATTTATGTATATATCTCTGTTATCACTATGGATTGAAATGATAATCGAGCGGTTTCGACTGATTTTAAATTTTGATTTTGGATACTAGTTGAAATGGCATATACCCATATAATTTCTTGAATTTGGATTATTTATTGGAATTGAATTATTTGAAAGGTTTAATTTTTAAATTTAAACTTCAAATTTATTTTAATTATAGTGATTAAGATTGGTATTTCGAATTATTTAAAATCTTTTAAATAATTATATCCATATTGTATACTTGATAAGAGATGAATATCCTGTAATATCTCTGAAACCATTGGAGTAATATTTCTATTCTACTTATTTTGATTTGACTTACATAAGATTTTTAATCCTGACTCGAGTGTTTTGTCTTTTCATTACGCTCGGGTCAATCTGAGCTTTTCAGTGTATTGAAGACCATTTTATTTTGGAGGATGAAGACGGAGATGAGTCTATTATTTATTATAAATTATTCCACTACCTCATGTGTTCCACTGCATTATTTATTTATTTCTACTGCATGTATAACTCTGATTTGTGTTGTAAAGGTGTAATCAAATTTATTCATAAAATAGCTTCATGAAATGTTTATTTGATTATTATATTTTGTCATTCCGCTGCGAGATTCTGTGTTTTGTTTTTCCTTCTTTTCTATTATTTTCTTATTAACCCCATTAACAATCATCCCTTTTGAATAATATGAGTTGGCATATGTGGTTTATTGTCGATTTAAACCATCAAAAAAGATGGGTTGTTATATTCAAATTCTCAAATTCTTAGTTTAAATTCATTTCTATTTATAAATCATATTTATAAATGTAGTTTCATCTCTTATATATAAGATTATCTCAGAATTGTAAATCATATTAATTATAATTCTATAATTTATAATTCATTTGCTTATATAATTTATTCTCTTACATTTTTTTATTAGATTATTCAAGCATCTTTTATTGACTTATATATATTTACATTTTCCAACAACCAAACAATCAATTTATATACACTATAATAATTTCTAAAAAATTATCCCTTTATGTATAAAATATAATTTAGGTAAAATTATTTCTTTTACCCAATTTAAAACAATACTATGTCGATATGTCTTTTTCAAGTGTTTAGAACCCCGTATCGATAACATGGCGTTCCACATACCGACAAAAATTCATAAGCCACTCAGCAAATACATCAACACAATATAAAACAATTTTATATCACTAACAAATACACGCTCAAATATATAATACACTCAAACTCAATCTAGGGTGCTACTGACCCTATCTATACTGAGTACACATTCAAGCCTAGGAATATACTAAACCTAAGCTCTAATACCAAATGTGACGATCCATAAATCCGGACCCTTTGAATCGATAATAAACCACACATGTATGACCCAAAAGGCATAAAATGATGAAAAGTCATGAGAAAGAAGAGAGAGGGTGAGAAGAAAGAAAGAAGAGAGAAGAGAAGAAGAAGAGGAAGAGAGAAACAAAACAATAACAACATAGAATCTCACATCGTAGCAGAATAATTTATAATAAAGATTAATAATCTTTACAAAAGAGAAACTATAATATACATACATCAATCAGAGTACATGAACAAATAAATATCAGCTTGGACAGTTATCACAACCTGTCTTCACAAATGCTAATAATTTACAACAATAATGCAGCGGAAAATAAACACATACGTGTATACGACATAAAGATCTCCAACTCGTCTACTGAAACTCCAAAAGCACCAAATCTGAACCTGTAAATATACTCGGTCTGACAGAAGCATTGAAACGGAAGAACACCTGGATCAATCTAGTAAACCAGCGTGAGAAAACCACATCTCAACTGAATTTATTTTAGAATTATAAAGACGTTCTTTTATCAAAAAAAGGTATCTCGAAAGACACGCCCATACAGAAACACAGATGGGTTTTTATCTTACGATAACCAAAACTTTTCATATCAAATTCTCTTATCTTATAATAGTGTCTATTATACAAATAATAATTAAAATAGCCGAAATTATTACCATTATTAAATTCCGATATACTAGGCTCTACAAACAAAATGGCAAGCACGTAGTGAAGAATGGATTCCATAGAAATGACTAGGTGAAGGGACAACCTTCTTGCAATACATCGCTAGAAGAATATACCGAGGATCCATCACAAGGATCCTCTACCACCACAAGACGGCCTAACTCTATAACTAGGTAGTACCGAGTATATCATCTCCCGGCTATTACCAAACTATCCGAGGGCCCTCATAGCATACATCCATAGCAATTTACATCTTGAACGTCATAGCGGGAAGAAATATATCTAGAAGGGGATAATCATGTCCTAATTGAAATTGACCCACTCAATCTTGCCGCATCTAACCATGTTTCGGTCATTTCTTAAGGTGTGAGGCCAAACGAGGTATCGAATACCTTTCACATATTACATATCACATCATCTTTGAATGCCACATTGTCATTTCCATTGACTACTAATTGCCTTCCAAAAAAAATACAACCCTTGATCTCGTATCTCTCAAGGAGCGTGTTAAGCTAAGAGAAGTTGCCTTCTCTGCCATCACTGATGTATGTTTGTAAAATCCAATGTATGTAATCTCAGAAAATGCACAGTCAGACATCCATCCATACAAGTTCGTTCGGGGACTGAATGAAACCGAAGGTACTTTCCTACCGCATCCTATCGGGAATCACCCCTAGGATCAGTAGCGAATAGTCCTTGCATTGGACATTTCATAACCAAGAGACCATCGCTACTAATGTGTATTGGGATTTTAAGCACAAATGATTAACAAACAGTCCTTCACTATGAAAATCACAAATATCGATATCATCGACCAACCTGCACAATCGTCGCATATATGTTGGTCCGAAGTGGTTTTCGGATAAACCGATTCCGGTCTCTTCACACCAACAATGCAAAAGCATTTCTCAACCTCATACGGAAACCAAGTCTCCTAGACTTATCACATCTCCAACTTTCAACTTTCTATCCTTCGGCCAAGAAGGAAGCTCGATAGATTGGAGTAATCGCTCCGCACTTAATGAATCAACATTCTCAACACAATCGATAATCAAGTTGAGAAACTAAAATGGCCAAAAATAAATTTTAGCACTTAAACAGTCGCTAGACCTGATTTATTAATCTTTCATTAGTTAAATCGCTTTTCCAAATCATTTACTTCAAATTATCTTTAAATATATATAATTTCAAAACCATTTCATTGTTTTAATATTTGGAAAGCATTTCCATACACCTATTTTAATAATAAGTAAATTCACAATTTATGTTATTTTCAAACCATTTAAACTCCATTTTAATTTATCACTTCCAAAACATTCATTTAAAGAATTATTCTCTTTAAAAATGTGAATATATTTCCATTTATAAAAATCCATATTTAGCTTATCAAACTAAATTGATTTAACAGTTATAAAACGGTGTTTATAATTCACATTTCTATTTTATAAAAAAATTCATTTATAAAATTCCTTTATTAATCAATTTCCCATTTATCTCATTTATATGTCAAAATCCCATTATAACTTTATTTACTAATAAATCTCTTTATTTAAAAATTCATTCTTTTGTAATCTCATTATTTATAAAGTCCGTTATAAATTCGTTTCTAATTTCAATTGCAAATCCATTTACAAATTTGATTATAAATCCATATCTGATATTTATTGAACACTGTTTATAAAAATCCATTTCATTAAATCTCTTTATTAATAGAATTCCTTTATAAACTTTAATTTTAAAACTTATAAAACTCGTTTACAATTCTATTACTTTTATTTATAAATATCGATTTTATAAATCTTATGTTAGGAAATCCAATATATGGTTTTGATGACAAACAACGATACAATGGAAATCAAATATACATATATATTCATATATACAGGTGCTTGCTAAAACAATATCACTAGAAATACAAGAAAAACGCTCAAAGAACACAGCAAGAGACTACAAGTCGATAGGTACGAAGAAGTAAAAGAAAAGATGCACAAAATAGACATGCACCAATATCAGACGTTCGGACGCACAAGCTAGACGTCTGGAAAAGTCCTTTGGAACAGCAAACAGGCTAAAACCAGACGTCTAGTTATAGCACTCAGATGTCTGAAAATCTATTATGTAAAAAAACAATATTAGACGTGTGAATTCAAATACTAGACGTCTGAATTCAAACTCGGACTTCATAGAAGAATTGCAACTGCTACATGCGAATGGACATCTCCGCTTCTCTTCGCCACAACTCTTTACCATCAACAGAAGCAACTTTAGAATGTTCATTAATGGATGCAACTACTCAAGATACATATCTACAACTATATATAGCATCAAGAATCAAGAGAACAACACTGAACTTACCTTACTTACTTACGCTCTCTAATTCCATATTCTGTCATATATTCTTGATCTCTGCACTCTAGCAATCTATATTTGTATTCATTATTCCATATACTCTGTTCTTCATAGACAATATACTTTAAATATATATTGGAAGTGATTGTGCTAATTAGTCAACATCCATGTTATACTAGAACACACATTTGACAAGAACAACTTATTATAACCAAGCCTATTCCTCCGAGCGAAGCGTGGGTTTTTAATAGTCGAATTCTGAAGGGGAGCTTCGTGGCTAGACGTAGTATGGGAGGTCCTAACCATATAAAATCCTGGTGTTTATTCTATATTTACTTAGATTATTTTAGTTGGATCGTATATTTTATCATATATAGTTGCATATACACTTTACGATCCACCCTGTAGACTTTCATCTTATATATAAACCATTTATAATAAGTTCAATATTTTCAATTTAACTTCTTTTACAAATAGTTGACTTCATATTTCAAAAATCATATTTAAGTATATTTAACAAAACCATAATTTTTGTAACATAAAAATTATAACTTTTTATTTATTTGAAATAAAAAGTTATTTCTTTAACAATTCAGAAATTAATAAAACATATATATTTTCCAAATCACTTTGAAATTCTATTTTAATTGAAATCATCATTTATATATTTTAAATTCCAAAAATATGGCCCAATGCCGCGAAGTACTAAATACAAGATCAAATATCACATAATAAAACTTGTAACCTGCAGCAAATACACATATGAGAAAAATATGTAAAATGTCTGCTTCGAGGCAGACATGCATACAAAGAATCATCCCTTCATACACGGGAATGTATAGGGTTTCATCCACTAAAATATGTGGGAATATATCCAAACCAACTAATATATGTATATATATATATAATATCATATATCATCCAAAATAGTATCAATCATCGTAAATAAATTTATTCTCTCTCATATAAAAATATAAACGATACAGAGAGAGTGAGTTTTACTCACTTTGCTTCCAGTCGCCGTTGCAGCATTTTATTTCGAGTAAAAACGAACAAGTGTTCGAATTTAACCAAAATTTTCATTAGCTCAAATAAATCCCAATCCAACTCCATCGCGTTGTATTTTTAGTAACGAGCGCAATGCAACTTGTTTCGTCTGATTTCAACCTTGTATGAAGAAGTTAGGACATTTATAAATTTACATGACTTATTGTACGATTAATTTACAAATCTTTTTTCATTAAAAAAACTGAGATAACCAGGGCTGTTGATTACAAGAGAACAGATCACGGCCCCTCCCCCTTTTTCTTCCCTCTCTCATGCGTTTAAGCTTCAGCCAAACCCATTGCCGTTGTTATCTACAAATTGTCGCTTCTCTATCGATGAACTATATGATGATCCATGACCAGCACGACGAAACCCATACTCGCCTACACCCACGGCAAGAGCCATGTCACGCTCAGTCATCTCCATGCCTAGGAAAACTCGTTCGAACGCAGCCCAAATGCTGTCGAAATTTAGCCTCCATGATGAACGAAACACGATCATAGCCATTGGATGCGTAGATCTCTCCTTGCTCTACAATTTTCTAGTTGGGAGTTTCAGCTATTTGTGTGTGGATGTGGAGAAAATCGAAGGAGAAGGTTGGTGATTTCTGGTCATCGGAATTTTGGTAGCGGCTAGGGTTTAGTTTCTAGAGTTTAAGTTAAATGAAGGTCCTTGAATTAATAACGTTTTAAAACACTATTCACTCGAATATTTTTCGGACTTCAAACGAAGTGTGCCACCTAGCGTTTATAATGTTTTACCCCTATTTCGAACACAATGGAATATATATCGAGAGTTTGTATTTGGAAGATAGGTTTTCGAATCGATTTATTTTAATTGAATTTACTTAAATTAATTTCTAGGCGTTTTAGCTTCGCATGACCAAACCGTAAGTCCAATTGACGCAAAATTTGAAATCCTGTAATAGCTCACTATTATGGATCCAATGGAACTGACTTCGTCGAAATCTAAGACAGTGTTAAAAATGACTATTTTTACACGTTACTTAAATCATATAAATTCAAATTTTAGTTCTTCACTTTTGATTCAAATTTAAAGTTTACTAACTTCATTCTAATTTAAATAGAATTTATATCAACCTTATAAATCATTTCCACTTATTTTAAATTCATCATTCAATTATTTTCATAATTTCAAATATTAAATTAACAATTTAATTTATCTAATTAAATTAAGATATTTTAAATATAAGTTATTCAACTTATAAAATTTACTTTTGAATATTTAAAATCATTTAAATATTCCAATTTCGATTGGCTGAAATTCTGGATCCTTACAAGATCTGTGCTAAAACCCAAGATAATTTATTGATTGCAAAAAATGTGGATCATAAACATACCAGTAATGGTGGTAGAACTCTTCATTTTCTTCTCTTTCATAAGTTGTAGGCAGTCTGAATAGTTTTTTTGCGATCCTCCATCTAGTGACAATGGTGACATACACCTTTATCATTATAAGCATCCTCCTTATTTCTTTTCGAAATCCACTAATGTTATTTTAATCTTTCGAACGTGGCGATTTCCGTTTTATTACGAACACCATGTGTTGACCCTTGAATGGATCCCCTACTGAACTTAACATGTTGAGTAGCTTGTTGAGGTTTATTCTTAACAGGTTCGTATTGAAATTTAATAATAATGGATAAAACTGTTGAGTCAATGAGCCAAAGATCAAATCCAGCTGTAGTTCATTGCTTAACCTAATGTCTAGCTCAGAAAGTCTATCAATATATGCTTTTATTTATAAGACAAAATCCTCAACGTGGCTGCCCTTATGCATCTACATATTGAAAATTTTCTTAGTAATCTCATACATTGCAGAATGAGATTTCTCTCCAAACAAATCTTTGAGGTTTTTGAAGATTTTTGGTACATACATATGTTTGCGTTTCCCTTGTAATTGTTTGCCTAAGGTAAATAACACGGTCACTTGAGCAATTTCCCAAATGGCTACCGAAGTATCATAAGACTCAATGGCCTCGGGGTCTACACACTCAACCAGTTTTTTCTTAAAGGTTCATTTGTCGACGACCAAAAGTTTTCTTATGTTAGTGCTATGTTGGTTGCTCTGAGTCAGTCAATGAAGTTTGGTTCGGTGGGTTTATCGTTTTCAGAAAAGAGTCTTAAACTAGTCATTTTACTTTGAATTTAATGTAGTTAGATATGGAATTTCTTAAAACCCTAAGAAAAAACATAAAAATCTTTCGATTTCTTTAGTGGGGTTTAGGACTCATTTTCCTTAGGATTTCGACCTTGAGAAATATCAGAAAGACGTAGGCCTCCAAGCGATAGATAAAACTTTATTAATTGTACCATATACGGCTCTTAACCTATAGGCTTTTCTTTAATCTCATATCGACCTTAAGGAAATCAATGGACTAAAAGAGATCATTCACTTGTACCTACCATTTCATGATGGTCTGTGTATAATGCACATACCTTAAGGAATACAACAAATACATGCATGTATTTTACCTTTCCCAGTCAATATACTAATAGTGCTACACATAGCATATATAGCTTGAGGAATATCAACAACTAAAGAGTATGCAATCAATCTATTAATATATAAATGGTAGAGGAAAAATTATATATTAAGGGTTCATAATCTTTAACATATATATAGAAGTGGTATCAACTTTTAGGTATAATTTATTACTTAGGAGTCATCCTCGTGGTTCAACTATTGGACGCATCAGAAATCATGGTATACGCATAATATGTGTGTATTTGTTTCTTAAATCTAATTTGGGTTTCCTATCATTCCATTCTTCCTAAGTGAATCATATTTAATTTAATTTTAATTTCATCAACTAAATTATATTTAGTTAATTATTTCTAACTAATACTTTAATTTTTAATTTACTTTTAAACTATTGAATTTTACTCATTCATCCTTAACAATTTAAAAATGAATATAGACTGTAACATTTATAGTAATTATGTAAACATATCATTAGATGTAAATTATTTATTAATTAACTTTTGATTAACTTAATTAACTTAAAATTATTCGTAATTAAAATAATATTAATTAAATTTAAAAATTTATCTTTATTTACCTCAAGCATTTTGAGATTAACATACACTTATCATTATATATATTTTAATTTAATTATTTATTTATTTTTAATCCATATCAAGGTAATTTTTGGAAATTAATATATTAATTTCAAAACCATATTTTGAAATGTTTAGAACATATCATGCTTTAAAATTAACTTTTAAATTTAAAATATAATTTCATTTTTACAATTTTTAAATTAAATCCATGGCTCAAAATCAATTTAGGTCTTTATATTGGGGATAACCTAACTACTTCGTCCTTCGGGTCAGGTTAATAGCCAGGTAGTGCGAAGTACTTGATTACCCAAACCCAACATTTGATGCTACTTTTCTAGATACCCTATTAAATGAGTACGCTTTGATCAGTTAACCATAACATTGCTAATGTAGACAATATAGACTATTGAGCTCACATACCTTTAAAGGAACCGGGTCGGTCGAAAGCGTGTTAAATGAGTAAATTTTAAAAACAATTCCATTTTGATCTTCGTTGAGCCTATGAAATCTAAACGTATTTTAGATCCTTTCTGAAATATTTTAAATAAAATCATTATTTTATTTAATTTTTTAAAGGAATTTTATCATCATCATCAAAGTTTCAGCTTACAAATGTATCAAATATACTTGTTTGTGTGAAGTGCGCATGCTAAGTCCGTGTACATAGTTTTTGTTAGGTACATAGGTTCTGGGATTTACACCACAAAACCTATTTCCCGTTTACATATGTCTTTATTGTTTATGGTTTTGATTTAAAATATACACATATAATAAATGCATAATTGTATGTGATTATGTATACAGAAAAATTATATTTGACAATTTTATATGAGTTGAAATGTAGATAATTATGGACAATTTTCAATTAAGGAAGAACTTAAGATTAGATGTTACATTTTTATACAAAAAATATCTTATGAATTTGGCACATACACATATATGTTTCTATTTATATGGATATTACAAGTAATGTTCTAGATTCAAAATAACTTATATATGTGAAGACGGTAATTTATAATATGTATATATACACATACACGTTTGATTTTAAAGTTCATTATTTAAAAAGAAATCCATTAATTTAGAAAGGAAATGGAAGATATAGGATTTTACTTAAAACTTTAAATTTAGAAAGGAATCAAAAGGCATTGTATTTTACAAAAAGTCCACTAATGAATTCTAGATTGATAAACTTAAGTTATGAAAACAATGCCCAAAATAATTTTATTTGAAACAATCACCATATTGCATACGAAATCAGTTTTCGAGGCAAATTAAATAGTTAACATATATAGTTTATTTGCATTTATTTTGCAAATATTATAAAACTATTAAATGCCTTTTCAAACAAAATTAGTTTTTTTATATAAAATTTTAAAATAGAAGAAAAGGAGAATTGGAAGCTTTGGCACATGTAAATTCATGATAAGAACATTTAGATCTAAATAATAAGGGTGGGCATGGATCGGTTTGGTGCGGTCTGAAGCCTAAACCGCTTTTGCATCGCATTAAACAGTTAATCAAAAAAAACTATTATACTAGTCTTTTACATGGTTTGATTTTGGTTCGGTTTAATATAATACAGTCTGGTTTTAGTCTGGTTCTGTTTGAGCCTATATTAGATATGAAATAAGAGAATTACTTCCATCAACAGTCAATTTACAAACGCAACTGCGTAAAGCTTTTACAGTTAAAGGTTAAAACACATTGTACACAAGTGAGATTTTTTTAGTAAATTAACCAATCATCAACGTTAATCAATGCATAATCATTAAGTAAAATGACTAGAATAAGATTATAATTAGCATTTATCTAAAAAATTAAGATGAAAATTATTGTTCTAAAACTATAACTTCTTCATTTATGACATTGATTATTATAGTATAAGTTGAAAATAGAATGTACATTGTTAGAATATAAATTGAGATAGGAGTTGCGTATATTTTTATTATAAGATTACTAGTATAAGTATTCAGTTCAATCCGGCTTAATATGGTTAGTTTAATCACCCAACCGCAACTGAACTGCATCGATGTGGGTTAGTCCATTTTGGGGTACTTGTTTTGGTTAGAAGATTTGGTGCAGGTCTCCACACCATTTTTGCAGTCCGGTATGGGCGATTTTCATATAACAGTGCGGTTTATGCCCACCCTTGCTAAATAATACATAGAACAACAACGAATTATCAAAGGAAATAAAGGATTTAAATTATATCAATCATAATGAATATAATGTGAATGGAGGTAAATAAAGAAATGGTTCTAAATCAAAACAACATAATAAACATACTTTTTTAATGAGATGAAAAGAGAATTGTATCACATGTTGCAAGATGAACAATTAATAGATGAGATTAATCATATAGGTTCCAATCAATGAACAAGAGAAACATATAAAAAATTAAACAAGAGTAGTAACTTAGGATGGTACCTAAAGTTGCACCTTGAATAATGAATCGATGCTCTTAAATTCAATCGAATCGATCTTTGGATCTAGTAGGAATCAAGAAATAACAAACACGTTTTTGCTTTGATTTTGAAAAAAAAATTAGGTTTCGAAGGCCATTATATTAGGCTTGGATGGAAAAAGAGAGAATCACAAATTACTGGATCAATAAATCTCGTATAGGAGGCAATGCAAAATAATTTAATATAGGGGTAATTCACCTTCCTGTAGTTATGTTTTAGCCTTCTCATCTCTAGTTGAAAAACTCTTTCTTTCCCTTACCCTTCGCCGACCATAACACGAGGAGGAATGAGTTTCCAAACCAATTTAGTATTTTTCCATTTAAACCCAATTTAAATATTCCATTGACATCGCATATTGATATGCGTATGCATAACTTTACACACACACACACACACACATACATATACAAACATACATACATACATACATACATATATATATATATATGCACTTCAAAAAATACTAATGATATTCGAACATCAAATAAAATTTAATGATTAATATTTCAAAAACATTAATTAAATGATGATGATTATAGATTAATTAAATCATGTGGTTCATTCAAATATTCATCATTTTGGTTGTGTAACTCGAAGGTGTAAATTAGATCAATGATTAATAGCGAACAATTTTAATATTAATATTCACACATCACCTTTGCTATTGGTTCGATGTTTTGGCAAGATTTATCGCTTACATATCTTTCTCGGTAAAATCCAATTTTACTATTATAAGTAGCACATGAAGTAAAGATTATTTACACCAATTTACTCATCGGTAATATATCACATTAGGACTCGTGGAATTGGCTTTGGTCAACATTTAAACATCGTCCACATTCAACTTTGTTTGTCTAAAAGAAATTACTTGGTTTAATTATATCAATTATTATTAACCATACTGCTTTGTCAATAGGCTAAGACTTTGAGTTGACTATGGTAGACCATGATATTAACCTCTTATAACTGATGATACGAACTCTCTATTGAATAGTGTTCCACTTTCAGTGCTGCAATTTAGACCCAACCATAGTCGTTCAACGTCGCTATGCCATGGTTTAACTATAATCAAAGTGGAGTGTCCATATTGAAGTTTAGCAGAATTCTCAAGTCGAGATAATTCTATAACATCGTCGCTTTGAGATTCTCTATTTGACCTTAGCCACATTAATCAACAGAAAACTCTTGAGTAAGTCATTCCAATGTTACCCAATAACTATTAGTACATAACCCCTTGGTACCACCAGTAGCCATGAATAGTACACTACCTAATATTTAAAAAGTGTTACGTACACTAGTCTCAGCAGATGTATCGATATCTCATCTTGAAACATTATTTAAAATAATATTTTTATGCAATACTTTGTAATTATGATTACAAAACATATTAATTAAATATATTTTTGGTTTAATATGCTTAAATTATTAAGTTATCACAATATGACAAGTACATAATAGAAACATAAACACATTTTATTTCGAATGAGATTTTACAACAAATTTACTAATTTACAATAAATTATAGAATTTCCCCTAGGACATACACTTAAGTCTATCAACTTTCTTCCCTTAAGCTTGCTCTGAGGATCAATAAAAGATCGCTCTAGTGCTCGACCATCAAGGGTTAGTGCACTCATGACCAACATCCGTTGCATCCGATAGCATGCTTTGGGGAGCTAGACTGGAGCACTTTTGTGCACAAGCTTTGACAGCTTGTGTTCGAGCGCTAATAGCACAGAGCATGCTTTGAGCTAGCTTTAAGTAGCACTTTCTTAAACCATAAGGGTTAATTATAAGTGCTTGTGCTTTGGGTGGAGCGCTTACTAGAGCATGCTTTAGGGTTTCGCTCAAGCAGACCTGAAGCTTGCTTTGGGTCCTATTTCGAACGCTTCTTCGAGATTATTTTAATCTTTTTGCGGTAATGATTATTGATTGCTGGCATCTTCCAAGCATTCCTCTTTCCATCTACAACTTTTATGGTGCCTTTTGATTTACCCCCTAATTTGTAAAGTCTGTGCTAAGTTTGACTATGGACTCACTTCATAGTGAATTTCTAACTGTTTTCCTTCACTCCTTTTTGATTTTTTTCTTCGATGTATCCCCCACTGTTAGGGAAATTCTTTATTAACTATCAAGTATGTTGGATTTATTTTTTCTTCTCTTATTGCTATAGTTTGTTCTTTTTTAGAATTACTAAAATATGAGTATAGCTAATTGGAGCTTTATGTTACTTTCCATTAGCTGTTAGGGAAATTCTTTATTAACTATCAAGTATGTTGGAAGATTATTGGAGCTTTATGTTACTTGTTAAAATAGCTAATGGCTTAGATTCGATCGCCCAAGCATTTTCTACTAGATAACTATGGCTTTTTAGTAGTTGTATCCATCGTCCATGCATATAAACCTGGCTTTAATGCCAACATTCATATAATGGTGACCTTCTAAGATTTTGTAAAATAACATTATTAGGAAAATTATGAAACAATAATGTAGTTCTACAGTGACAGCTTTTAACAAATATATGAGAAAGTATAGTATTTAGAATTGATGAGTTATAACAATAATTTCATTTAGAAAGCACAAGTGTTATGATAGAGTTAGTGGCGTGCTTTAGGGGAAATTATGTAACTTGTTATATATATCTAACTCGATAACCAATCTTGTTCAAAATAAAAGGTATTTTTCTTTCTATTATATAATTGTTACTTTATGATATAATTAATTAAGTAATTAATTTAAAGTATATTAAATAGAAAATACTTAAATAATATGTTATGTGATAGTAATTACAATGTGTTGTAATTATAAGAAATTTTTCATGTTGAAAATCACATAGTATTTTAAATATTCCTAGTCAAGATGTTTAGAGATGAGTGTATCGATACATTTGTTGAGATTAGAGTGCATGACACTCTTCAAATGTTGGATAGCGTATTACTCATGGCTTCTGAGGGGATCAAGGGGTTATGTACCAATATTTATTGGATAATTATGGAATGACTCATTCTAGAGTTCTTTGTTGGTTAATATAACTAGAGCCAAATCGAGAATCTCGAACTAAAGACGTTACACGGTTCCTTGAGAAGGCTGTGGAACATTAAAATTGACATTCTAGTTTGATTATAGTTGGATCATGGCATGACATTCGTCAAAAGAATATAGCTGGGTCTAAGTTAAAGCAATGAAAGTGAAGCACTTTCAATAGAGGACTCGTCTTCTCGGTTATACGAGGTTAGTGTCATCGTCAACTGTAGTCAACTCAAAGTCAAAATCTATGACCCGAGTAATAATATTAACAATAATTATTACTATTGAATCAAGAATTTTTTTCGACTTTACAAAGTAGAATGTGGTCGATATTGAGTTTTGACCAAAACAGAATTTCATAAGTCCTAACGCGATATAGTTTGATAAAGAGAATTGGTTTAAATAGTTATTACTACAAAGTATTGCTTATAATAAGTAAAACTAGATTTTACCAAAAAGATGTAATAGTAAAAAATTCGGTCAGAATATCACACTGCTAGCTAAGGTTATATATGAACATTAATCTTCAAATTGTTGGATATTAATTACTAGCTAAATTTACACCTTTGAGTCGCACAACTGTAGTGATGAATAATTTGAATAATCCACATAATTTAATTGATTTATAATTTTAAAAATTAATTAAATTAATTAATCCAAATATTAATTATTGAATTTTATTTGATATCTTTTAATACCATTAGTATTTAATAAAGTATGTATATGGTAGTTATAAATGTTTGTACCAATAAATGTTGTCTATAGAATATTTAACTTGGATTTAAATAGAATAAATGCGTGAGTTTTTGAATAAATTAATTTAATTAATATTTCTGAAATAATAATTTAATTCAATTTGTTTGACCACGATTAGCATTTAATCAAGTGCAATACAAAAGCTATTCATGCATGCATCAATATACAATATTGATAGAATATTTAAATTAGATTTAAATAGATTAAATGCTAAGTAATTTTGGAAATTTTTAAGAGTTATGTAGCACCTATTATGGCTGGCCATAGATAATAAAGAGAGACAGAGGGAAATGATTTTATGAGGTTTACTTGGGAATTAAATAGAGAAAGTTTTAAAGGAGGGAATTGAAAGGTTTCCTTTAAAACATTTTTTTTTCTTATTCAATCCTTGTTGTCTATAAACAATTCTCAATCTGTCATTTTTCTTCCTCACAATTAATTTATTGTTGAAATTTTAATGGGTTCTACAGCTAAAATTCCCAAAAGAAAATCAAATTGAAATAAAAAATAGAAGGTGATTTTTATCTCTGGATTCTTTCAAAATATGGAGGTTGATTCAAGAATCTTGGAGTTATCATTTGTTAATCAAGGTGCTACTTTTGACCACATCCTAAGGTGATTTTCAATTCTATTTATTCATATATTAACCATGCTCATATTCTTTGAATTACTTACATGTTGTATATCAAATGTTTGTAAATTCATATTGTAGCATAATTTCAGATCCTCTTTTTTACTTCTCGATTAATTATTATTAATATAATTTGGATCAACGCTTTTGCTATTCCTTGGTTAGTTATGTGACAATATGTTAATATAGCTTAGATCCTTCATCTCATATGATTATTTATTCTTATTTTTCATAAAGTTTAGTACTGAATCATCTATAATAAATATACATGTTCCTAAACTGCTCGATCTAGTTTAGTTATTATTTCGAAATTATTTTGGTTGGATTCTTTTTAATCAAATATATGCATGTTACATGGTCATTTTAATTTTTTCCTTGAAAATAATTTTGATTAACCATCATCTAATTTTTGATTGACAACAATTTTAATTGAATCAACTTTGATGACTTGAACTAACTTTTAAAATGAAAATATGTATTGCATAATTATTGTTTGAATAATTTTGTTTAGTTTTTGTTTATACATTTCAATTTAAAACACACAAGTGGGCTTTTATGAAAAGTCTTAATTTAACCTATTCCTTTCTAAAATTGAAAGTTGGATTTAAATTTATCAAATTTAGATTCATATACATACATACATAAATATGTATTGAATTGCAATTTTCAAATACACGTGTTGCTTTATACATCAAAACATTATTTACATATAAACATATGTATGCGTATCCTATTTTTACTTTAATTTTAAAATAATTTTTTATGTATAAAATATGAAATATGTTTTAAACACTTCCCTGAAAAAATTTAAAATTTGTTCTAAACACTTCCTTGATTATACACAAACATGCGTGCGCACACTCACACACAGATTATTAATCAAAACTTTTGATAAAAAAAGACATGTGTAAATCTAGCCATAAATGTTATTTGATAAATTAATCAGTCTAATTATAGAGAGAGAAAGAAATGAAAGATTTTTCTCTTTTTATATATAAGGCAATATCTTCTCTTAATTAGTTGTATAAGCTAAGAGAGAGAAACAAAATATTTTCTTCTCCGTATATATTTTACATGTTACGATTACAAACACTGCTTATATGTTGCACTTACACTTTACATATACGAACGTGCTTGATTCATTCATTATAATACAAGTAAATTAAAATTAAATTTTAAACTCCATTTTAGCAATTCAAATAAAGTAATATAAAATTTTATCTAAATTTTATTTAGATTGGATCTAAAATCTCTTTAGACTTCATAGGCCCATTAGATTCAAAATAGGAAACTTTCTGAAATCTATCCATTTAACCCACTTCCAACTAGCTCGGTTCTGACAAGTTATTATTTGCATGAGTTTTACATCTCATGTTTCCTTCTTGCAATTTATTGCAAAGATTTTCAAAAGTGTGTGCATTATTTACAAATAATGATTGAATAATTGGGATTTTATTCCTTTCAAGCATTACACATATTTCCTTCCACCATACTTTTCAAGGGAAATTGGTCCCTGTTTGGCACCTTATTTTTAAAGGGTACTTAGTGTAATGTGTTTTCAAAAACTTCCTGCTTAATGGCTAAATTTTATTGTATGTGCTAATTATATCGGCTCTACTTGAATTATAAGCAAGAAAAACATGCTACTTCCTTAAGCACATTTAAAGGGTAAGATTGTTAATCTTAGTTTTTTAAGGGTCATAACTCTCCAAAGCTAGAGATTTGAAAATCTTCAACTTCCGAGTGTTAGTAAAATAGGATGTTGGTCTTCATTCTCCACCCTACACTTTAAAGTTGAAACATAAGGACAATTCTTTTTTCTCTAGTTTGGGAAGAAATTGAAGTTAGTCTTACCCTTTGATCTTTCCTTTAAGGGTAGAAATAAGAAAATTATTTCCCCTCAACCATGGAAGAATTGGAGTTAGAGGCATCCTCCATTATGTACTCTTATAATATAAGGTATTGGCATATGGTATTAATGGTATTGAACAGCCTACCTGAGTCATTAAGGGTCATGACTCCACAGAGCTTGAGGTTTACAAATAACTTTCCCTTACATAATGATTTTGGGCAACCTGAAGTAAGTCTTGTCCTCCGTTGCTAGGTGGTGGCCTTCCTTTGGTAGGATATCGGGTGCATCTTCTAAATCCCACTTAAGAGGTGGGCCTATAAACCCGAAAAATGGATCAACATCCTGAATTGAGCGTGAAAGCACCAGCACTGTTTATTAAGGCAAATAAAATAGAAAAGGAAATAGTAAATCGTAGAAAAAGTAAAGAGACGAGAGATTTTTATAGTGGTTTGACTGTTAATGAAGTCTACGTCCACTTTATAGCTTTTGTTGATCAACTTCTATTACAACAGAGTTTAGATTACAGTATGATTCTTCTTCTTTAATTTAGATCAAGCTATTATCGTTAGAAATAAAGGAAGGATCTCAATTTTAACTTAATGTCTATTATGTGAGAGAAGAAGACTGAAGAAAAAATAGCAGAGCTTCAGTAGAGACAAGGTTAGGAACCTCTTTTTTGTTGAAGATAGGATGGTATTTATAGGATTTAGAGAGCGTTTGGATCGAAACTATTGCATCAGAAGCCTATGGTCATCCATAGGAAGAAGCACAAAAAGTTTGGAGTGGTTCTGAGCTAACCTTTTGGATTGGTACTGATCCAATTGGAACGGATCGGTATCGATCCAAAGAGTTGTGCAATTTTTGCAAAACTTTTATCTAGTTAGCTTCCATACTTGCTTGTGAGGCTTTCCATGCAATTTCATAGCTTGTTGACTTGTTTCGATGATGGTTCAACCATAGGTTTGACTGAACTATAATCTAAATCTGATGAGTCTTTACTTCTCGAATTCGGACGTTTGGATTATTATAAACTTGGTAGATAGGCTTAGTAGAGAGGTAGAAAATAATTCAAGTGGTTTGGAGGAACCACAAGCCAATATTTTGGATCGGTATCGATCCAAAGTGTTGGCATATTTTTGCATCAAGCTTCAAGTTTCCTTTGTTTTGTACTTTTAGGCCTTTCGGTCAAGTTTCGGGTCGTTCTGGCTTAATTTGAATGTTCTAATTCCTTTTGAATTCTGTTAGGTTAAAACCCAGTTAACATTTGCCCCGCAAAGTATGCTTTTGTAAAAAATAAGGTATGCTCTGGAATTGTTTATCTTTGGATTTCTATTTTAAGGAGTTTCATTGGTCACGTATGGCATCTTGAAAAGCTACCTATGATGTACCGGCTAACTATCCATTAGTTCTTAGTGAGAATCTCCACTATTCATAATTGCGGAGTGATTTCGATTTGATAATTTCAAGAATGAATACGAATGTCGAGTAGGTCGCATGGGGAAGATTTAAGATTATTTGGAGTGATAAATTCGGATCGGTAACGACCCTGCTACTTGATAATTTTTATGACCTTCTTCCTTTTTATACGAGACGACATCCCTAATTCATATCATTTCTACTTGGTCCATGTAACGACCCTCCCTTTTGAATGGTTTGATTCTGATATGTGTGGTTTATTGTTGATTTGAACCATAATTTCAAATGTAACGACCCACCCTTTTGGATGGTTCAAATCAACAATAAACCACACATGTCAGAATCAAACCATTCAAAAGGGAGGGTCGTTACAGTCCATTACCTTGCCTTCCAATCGATCTGATCCCGACAGTGTTATCCCGCCTTTTAGCAAGGCCGTGACACCAAGAACTTGTCTAGAAATCAAGGATAGTTCGTCCTGGAGATTGTTAATACATAGGTCTACTATGGATGTCGGTAAATTTTGTCCGAGTCCGGATCGATCTATAATTGGTATGACATGACAAGCAAAGCTAAGAAAGCCAATGTTCTAAATTTTAAGTCAACCGGAGTTCGTATGCTCAAGATATTGATCGATCACGGATGAGAAATCCAAACTTGCATCGATCATAACTCAAGATCTATAAGTCCAAATGCCACCAAATTTTCTCAGGAGCTTGCGTGCGACCTAAGGAAGGTTCACGCCAAATTTTAGCTCAATTGGATCAAATCTTGATGGATACGAAATTCGTTCGTATCGATCACGGATCGGGCTGAAAATTTATGGGATCGATCGCGTGGGCCCCCCACGTGCCAGAAAAAGCCTCCCGAGATTTGAGCGAAATATCAGCCTCCTACGCCTATAAATAGCACCCCAGAGCCTACAGAAAAGGGATTTTTTTGCTCTCCTACGTCCAGACTCCGCCGAATCCAATTTTGTACTCTATAGTTGCTGTTGTACACGAATTTCAACATTATAATCCGCTGTAATCTGCTGCAATAAGTTGTAATCGGCAAATGAAAGTCAATGAAATCATCAACTTCATAGTGGATGTAGGCAATACGCCGAACCATTCTAAAACTCTGTGTTTCTATGTATTTTCTTATATGTTTATTGGTGTGTTTGTTAGATTTGCTTCATTTTACATCTATTCTCTTCATTTTATCTTTTCAAACACATCCGAAGAGTGTTGTGTCCAATTTTGGTGCAAACAGACAATATCCTGGCCTACTGAACTGATCGCTTCGTCCGCCAAAAAGCTACCTCCATCGATCTTTGCTTCCAACGCCATCAGTTGCCTCCCCCAAAAGATGCCAACGCCGCTTTATTGTCATGATTTCCTTTGATTCAAGGTGTCACCTATTCGACCCATCAATACCTTAGTTTTGATTGCCTTTCATCAAAGATTAGATCACTCTTCTTCATTTTGAAGGTTGTGATTTGAATTTTGGCGCATTATCAGCGATTGGTGATGAAATTGCGTTGGTGATGGCAACGGAAGATTCAAGTGAATTGTGAGTTGCTATGCACGACACTGAAGATGGCCAATAGTAATAAGAAATGTCAATGTAGTAAAATTAATATAGTAGATCACACAATCCATTTTATACTAGTTCAGATCTTCCATCCTACGTCCAGTCCCTAAGCACCTCCTAGGAATTTCACAATCAACACCCTCACTTCACTTGTAGGAACGGGTTTACAGACTCCACCTAAACAACCGAACAGGACTTCAACACTGACAGCCTGATGACTCCGCCACAGGACTTCAATCTTTTCTTTTAGAAAGAAATAACTTGACTATACATTGTGTCTTCAACACATTGAGTAGTCGAACTGGATTACAACTTCTATAACTTTTAAAAATGATGCAGAATGAGCGTGCAGAGGTTAGGAAGTGAATTGCGATAAATCCAAATGTTGTGGTGTGAAATAGCGTCGGTCTAAGTTTTTTTTTGGAATGAATATAGAGTTTATGGCTTTAGAAAGAAATATGGAAGTAATTTGAGATCATAGGATTGTGTGTCTACTTTTGAAATGGTAGGAGGCTTATATAGGAGGGATAAGATGCCACTGAACAAGAGCAACCCTTCAGCAATTCATTTTGGAAGAGACGCATCAATTGGTAATTGTAACTCTTCAAAAAGGTGCTTAAATGGACACTTGAACCATACGTTTTGCAACCGTTATATGAAATAGTTGGCGGGCTTAAATTCAAAACTTCATGTAGCATAGTTGGTACAGAGGTGACGTGTTTCCTTGATGGTCAGGGTTTGAATCCCATAATGTTTATTTTTTGAATAGTTTACTTTCGCTTTACTATCCATGTGAAATCTCTGCTAACAAGTCAATCACAAACGCACACTTGTAATGCGGTATGCAAAGCAAGCGGCAGGGGCATGCTTCCTTCTTTGGCCACCTGGGTTCAAATCCCACTTTTCCACTATTTTAAGTAATTAATTTTTTGAATTTAGCCTCCTATAATATGATTTTCTAACCATTATTTAACCAAAAGCAATTATGGTGTAGTTGGTGAGCATGCAGCGTCACTACTTGTTGTCTTGGGTTCGATTCCCACCTTTGACCTATTTATTTTTGCTCCGCTTCTTTTGACTATGCCGCAATTAAGTAAAACTGCTACTTGCCTCCTCAACAAAAGTGCCTTTAGCATGGTTGGTAAAAGGGTTGCTTCCATCTTCTACCGTATGGGTTCGAATCCTAGTGAATTTCAATTTTCCAACAATTAAGTTCCAACTTTCCATGTTATATAAAAAATGCACTAAGCAAAAGTTAAAAAAAGTTATTGTAGTATGGCATCTTGTTCAGTCACTTGGGTTCAACTCTTACATCCTCCAACATTTCCATCTTTTTTATTTCTTCCATTTATCTTTTTTATTTCTTCCATTTTAGGAGGAAATTATAAAACCACTAACCAGCCAATGTATTGTAGTGTAGTTTGTTGAGTGGTGTCTTACTTGTCTTGCCAATTGAGTTCAATTCTCGTCTTCAACATTTGCACCTTTTTATTTATTCATTTTCTTCTTCTTTATTTATTTATTTATTTATTTTCTATTGATTCAACACCGGTTTTATAAACTCTATCTCCATTGTATGGCTGCTTGACTTGAAATCACTTAACAAACCTACTAATAGTATTATCATATAGTTGTTATCATCAAAACACTGAAATCATGTTTTCAATATATTGTGACTTTGTGGAATATGATAGTAAATCGACCCTTGAACTCCTCACAGAATGAAGCTAGGGTTTTGCCCTAGAGCTCGACATGTTTGCAATCTTCATCCACATGGTCAGAATTAACTTGCACTGAGTTACATATTCGATCCCAGCACAGTGTCTTGCGGATTGATTATGGTTTTTTAGGAGGTGATAATAGCTTAGGGTAGCGTCTTGTATGTAGCTTATGCTGTTATCACTTTCCAGAGAACTAAAAACGGCTTATGTTAAAAATTCTATACTCGATTCGGACCCATCGATTTATAGTTGCTCACTTTGGATTAATCTTGTCATTGCACGGTTGATCAATAACAGATAAGTATAGAAGAAAATAAATTAACATGTGACATGGATCAATCTTTCCGGTGTGAGTGAGCCATCTACATGGAATGGTTTATTCATAGAATTCAGGACTTCAAACCCATTCTCACTTAGATTACACATCACACACACCTACGGTTAATACTTGGAATCCAACTGATGGTTGGTATGTCAATTATCTTTCGAATTTCAAGTATTAACTATGCCAAGGTCTATAGTTTAGGGATATGGCGCACCTGACCATTTTGAACACAAGCTTTCTTATATAGAATGATGCACAAATATTCTCGGCACAAGTCAGTTGAGGGAAGCTCACCTATTTCTGAAGAAGAGTCTTCATCGATCCCAGTTAGGTCTGCTGCTTCCATAACTTCAGGTCAATATGGTCGTCCGATTCTAGTCGGCCCCATCGCCAATCGACTCCTAACTTTAGAGTCTTTCTTGATCCTCCAGAGAAAGCCCCTTCAATTCTTACACACAGGATGTCGTATAGCAATTGCTCGTTATATGGTATCCTAAAGGATGAAGTACTTCTACCATCGAGAGGAGAATTTTATCATAGACCACCTTTTGGATACGTGGCTTGCCACGAGTATATGTGTATGTATGGTGTTGTGTCCTCATTCAACCATTTCTTGTTGACAACGCTTTAGAACATGGGGTTTTCCCCATTCCAAATTCTTTCAAATGGGTATGTCATGCTGACATGCTTATATATTCTATTCATGCGGACGCTCAATCGTGTCCCCAGTTTCGCTGAGTTGCAATATCTTCTATTATTGAAAAGGAGAGAGGCTAACCCTTCATTCGTTTATATCGAGGCGCAACATAGCCGGAAACTTATACTGGTCTTACCAGCAAAGTTCCTTTATCATAAACCAGCTCTTTTTCACTAAATGTCCAAAGGGATTCACCTGTCTATGGACCATGGGGGGTAAGTTTCTTTCATCGTGCGTGGAACTTCCTTTAATTGCTACAAGTCTTTTGAATGATTGTATATTCCTTACAGTTCTTCCAAAGATTAACAAGGATCCGACACTTGGCACTGTTCTTAGCTCTCCGAAAGTGATCGATGCTCAACAGCGCACAATTAGGTTCTTGCTTACAGACGAAAATCTCCACTGATATGGACTTTTACACCCTAGAAGGTATGTTGGATTCGTCAGTGCTCCTTCCCGCTCCAGTGCCCGGACCTGTTCTGTTTCCTCTTACCATGATTCTGGAGAAGATGATAATAAG
Source organism: Allium cepa (assembly GCA_030765085.1). Lineage (NCBI taxonomy): Eukaryota > Viridiplantae > Streptophyta > Magnoliopsida > Asparagales > Amaryllidaceae > Allium > Allium cepa. The sequence goes on from CM060932.1 coordinate 10,283,436, forward strand.
GAAGAAGAAAGTGACCCATCCAATGGGTTAGAGAAGGCCTCTGAGGAGATGACCCCTGAGGAGATCTAAATTCAACTCGGGGTCGACAAACCGCATAAAATGCCATAGATCCCCAAGGAGAAAGAAGGGGAATTTATTCAACGGGAGGGCAAGGCTCTGTTGATTGAAGGGAACGAGGAAGGAGAGATCAGTGAGGAGCATCCCTTGAACAAGGAAGAAATAGATTGGGATTCTGATGAGGGTGATGTTTACTTAGGTGACAAGGTCTCGTCAAACATGCTCCTTCATCTCCTTTGAAAGAGCTCATTGAAAGTTCTTCTCTCAAGGACGAACCTATAACAAGCTCTCCATTGGAAGGTGTTAATATTGACTTGGGAAATATGAGTGATATCTTTGTATAAGCGAAACTGGACACCCTAGAGAAGCTCAATTGTTAGGAGTCTTCGTTGAGGCCCTGACCACTCCAAGTATAAGGGAAATGGAAACCAACCTGATTTTTGAGACCACCGCTGAACCAGAAACGTGGATGACGCTAATCAAAGACTACTTGCTTACGTGAACTCTTCTTGCAGATAGGAACTAGCGGAAAAAGCTTCTCCATAAGGCACCGCGATTTAAGATACATGATGGGATACTCTACCAAAGGGTGTTCTCTACCCCTATGCTCAGATGTGTGACCAAGAATGAAGCTCGACGGATCCAGAAAGAAGTTCACGAAGGCGACTATGGAGACCATACCAGTGGGCAGACCCTTGCAAAGAAAATCCTCCAGTACAAATATTTTTGGCCAATGTAAATTGCGATGCAGCAGATTACGCCAGACGGTGCGACCGACACCAAAGATTCAGCAATATCAAAAGAGCTCCTGCAATAGAACTAAGCAGATGGTCAGCCCATGGCTGTTCGCAATATGGGGAATTAATTTGATTGGGTTATTGCCAATAGCTAAAGAAGGGGATAAATATGTTATAGTTGTCATTGAATATATCATAAAATGGGTCAAAGAGGAATCCCTGGCCATCATTACCACAAAGAAAGTCATTAATTTTGTTACTAAAACCTTTGTTCGTAAGTTTGGTGTGCTACAGAAAATCATCACTGATAACGGAACCGAATTCGAATGCGCCGAGTTCAAAGACTTTTGCAAACGCTTCCAAATCGATAAAAGCTTTTTTAGGTCACTCATCCACAAGAAAACGGGCAAGTGGAAGCAATAAACAATATCATCAAGTCCACCAGCAAAAAGCGGCTAGCTAAGGCTAAGAGGAATTGGGTTGACGAACTTCCACTCATACTATGGACTTACAAAACAATACACAAAGCAACAACCGAGCATACTCCATTCGCTTTGGCGTATGGTTCAGAAGCAATGATCCGCATCGAACTAGAAGTCCCTTCTCATCCAAAGCAGAATTTTAGTCAGAGGCAAAAACAAACAACTTATACTCGAGTTGCTTGATATGATTGACAAGAAGAAGGAAGAAGCCGAGTTGAGAACTGCTGCTCACAAAAAAGAGTTGCACGTCCAAATTTCACAACCAAACCTTCGAAGTGGAAGACCACATCCTTAAATGAGTCTATTCCATACCAAAAACCTTTGGACCAAACTTGGAAGGGCCGTGTTTAATCAGTAAAAACCTAGGGGATGAAACGTTCAAACTAAGTACCGTTGATGGAATTCAGATTCTCTAAACATGGAACAGCGAATTGCTGCGTCGTTACTTTACTTCAAGCTATCTTAAGACTTCCTAGTTTTCAGCAAATAACCATCCCGGGACAAAGGGGCATTGTAAAAAGGCAAAACTTTCCAACCTGTTCATAATAAAATTGCTATGCTTTCTAAACCGATAAAACTGTGTTCATAATAGTAACCTGTTGAATCGATGGGGGTCAAATCGGCTCAAAACCATTCAATCACTGCTTGAGATATTGGAATCATGCTAAATTATGCTCCACTTACCCGCTGGGTCGACGGAAGCAAATCGACTCAAACCGTCGGATCGGCAAAACCAATCCCCGCCTTCTAAGAACCAGTGTTGCTTCTGTAGCACTAGGAAGGTCCAAATCAAAGACGCGCATCCCATAAACCACGCATTACCTTTTTCAGACATGGAATCACACTCGTGAAGCATAAACTCCTCACATTGCCCGAAGATTGGTAATGTCGAGAAGTTCCAAGCCGTTCTGGGTCGACGGGTCACATCGATCCCAAAAGTCGCATATTTCATAAGCCATGCATACTCTTAAGTACTGGTATTACCGGAAAACTCGTCCATTGCAGGAATAACAAGAATCAACCCACTCCCGCTGTCAGGAGAAACGGTTATGAATCCAATAATGTCAAACTATTACCAGTCAGCAGAAAATTCCAATTGTTGACCAACAATAAATCTGAAATCAAGTTGTACAAATCATAAGTTCTCGAAGATTGGAACCACCAAAAAGATCCATTTACAGAAATCCAAAAATCACTTGGATCAGCTGGTCATTTTTTAGGTGTTCAAAGTAAACAACCCCATGAACTGGGGGCAAAACCAATACTTAAATAAAAGTACTCAAAAACAAAAACACTTTGAAGTTCCATTACCCCGAACAAAGAATTTTGGCGGTAATCATAGGACTAGATAAAATATAATAGCAGTAAGTAAAATTGACATAAGTGCATAAAATGCAAATAAGTAGATAGTTAAGTTACAATCAAAATGTCAACATTATATTACTTACAACGTTTTCTGTGCAAATTCAAAACGTAGGGGACGTACCCACACAATATCGGCCAGCTGAAAGGAAAAATACAAATGCTACAGCAATCAAAGCAGTAAATGCAGACTCTAGACTTGAACAAAACACATATCAAACAAAACGTAATATCTCAAAAAACTGGCTCCGTTGCTATCCGGACTCGTCGATGCCTCTTTCCATCGTTCCTCTTACCACCTATAGTTGGAAATTTCTACTTTCCCTTAAAATCTTGACCAGAGACAGTGTCACGGCCGGTGATATCAACTATCTCCTCGGTGCCAGCATATCCTCCCTACTCTTCGACCTTCTTTGAAGACTTCCCTTTCGTATTGCGCCTCTGGATTTGTGGGGGCTCCTCGAAGATTTTATCGCTTCAACCTTTTCCTTCTTAACGGCAACCAGTTGTTGTTCAGATTTACACGGCTTTTCAATCTGTTTCCCCAACTCTTGAGCTTCGTGTGCTATGAAATCACCCTCTAAATATATGAAAGGGTCGTCTAGACCATGCAATGCAACGATCTTCTCATATTCCGACCCCGATTATGAACCAGGCACAGACACAGCAATCGGAGCAGCTACGGAGACAAGCATCGAGGCAGTTAAAATAGCGGTAGGCCTGGGCGTTGGGAAATTGACGTATCGGTAGGTAAAGAAGATGGACTTATAAGATCAAAAATGAAATCGTTAAGTTCGTCATGTTCTTGCAGCGTGAGCTGAAAATTCTCAAACTCGGAGGAAACAAGAGTGTTACTAGCCTCAGAGGAATAGCCGAGAATGTCAATCTCATATTACCTGCCTTCTCCTTCCTTCGAATGGCTGCACAATCTTTGGAGAGGTTTCGGGCGCAGAACTCACCAATTGATCGCGAGGCTGTCTTGACAATTCACTAGGCCCAGAAACTAGGGGCTCCGACAACGTTTTGGCAATTGAAGTAACAACAGCATTAGAAGCCTCCACTTCTTTCTCAATTTGCAAGACCTCTCGACCCTCCATCGATGCACTCTTCGATTCCTTATTAAGGTAGGCATCCTCCAACTCTCACTCAGTGTAGACGTTCCCATTCTCCTAGAAACGGACTAGAATTTCCTCTCAAACCACGATGAGAGTGCACCAGAACTTGGGGCCCAAATAACTGAGACTCCCTTGATGAAATAGGGAGTTGACATAGAAATCTAAGATGGTATCGCCCATCTTCTCCATCTTCTTTTTGAAAGTGTCCAGTAGCTTCAAATAATCCACTATAATGGTGGTCTTCTCAAATTCAACATGAGTTTTATCAACGCTAAGCCGCATAAATCTTTTTTGGGGCGAGGCAACTGCCTGAGCTTGATCAGGAATGGTTTTATCATGGGACTTCACGATCTCCTCATATTCCATAATTGTTTTGTTATGCCCTTCAACAATTATTTCATGATCAACAATAGTCTTCTTCTAGTCTTCAATAATCGATTTGCGAGCTTCGAGCTCCTCTTTTAACTTAACTTCGTCCGCATGGGCCTTCTTAATTTCATCTCGAAATACAATCCCTATTTTTGCATGGGCCTCTTGCAGATCCTTTAGCAAGCCGACGTTATTCTTACTCTCCTAGAGTGTCGCTTCCCTCTCTTGTATCAATCGTTCAACTCTGGCGTCATGTTCTGCTAATGCCCTCTCGAAGTCGTCTTTCTCCAATTCAAAGGAAAGGATCTCTTGATAATTGTTGCAGTTCATGTCGGCTAGCTTCTGGCATAACTTTTCCATCCTACGACTTGCTCTAAATTGCTTTGAATCGCCTGCAGGTTGGGCATATAGGAATCTTTGCGGATGGGGCGAAGTTTACCGTCAAACTTTACTCTCTTTAAAAACCAGCCCGGGAGTGCAGCTTCAAGTCTTGGGGTTCTGGATGGAAGAATGTAAGCTACCCTCCTATGAGGGTGCGAGGAACCAAAAGTGGGCACCACATGTGTCAATAGGACCTGGGATGAAGATGGAGCCTAAACAGAAGAAACTGGAATTTCAAGACCGCCATAAAATGGGAACAAGGCAAAGGCCTGATGCCCAGAAGGATAAGAATCACGATCAACCTTTAACTTCTTGGAAGGTTCCTCTCGGTCATCAAGGGTTTTTCTCTTCTCGCAACCACTATTTTACGTCCGACCCCATTCCTTGTCATCACGGCAATAAGCTTCGACCTTCAAGTCTTTCCACCTTCTCCATTCCTCCTCGGTCGCACCGTGCTGATGGTGGCTTGTAGACCATTTCGACCAACATTGCAAATCGATGAATTGCTCGAGATCGTCGTAAAATCCACGAATACTTATAGTACCTAACAAAAAGAATAAATAATGAGCTTTAATAATGAGAAATAATCCTAAACAATGTGTGTGTAAGTGAAGGTGACCTTAATGAAATGTGTAATGTGTCTTGGTGTGCCTAAAAGGACGTCACAAATCAGATCAAGAGGCCACTTTGGTATTAATCGGCTTGACTCTGGACGCTATTTGATATAGGTGAGGAGACGTTCCTTCGAATCCAAAACCTTCTCAAATAAGTTCATCGATATCCAAGTAAACATTGCCCAAATCCCTAAAGTCTATATTGGCATCTTTAATCGGGGAATCCTGACGTCACTAGGCTAATAGGGAGCATCTTTATTGCGGATCTCTCGGGGAGGCAAATCCGGGAGAACGGGACTTATTCCCGGAGTCTCATCACATGATTCAGAGTCTTCGTCACTGGAACCTACGTTGAAATCATCATCACTGGAGGAGGAATCATGACTACTGCTACTCTCAACTTCACCCTCCACTTTTTTTGTTGCCACTGTAGCCTTGCCATCTCGCTGCTTGAACTCTTCTTCTTCTTCCTTTGAAATTGGGGCCATTTTGGCCGGACAACTGGCTTAGGTCGTGACATCCCTTCCCCCGTGAGTTTCTTTAGGACTCGCCAGACAATCCTTCCTTTACTTGAAGAACACCCTCTTTAGAGCCATGTGATGAAGAAATGGAGCGTGTTCATATTTTGGAACAAGAAAGAGACAGGACTTCAACCACTACGGCGGATCTCCTAGTATGCAATAGCCCATATCGAAGCAAATTTTTGTCCATTAGCAAAAAAATTACCGATCTCTCCCCGGCATATATGGTCTTTAGGGTATGGAAAATATGGTTGAGTGATGGGTCTTTATTCGGCCTTGGAATAACTACAGGGAGTATTTCACCTGTCAGAAATCCCATAGCAACGTATCAAAACTCAAAAGGTAAAGAAGAGAACTTACCCCCATTGTCCAAAGGCCAATAAACCCTTCGGGACATCTAATGAAGAAGTACTGAGTCTTGAATTGAAACAAATTTCTTTGAAGCTACAGGACGATCTTAAGATTCCTCTGGACCTCGACGATAAGAGATAGGCACTCGTCTCTCCTTTTAAATGAGAGAAAATATCTCAACCTCGTCAAAACTTGGGGCATGATTAAGTGTCCGCATAAATAGAATGTCCAAGAAAGTCAAGATTGCAAATGCATTAGGATGAATTTGGAACAGGGAAATTCCAAAGTTTGGAAGAGTTTCTCCCAAGAAGTCATTGAAGGGAGGTACTTCTCCATTTAAGCACATGTACCAGTAGCAAGCAGCGTATCCTGGAGGTGGCCTATGGGCAAACTCATTATTCTTTGGAGGGCGCACATCGTCCTCTAGAATGTCATGTTGCAAGAAAATGTTATGCAGGACCTTAGCAGAAATTATAAAGGAAGCTCTCTCAAGTGGATTAAGAAGAACTCTGAAATTCTGAGGAGCCCGGTCCATAACAGGGCCAACCGAGACTAGTTGACCTTATTCAATTTGCGAAGCAGAAGTGAATGGGGCGAAGGACGATGATTTAGCTTCTAAAATTGTTGGACTTCCTCCATTAGACTTATGGCAAGAAGACGGATACTTCATTCTACATAATGGAACTTGCGTCTAACACGGTCAGGTACAACGAATGTGCAATAACAAGACCAATTTGAACTCTCCAAAAGGCGATAACAACATAAGCTGCTTGCGAGACGCTATCATAAGCCATTATTCCTCTCTAGAAGGATTAAAGCCAATTCACAATGTGTTGCACTATGTCAGCAATGTAACTTAGTACAAGTCAATTTTGATTCTATGGATGAAGACCGCAAAACATGTCAAGCACTAGCGCGACGCCCAAGTGTCGTTAAGTCAAGAACTCAAGACTCAATTTACTATCTTCTTCCACAAAATCACAATTAACTCGGATTTTCCATAACAATCATCACCAATACAACCCTGTCGTCGAATTGCAAGACAAGCGCCAAAATCAACATTACCCACTATAATCAGGAATCAAAAAGTAGACATGAATGGACACGGAAAGATTGGCCGCCTATGGGGGGAAAGGTCAGCAGCGATCTAAGGGAAGGTCGGGGGCGATCCAAAAGATGAGGTTTCAGGAGCTAGGGTTGAAGTCAAAGCGATAACGAACTTCGGAATGGTCAATGCGAGAGGCTTCGGTGGTAGATGGTCAGCAACGACAATAAAAATGAATGGACATCGGGTTTGGTTGAGTTTGGGTCGAACCGCATGGAACTAGCTCATTCCATAAGAGGATGGTAAGAGTACAAAATAGGTCATCTCGATTGAGTAAAATAGGAGATCAGGCTTCAAAAAATGATGAGTCCTTGGATCGCTAACGATCCATGGGCTATGGATCGCTAGCGATCCACCGAATTGCATCCAATCTCCTTTAAATTTTCCAAGCATAACCCACGTATTAATAGCGAGCATCCAAAAGGTTATGGAGTTGGAATTAATTTGTGACAACAAGCAACGACAATCCACGTCAGAACTTAATGAGAAGTTGAACATCCAAAGCCGAATTCACGTACTGGCCTTAACACGATCACTTGAATCCCACCAAGAAGGAACTCAAAAGTAGTTACTCCCGTAGCACGCCTTGTTTCCAACAAAAGCATACTCTGGAGGGTAAATGTTATCTGGATTTTTAGCCCAGCATAATTCAATGGAAGTCAGGGTAACTTCGTCGAGTAAGAACAACTTAGGAGCCAACCAAAAGGACTAGAAGAAGCAACTAAGAAGGATCAAAGAAAAAGAAAGAAAAAACACGCTAAGGTAATGGATCGTTAGTGATCTCCTATGGATAGCTAGTGATCTATGATGTTCGCTTGTGGTTCCATCAATCCTCTTGCATCATGATCCAATGGGCATTCTAGGAATGATGACTAAGTTTCATGAAATTCCGAGCTAGTTAGATCGAGAAGTGAGCATTCGTCTAAGTCAATCAGCGGTCAGATGCAACAAGTGCATGGATCATCATCAAAACAAGGCAACAAGTAATGAAATTACATGGAGAACGCCAACATGAGAAACAACTGTAATCTAGGAGGTAATGTCGATCCATAGTGCATGGATCGCAAGCGATCCATGCACTATGGATCGCTAACGATCCATATAATTGTGCCAGATTGCCATGGATTTTAAAGAAAAGGATGCATCACAAAAAATTGGATCGTCGGCAACCCAAAAGCTATGGATCGCTAGAGATCCATCAAATTGATTCGGCTTGTTGTGAAACTTTTAGGGCACTTTGTATGTTCGTTTGCAAGCATCTAGCAAGTTGGCCTAGCCTAATAGCTTTCCAACCCTTATAAATATAATCCTACCTGATACGTAAACAATATCTTCTGGACTAGCTGTCGAAACTCTGTAGAAACTACTCTTCGTTCTTCTTCTCCCACACAACTGTCATTTACAAAGTTCGATGTGATTCTCCAACGAACTCTAGCATTGGTGGCTTGATCCCATTTACATAATTCAATTGATTGTACTCAGAGTTAACTTGTAATAGAAGTCAGTCGGTAAGAAAATTATAAAGTGGACGTAGGCTTTGTTAACAGCAGAACCACTATAAAAATCTCTTGTCTTTTTGACTTTATCTGCGAGTTATTACTTCTTGTCTCTATTCTATTTTCCTTAATAAACAGGGCCGGTGCTTTCACACTCAATCCAGGGTGCCGATCTAGTTTTTGAGTTAACAATGGGTGACTTGATGGATGACTTCACTTCGAAGGGTTTGCCTTTCCAGCTTACGTAGATCATCCCTATAGGAATCAATGTCCTGATGTTAGTTGATGATCGATCTGGTTTATATATTCTGCTTAGGTCGCTAAACTATAGCACACACTTCACAAGGATGACACACTTTTATATTATTATTACTTTCTAGGATGTTTCATCTCATCAATGCCGCTTTTCTAAATTCTTTTTATCTTTTCCTACAGGAACCATGTCCCATGGCTTCTACAGTGATCTTGATCAAGTATTAGAGTCTCAATGTTCGTGGAGACACTATTCCAAGTACCATGTTCCTTGAGAAACCATCTAGGAGAGGAAGAGGAGGAAGGATAAGGAAAACAGGAGAGCACCGTCGAGCCAAGAAACATCAAGGCCGTGATCAAGGGAGTGGTTATGAGAAGAGGAAAAGCCCGACTGAGCGGGATGATCCATCAAAAAGGCTGAAAAGTGACCAAGAGCGAGAACCTGTTCCACAGCTTCCTGCTTCCACTGGGATGAGAGTTCCTTCTTCCGTTGTCGTCACCTCCTCCACTCATGTTGCTATGACCGCCTTTCCCCCAATTTCTAGGTGTGCGCCATAAATTCTCCCCGTTGGTTCCCCGCATCTGCAAGCTGCCCTCCCTAACTTTTTCTTAAGGGTTTTTTTTTGACAAGCCAAATTTGAAGTCGGTTCATGATAAATCCTATTCACCCCATCTCCAAGAAATTCAGGGAACTTTGGAGCAAGCCGAGGGGTGGCAAAAACTATGCATGACTATGTCCACTATTAATCAAAACAACTACTATGAATTCTCTCATTCGAATCTGAAAAGGATGAGTATGAGAAGCAGTGTGCGTACCTGATGCAGAGATTGAGAGGTTGAAGAGAGAGAGAGGGATGATGCTATCAAGAGAGAGAGAGAGAGAGTGCTTCTTTGTTTAACAAGCTGAAAGAATCCACCGACCGGGCCGTGCTCATGTTCAGAGATGAAATAAAGAAATGCCACACTGATGAGGCAACCTTAAAAGAAAAGATAAGGATAAGCGAGATGATGGTTGAAACATAGAAGAAAATTATCGCCGAATAAGCTCAAGAAATTGCCTCTCTTTGCCATTAAGTTTCGAGTTTAGATGCTGAAAAAAAAGCAGCTAACAGTGGAGAAGGCTAGGTGAAAGCCAGCTTTTCAGAGCTTTAAGATACCCCTACAAAGAAGATGGAAGGCTTGGATGCTACCAATTTGGGCTTTTATGTTAACACCATGCTGCATCAAGGGAGTCTCAGTTACTTGGGTATGTTGTTTCCCTATACGCTTGTTGTAGTTTTGTGAGGAGATTCTAGCCCGATTCCAAGGCATAGGTGGCAATTACACTGAAGAGGAGTTGGTTCAGGTATACCTGAGTGGAGAATCCCGCCAAGCTTTAGTAGAGGTCTAGGAAATATTAATACCAGAGAGAAAATAGGAAGCCATCAATGTCGCGGCCACCACTAAAGCTGCATCCGAGCATTTTCCTTCAGGCCTTGGTGAGCCATCTTCGCATCTTCGAGCTAGTGAGGGGACCATTCCTGCTTCTCCAATAATTATGCAGCCATAAAAAGAGGGTAACGGAGAAGGCTTTGAAGTTGTGGTGCATGAGTAGAACCCCGTAGTAGGTAATTTCCTTATCTCTCCCGTGCTTGAACACTTCCAATTTATGCCTGATGAAATTGCCGAGATGACCGTCCTTTATCCTGACATTATAGATCAACCCTCTCTTCCTTTCAAGTTACCTCCTCATCACGATGTCAAATCTGATGCCATTCTAACTGCATCAACTGTCATCTCTACATCTGGCTCGTAGTCCAGTTCGTACACCGAGAAAATTACAGCATTTCATGGTTTGGATAACCCCTCCGTATCTCAAGAGGAAGGCTTGGCAGCTATTGATGAGTAGGTGGATCAAACTAGCCAATCAGACAAAGTAGAGGCTGAGCAACCGATGACCGAGCAACGGATGATAGCAGTAAAGAAGGAAAAGGTTGAATAGAAGAAATTATCGTCAAAGAGTTCTCTCAGATCCCGCAAGCACAAAAGCAAAGGAGGGTCTACCAGTAGCCCTATTTCGAAGAGCGAGGTCGCCCTTGGAGGAGAGAAGCCTGAGAAGTTGCCGATTTGGGGTGGAAAAGGCGATAGGAGAAGCGGTGACAAAAAATTGTTAGTTCCTTTTTGCTTTTTATACATGTGCAGAGTCTACTCTTCACACTTCTTTTTGTTGTTGTAATAGTGGTGTTTGTGCTTTCCTTTTTTCCTTTTCTTGCTTGATATTGTGCAGGCATGGCCCCTACTACTTGTTGTTGCACATGAAAAATATTATAAATAATAAAACTGTTGAAATTTTGATTGCGGCTTCACTTGTGTGCTTATCTATATTTCATGATTCATGCACTTATGCCACTCTTTTATTCATCATTGTTTTATTTAGTTCCATAATTTCTGCCAATATTATTTGTTTGGAGTAACGGAACTGTGAAGTATTTGCTACTTTGGTTGAATATTGGTGTATGTGCCCCCAAGTTCGCAGGGCTGACTATTCCGAAGACTTGATACGAGATTGGGAGCCCCCAGTCAGGTCCTTACTGCAATTCCTATCATTGGGAGTTTCAGGCTTGGATACCTACAAAGCTCTTTAGAGACCTCACGGTGAGTAATTTACATATTCAAGTTATTTACATATTTAACTGATTGGAAATGCTGGAGCAACATCGATTACTTAGGGTTTTGTTAAGTGACTCCATCGCGATGTTGACGTTTAGGCTACCGCGCACTCATATGCTCCTTGTAGTGTTATTTTCATGGCTCCGTGGGTAGTATGTGATTTTTTTCTGCAATATGAGAGTTCCTCATGTTCGAGTGCAATTTTTCTAGTCTGGGTAGTAGTATGTGGCTTACGAAATCACACATTTGGATCAAGGCTTGCCTGGTCGTAGTTTTTGCAAACCAGGAAGCAATGCATGACTTATGAGATGCATTTCTTAGGTAATTATGTTTGCTTGGATGTGATTCCACAATTCAAGAGGCAGTGCATGGATTATCAAATGCGCGGCTTTGATTTGGGGCCTTCACAGTGTTTCCAGAGCAACACCAGTTCTTAGAAGGCCGGGATCGAGTACCGTCAATACAACGGTTTGAGTGGATTTGCTTCCATTGACTCGGCGGGTAGATGGGGCATACTTGAGTGTGGTTCCACTATATCGAGCTGCAATTGGATGGTTTTGAGTCGATTTGACCTCATTGTCTCAACATGTTACTTTTGTGAACATGGTTTTATTGGTTCAAAAGGCAAAGCAACTTTTTAAAAGTTGGGAAAGTTCTGCCTATCTACAATGCCTCTGATATTCCGGGATGGTTTATTTGCGGGAAATATACACAAGGTAGAATTAGTTAAAGTAATGATGCAAAAATTCATTGTTCCAAGCTTAGGGAATTTGTGTTCCATCAACGATTGTTAGCTTGAATGTGTCATCCCCTAGCTTTTGGCTAATCACATGGGCCCTTCCTACTTTGGTTCAGATGTTCCTGGTATAGGGTAGACTTGTTTGAGGACAATGTCTCCCACTTCTAGAGTACGATTACGGACTTTGGAATTAAAATATTTTGTGACCCTTTTCTGGTGAGAGCGGTCCTTAACTTGGCTTCTTTCCTCTTCTCATCGACCATATCGAGCGACTTGAGTAGGAGCTGTTTGTTTTTCCTTTAATTGAAGTTTTGCCTTCGATAAGAGGGGACTTCTAGCTCGACTGGGATCATTGCTTCTGAACCATATGCCAGGTCAAACTGAGATTGCCCGGCTGCAGATTTATGCATTGTCCTGTAAGCCCATTGTGCTAATGGAAGTTCATTAACCCAATTTCCTTTAGCTTTAGTTAGGTGCATTTTGACATTGGACTTGATGATCTTGTTCACTACTTCCACTTTCTCGTTTTCCTGTGGATGTGCAGCAGTAGAAAAGCTTTTCTTAATTCTAAAGCATTTGCATAAGTGTTTGAACTCAGAGCTTTCGAATTGAGTCCGTTATCCGTGATGATTTTTTGTCGCACTCCAAACCTGCAAATAATGTTTTTACTGACAAAATTAATAACTTTCAGTGTGGTAATAGTAGCCAGCGGTTCCACTTCGGAACATTTGGTGAAATAATCAACAACAATGATAGCATATTTGGCTTCTCCTTTGGCCATTGGTAATACTCTAATCAAATCGATTCCTTAGATTGTGAATATCTATGGGCTTACCATCTATGTTAGCTTTATTGAAGGAGTTCTTTTGATCTTGCCAAATCTTTGGCATTGGTCGCACCATCTGGCCTAATCAGCTACATCGCGGTTTACTATTGGCCAAATATATCCATATCTGAGAACTTTCTTTGCAAGGGTTTGCCTCCAGTGTGATCTCCCCAGTCCCTTTCATGAACCTCCCTAAGGATTCTTCTAATTTCGTCATGGGTCACACACCTGAGCAAGGAGGTAGAGAATCCACTTCGATAGAGCATCCTATCCTGTACTGCAAACCGTGGTGTCTTTCGAAGGAGCTTTTTCCGTTGATTCTTATCTGTACGTAGTGTTCCTCTAAGCAGGTAGTCTTTGATCGATGTCATCCATGTTTCTATTTCTTTGGTTGTTTCGAAAATCCAGTTGATATCCATCTCGCTTATGCTTGGAGAGGCCAAAGTTTCAACTGGGACTAGCCCAATGACTGAGCTTCTCCAGAACTGGCTAGTTTTTCTAGATAATCCACCTTCGTGATTTGTTCCCTCAGGATACGAGTTATGGTGTAATGTTCGATGTCATTCAGCAGTTCCTGCACTTTAAATAGATATGGTGTGAGGTTCTCTCCTCGGGCTTAGTATTCTCCTTTCACCTAGCAGATGACTAATTGAGAGTCGCCATAGATATGTATGGATTTTATCAAGAGTTCCTACATAACTTTTAGCCCAGCTATCGATGCTTCCTATTCTGCTTCATTATTTGTTGTAGGGAATTCCAAGCACAAAGCATTGAAAACAGATCGTCCTTCGGGAGTTTAGATCACTACTCCTACCCCCCAAGAAGAAGTTGTTAGATGCACCATCAATGAACAACTTCCAACATGTCTTCACTTCTGGAATAATTTCTTTTTTGTTATCTCATATCATAAACTCAACAATGAAGTCTGACAGTTCCTACCTGTTGATCTTCCTTCGAGGGTGGTAAGTGATTTCATATTGACTTAATTCAATGTTTCATTTGATAAGCCGTCCTGAGGTCTTAGGGCGATACAACACTTGCTTCAAGGGTTGATCTGTTGTACTTTGATCAGTTGTGCCTGGAAATATGGTCGTGACTTTCTGGATGCGATCAAGAGGCAATATGCTAGTTTTTCCATTTTCAGATAGTTCTTCTCGGCTCTAGTAAATCGTTTACTAATATAATATATGGGTCGTTGGACCTTAGCTTCTTCTCGTATGAGCGCAGCACTTAATACATGGGGCGAGACTGCCAAGTAAATGTACAATTCTTCTCCATATACTGACTTGGATAGGATTGGAGGAGTTTCCATATGTCACATCTGCTCTTCGAGCGTAGTTTGACAAGCCTAATTCCACTCAAAGTTCTTCTTTCCCTTCTTTAGCGCATCAAAGAATGGTATACATTTGTCGGTTTCTTTTGAGATGAACCGGCTTAGTGCTACAAATTTTCCATTCAAGCTCTATAATTTCTCCTTGTTCCTTAGGGCCTCAACTTCCAGTAAAGTGGTAATTTGTTTAGGATTTGCTTCGATGCCTCTGGCACTTACAATGAATCCCAAGAACTTTTCAAAGGCTGCCCCAAAGCGATATGTAAGTGGATTGAGTTTCATTCCATATTTTTAGAGAATTTCAAACATTTTAGCGAGGTAGTCCAAGTGATTTGTGGCTACGCGTGATTTAACCAACATATCATCTACATAGACTTTCATAGTTTTTCCGATCTGATGCTTGAACATGGTGTTCTCTAGTTGTTGGTAGGTGGCCCCAACATTCATTTAACCAAATAGCATCACTTTGTAGCAGTATAATCCTAGGTCAGTAATGAAATCAGTTTTTTCCTGGTCAGGTTCATGCATCATGATCTAGTTGTATCCCAAGTAAGCGTCCATAAATGATAGCAGTTCAGGTCCAGATGTCCCGTCCATAAGTGTGTGGTATGCAATCTCCTGTGAAACCCTACACATATTGGAATGTATCCAAGTGAATATGTCTATGTTGGCGCAAAGAAATTTGATGAGTTCCAGTCGCATTTTGTTCCCAAGATGTGATCCAATTTTCAGGACCCCTGTTGGATCATCCATATCGACTGGGATAGACAACGTCAATTTGGATGGTGCTGCCCGTTCCCCCCTCCCTCGAACTCTTCTTTCTAAGATTCAAATCCTTGTCGAATCAACGATGGTCCCCAAACTAGGGGGTTCAGTAGTTGTTATTCGGTCGGTTCACGAATGTGGAGAGTTTTCCCCACATTTTCCCTTTTTCTTTTCATCTAGACTTGTGTAGCTCAGCGATATAGCATTCTCTAGCGGCATTTTGGTCTCCTTTGATCACCTCAACTCCATTCTTTATTGGAAATTTCATGGTTAAACAATACTGAGCTAAAGTAATCCTGAAATCTGCCAATGCAGGCTATCCCAAGAAAGCATTGTAGGTGGATATTTCATCTACAATCACAAAGGTCTGGGTGAGGTCAATTCTTTGGTTGCCTTTCCCAAGTTCTACGGGTAAATCAATTGTTCCGATTGGTTGCTTAGGTTCATTAATGAATCCCTGGATCTTTGTTCGGCAAGCACACACGTCTTTCAAACTAATCTTCACTTTATCAAACGTGTGTTTAAAGAAGATATTCACCGACCTTCCACTATCCACCAATACTCATCAGACCGTGGCTGGTTTTGATGCCTACCGTCATTACTACGGGGCCGAGCGTAGGAGCTTCTACTCCTTTGGTGTCTTGAATCCGAAATACTATGTCACCATTCAGGGTTCTCTGTAGCTTGATAGGAGCTCCATCTTCGATCGTGAAGCATGAATCTTTCATAGCATGTCTTAGTGAGCATGCATATCACCCCCATTTCTCCCCAACTCTTCTCCTCTGGATATTGTTTCAAAGATGTTGGTCCGTCTGGATCCTTCTTTGCTGGTTCTAGCTTGGTTCCCCCGGTCTCTAGGAGCTTGGGGTGCTACAAGTTGGTCGGGATTTTTTGATATCCTCACATAGTGCTGAAGCTTGTTTTCACGAATCAATTCTTCAATCAGGTTCTTCGAGTGACGGCACTCATTCGTGTTGTAACTAAGTGTTTCATGGAAGCGGCAATACTTTTTGGTACACTTTTGATGTTCAGTCTCTTCCTTTTTAGGCGGCTTCTTGTATTCCTCCATTGCTTGTGTCACAAGGTAGATGTTCTCTGGAGTATCATTGAGCAGAGTGTAGAATTCAGGCCTCAAGCCTTTGAGTCACTTACTATTTCTGTTTCGCTTGTTGAAATTTTGGTTCTTCCTTTTTTGATTCCCATCCTTTACCATGTTTCCTGCAGCGGTCCCGGAGGTATTTGCATCTTGGTTTGCCACCATACTATTCTCCTAATGTTTGTTCGTTGTAGGTTAGCTGGTTTTCCTTCCAGCTCCTCTGCCTCTTCCAATCTCAAGTGCTGGATTGCCTTTCAGTTAAAGTCCTTCCTACTTGTAGGTTGCTTCGTTTTGACTTATTTTCCAAATTCAGTGTCGGGATGGGCGCGAACCATGGCCATGATGACCATATCTTCGTTTAGGCTACTTACTTCAATCACTATGGTGTTGAACTGACTCATGAAGGTTTTCAAAGATTCATTTCATCACTGGGATAGGATAGATAAGGACATCATGTCTTTTGGGTCGTGTGAAGCTTAAATTGACCAAGGAATTTTGTTTCTAATTAATTGAAGATGGAGATGGATTTTGGTAGGAGCCTGGTGAACCACATGGAAGTGATTCCCTCTAGACAGATTGGAAAACATCTACATCGAACAGAATTCAACATTTTCTTCATCCATGTACCAATTGTACTTGTATAAGTTAGGTTTCAGATCTCTAGTTACATCGTATGAAGGAATAGTAGGCATAGTGAACTTTTCTGGATACCGTTCATTCAAAATGTCATCAGTGAAGGGAGTCTGGCTTGGAGCGGATCCTCATTTATCATCTCTCTTATCCTTATTTAGTCCATTAGGCGCTTGATCATGTCCGCGAAATACGGTTCGGATTTCCAGTAGTCCATGGGTTGGTTGTTATTGACTATACCAAGTGTTTGATTTTACAAACGGTCTGGGCAAGTGGGCTGAAGCCTGGGCACTCCTCTCTTCGAGAGAGCCAATCTTTTGTAGCTCCGTTGGCTTGTGGTTGATCGGTATGGGTAGTTTGGATCACCCTATTGTTATCGAGTGCATTATTGTTCCCTTCCAACCTGTCGTCGCCAAGTTGCTCATCATCTTCTGAGTCAGAGTGATCCACGGCTATATTTTCCCGTGGGGTTTCGCTCCTAGATTCAAGTTCATAACGGGTTGCTTTGCGGTTGGCGGGGTGCTTGCATTTCCTTCTACAGTGATTCCTGCTGCTCCACCTACTACTACTTTTTGTTGCCGCTTTTCATTTCTTCTATTTAGGACAGAAACCGAAGAGTTTTCCTGTTCTGTGGCAGCCGTAGGCTTTAGCATGGTTCTCGGAGCAGCAAGTGATTGCAAGGTCAGGAGGGCATTTAATTTTTTCATAAAAGCTTTTTGGTTGTTCTCCATCTTTTGATTGATTTCATCAACCATCTTGTTTAACTCGCCTCTGGTGACAACTTCATGCTGGATAGAAGATCCTAACACCTGATCTATTGTGTTGGCGCCATAATTTGCTATGACTAATGGGTTGTTGGTGCCGTTGACTTTAACTTGCTGAGAATTGGTTTTCTCTCCAGCTATTACAGCTCGTGTGGATCTCCTGGAAGCAGTTCTCTTTCTTTCTGGTGCCATTGATTCTCAATAGCAAATCTTCTAAGCCTATCTGATCCAAAGTAGAAAGCTAGATCTAAGCCGGAGTTCAATTCTCAGTGAAAGCAACAAATTATTAACCCGAAAGATAGGTCAACACCTTGGATTAAACGTGAAAACACTAGCTTGTTTATCAAGGCAAATAAAATAGAAAAAGCAATAGAAAATCACAGAAAAAGTAAAGAAATGAGAGATTTTTATAGTGGTTCGACTGTTAATGAAGCCTACGTTCACCTTATAGCAATTTATTGATCAACTAGTATTATAAGAGAGTTTGAATTGCAATATGATTCTTCTTCTTTAAGTCAGATCAATCCACCATTGTTAGAAACAAAAGGAGGATCTCAATTATCTCTTAATGCCTATTGTGTGGGAGAAGAAAAGTGAAGAAAAAATAGCAGTACTTCGGCAGAGATCAGGTTAGGAACCCCTTATCTGTTGAAGATAGGATGGTATTATAGGATTTAGAGAGTACTTGGATCAGAACCATTGCATAAAAAGCCTATAGTCATCCATAGGAAGAAGTACAAAAAGTTTGGAGTGTTCTGAGCTAACTTTTTGGATTAGTACCGATCCAAATGGATTGGATCAGTATCGATCCAAAGAGTTATGCAACTTTTGCACAACTTCTATCCAATTGGCTTCTCTGCTTTCTCATAATTCTCTCCATGTAATTTCATAGTTTGTTGACTTGATTTGATGATGGTTCACCCATGGGTTTGACTGAACTATAGTCTGAATCCGATAAGTCTTTACTTCTCGAACACGGATGCTTGGCTTGTTACCAAACTTGGTAGATAGTGTGAGAAATGCGGATTATGGATCTTAAGGCTAAGATTAACACTAGAGGGGGGTGAATAGTGTTAATAAAGAATTGCTAAATCTTTTTGATTTTTGTTAATTTAGACACAAAAGTATGCAATATACAGACACAGATATGATCATAGAAACAATCACAGATACAGAAATAAAATAAAAGCAGTAAAGCAAAGAACACACCGGACTTTATACTGGTTTGGAGTTACCCTACATCCAGTCCTGCAACACAAGTATGAATTTCCTTTCAAAAGCAATTGTACAATTACACCCTCGGTTTCAAGGCTACGAGGAACGCCCTCCAGAATTTCGATCCTCTGGGTAGAGGTACTTGATTTCCGGGCCACAAGTTTACCCAATTGATTCACCAAGGCTACAATCGCACCTTTTTCCTTTTGATTTATTTCCAAGGCTACAATCACACATTTTCCCGCTTAATAGATTACAAAGAAGTCTATAACTCTGAATAGCACTGAGAATCTTGTAGAGATAGTGATAGAGAATCAAACTAGAAGTAATCGAGTATGATTCAATGTTGATTTCGGCAGAGTAATGATAAGAATATGTATTAAGAATTGAGGAAGAAGAAGAGAAGTGAAAACCAGAATAAAGTGATTAAAAATTCATTGAAACTGACCCCTATTTATAGAAGAACAACAGCCATGTCCATTCATGAAGAGTTATGGCGAATAGACACTTCTTTTGAAATTTGAATTTTTGAATCAAACTGTCACCATGTCGACATGGTACCTATAGGCATGTCGACATCCTAAAGCTTTTTATAATGTTTTGAATTTCTTTGAAAATAACCTTTATCTTTTATAAAACCTAATTTAAACTTTATAAATATACTTGACTATAGTTGAAATTCATAAATAAATATAAATAATAATATATATAGAATTTAACCATAATTTTATATTTAATCTAAGTATAAATATTTAAAAGTTAAATATATTATTAAAAAGATAGTTTAAAATCGGGAGTAATTTGACTTTGAAAATAAAGATGTTTTTTAGGCTAAAATTATTTAAAATCAGGATCGAGGGTTTTGAATCTTTTAAAAGGAAAGTTTTGAAAACATTTTGAAAACAGGATATAATTTTGAAAAATCATTTTGAATAAAAGTTAGCGGATACAAAACAATGTTCCACTAGATTTTTCGTAGGTTCCATCCTACTTAGGGTTCCATCCCTTTAACGGGCTCGAGGTGGATTTCATTCCATGAATAAATTGGATTTTAAGATGCCAGTGCTTTTCTACGAGTTTTAACAAAAATTCCTAATAATAAAAAATACTTATCCTTGAAATCTTGAACTCTTGATAGTCTCGATACTCATGAGTCTTCTATCTTGATATTTTATCTTGATGTCTTGAATCTCTATATTGTACAGTCTTCATTCTTAGTACCTGCATGGTTAAATCTTGCATATATATATATACCTAAACTTATAATGTTAGTATTTATATTTTATAATCTATTCTAAGGTTGTTGTCATCAAAACCATCATCTCACGGACTAACAATCTCCCCCTTTTTGATGATGACAACCTTTGTTTATAAAATATTATTTCTATCCTAATAACTCCCCCTAAAACTAACAACTCCCCCTTAATCTATACCTAACTATCCTATTTTATATTTCCCTCCCTTTGTCATCAACAAAAACTTACTCCCCCTCATTCTTGGACTTCAGTACCTGCATTGTTAAACTATATAACGAAATATATATAAAGTAGGAAATAATTATACTTCTAAGCATGGTAACTAATTCAATGTGTGTGTGTGTGTGTGTATATATATATGTTTTACACACCAATCGTCAAATTAATAAGAAATCAATCCATACAAAATATCAATTCAAACTAAATCCATTCAAACAAATCAAAAAAGTAAATAAAAAATCAAACGTTATGTGGAACTTCCACCCATCCTTCTTCTCCAAAGATTGGGTCTGCCTTAATAGCATCCCAATTATCATTGTCATTGGTGAGAGAGACAGGAGGATGTGCTTCGTTATCATCCTTGTGCAGAGAGGAGATCATCCATCGTATCGCATCGAAGTGCCTTTCTTGTTCCTTTATCATCTGCATTTGACTTAATTCTAAATGACGCTGGTTTCATAGAATAAATGAGAGAATATTCTTGAACGAATTAAGAGTTTCTTTAAGATTTTTGGATAAATTGTGAATAGGATTAGTCATAGTTGAATTTGTGAAAGAAATGGAGGATATAGATGATAAGAAATAAATTTCAGTGAAGAATTCTGGAAGAAACAGGTATATATAGGTGTAGAAATTCGTTTGAATTAAATAGACATGTGGTAGTTATTCAAATTTCAAATTCAAAATCAATTGCCATTTCTGACCAGTACATGCCGACATGGTCACATAGGGGATGTCGACATGGGTTAGTGAAATGTTATGACTAATTTTGATTTTGTGAATAATTGTGTATATATATAATATACTAACATTTATTCTAGAGATAAGATAAGATAGATAGCAGAAATAAAATTTCATTTCATTGCATACTACGATAATACAATGATTAAGCACACAACAAACTACATGAACATTCAAAATAATGCAAACTAAAACAAATACAACAAGAAACGAAAAGATAAAACTAGTTAGAAGATGAAGATGATGAAGATAGTCCAAGTTTCTTGCTGACTTTTGAAAAGAACTTGTTCATCTTCGAAGAAATGTTGTCCAACTTTTCACTAACGGATCGTTTTAGAATCCGTTGACTCTCCATAATTATCTTTTGGTTTTTGAGAAGGGTTTTGTTGGATGGATTGGACAGATATTCAATACTTTCCAAAGACGTTTCACCTTCTTCTTCTTCAATTTCCATTTCATACCCTTCTTCTTCTTCTTCAACTTCCTCTTCTTCCATTTCCTCATGAGCCAACCGCTCTTCCTTTTTGGTAAGTGTCTCATAAGGTTGAAAAACAAATGGAATTTTCATAAGCGAAATGTTGGAATGATTGAAAACTTTTCTAGAAACAAATTCTTCTCCTTTGAAATCCACTCCAAAATAGTTAAAAATCCGAGTGGGATAAATTCCATGGTATAAAGTATTCTCACCCATTTCAAGAATTTTAGGACGAAGTTCATCCAAAATAACTTACGCCCAATTTATGTCATAGTTTCCGAAAATAGCAAAAAGGGCTTTGCAAACTTTTGAAGTAGGATTGTTAAAATTTCCCGATCTTGGGGTCAAAGTATGTTGTAAAATAAGATTAACAATTCTTGCTTTTGATCGAAAATTTCTATTTTTAAAATCAAAATCATCGTCTCTTTCGAAAATGTGATGAAATGTCTCACGATCATGTTCATCGATTTTAAAGTTAGAAAGGTCCATTCCCGAACTCTTGCAATTGAGAATGGTACCCAAAAGATCACAATTCAAAACAATTTGAGTGCCTTTTACACTACTCCAAATTTCATCTTCATTTCCAACATAAAATCCACGATTTAAATTCGCATAGAAAATTTTGACAAGATTAGGATAGCAAACAAAATCATTTGGAGAAGCATCAATAAGACTAAGAACACCGTTGTTTGCAAAAAGAGAATCAATTTCATAAGAAGAAAAATCTTGAAAAATAGTAAATTTTCCGGGATGGACTTTGGCATAGTTAGCATAATTGATGTATGCTTTAATTGCCTCCGGATCATTGAATAATTGCTCTTTGATTTTTCTGGAAATTCTCATGGTTGAGGGGTTGCTTGAAGAAGCCATTAGAGTAGAGAGTAGATAGCTTGAAGTTATGAAGAGAGAGTTTGAATTTGAAAATGAAAGTGAAAAGATATGATAAAAGATAGTGAATAAATAGATCCTCAAAGGACATATTCTCTGGTCAAAATGTATCTTTTCAAAGAGTTGAATGAAGTAAAAAGGTGGAGGGAAATTCAAACATCTGAATTCAAATTTTGAAATTCAAATTCAGGTGGCCATGTCGACATCATGGTAGGGACCATGTCGACATGTGCTTTTGAATTTTCATGAATTTATTTTTTCTAAGATCTCTAATATATATATATATATATATTATTAATGTCTATTATATATTTCTGAAATATTATTATACTTATAATATATTTCAGAAAGCATTAAAAATAATAAAAATAATAATAAAATAATAAAAATAATAAGAAAATAGAAAATAAATTTTAAAATTCAAACAACACACCAATTCAAAAATCAATCAAACAATCAAGCAACTAATTCTAAGCAATCAATTTCAACCAATTGTATTGTAAACGTGTACCTTTTTCTGAGTCCGTTTCTCTGAATTCGTCGGAGTCGTGAACCGCTATGAAACACAAATTTGAATTATCCGTCTTCTGATCATTATCACTTGAGGACGAGTCTGAGTCATCCAGAGTAGCAGTAAATGCACGCTTCCATTTCTTTCCTGCTTCATTGTTCATTGGAGGATTCTGCCTTTCTAGATACAGACAGTCTCTTTTGAAGTGGCTTGGTTTATCACAGTTGTAACACTTGCCATTATTTGGTGCTATATTCTGATTTCCAGAATTTTTATAGCTGTTTCTCTTGAGATTATTCATCTTTCTATATTTTAGGAATCTCCTAAAATTTCTGGTCATAAAGGTTATCTCTTCACCATTATCGCTGTTTGAGTCTGATCCATCGGTCAATGTATTGAATGCCATTGATTTCTTTTCAGATGCATTACTTTCTCTTCTCTCGATCATTGAACTTCATACGACATTAGATTTCCAATTAATTCTTCTATCTTCAAAATACTGATGTCATTTGCCTCTTCGATCGCAAGTGTCTTTTGATCCCATTCTGGAGTTAGAGGATTTAAAAATTTTCTGACTTGATCTTCTTTAGAAAATTCCTTTCCCAAAGATTTTAGAGAATGCACAATATCCTAAAATCTACTATACATATCTGAAATAGACTCATTAGCATTCATTTTAAATAATTGAAATTGATTTGTGAGCATGGAAATTTTGGTATGTTTAACTTTGCTTGTCCCTTCGTGAGTAAATTGCAAAGTTTTCCAGATTTCATATGCAGACTTACAAACTGACACTTTATTGAATTCATTCTATCTAGTGAAAAAAACAGAATATTCATTGCCTTAGAATTATTTTGTGCAACAGTCTTTTGCTCAGCAGTTCACTGTGCAAAATCAATTGTGGGTTCAGAATACTCAGTTTGTGCGATATTTCAAGTGTCTAATCCTATAGATTGTAAATATATTTTCATCCTACATGCCCAATATGCATAGTTACTGCCATTAAAAAGTGGCGGCCTGACAGTAGACTGACCCTTTACAAATGAATTAGTGACAGGGATACTAGTGTTAATAACTGTACCAGTGTTAGTAGCCATTTTGAAAACTTTTCAAAAATCAGATTATGAAACTTTGAAAACCTTGCTCCGATACCAATTGTGAGAAATGCGGATTATGGATCTTAAGGCTAAGATTAACACTAGAGGGGGGTGAATAGTGTTAATAAAGAATTACTAAATCTTTTTCGATTTATGTTAATTTAGACACAAAAGTATGCAATATACAGACACAGATATGATCACAGAGACAATCACAGATACAGAAATAAAATAAAAGCAGTAAATGAAAGAACACACCGGATTTTATATTGGTTCGGAGTTACCCTACATCCAGTCCTGCAACACAAGTACGGATTTCCTTTCAAAAGCAATTGTACAATTACACCCTCGGTATCAAGGCTACGAGGTACACCCTCCAGAATTTCGATCCTCTGGGTAGAGATACTTGATTTCCGGGCCACAAGTTTACCCAATTGATTTACCAAGGCTACAATCACACCTTTTCCCTTTTGATTGATTTCAAAGAATGCAATCACACCTTTTCCCGCTTAATAGATTACAAAGAAGTCTTTAACTCTGAATAGCACTGAGAATCTTGTAGAGATAGTGATAGAGAATCAAACTAGAAGTAATCGAGTATGATTCAATGTTGATTTCGGCAGAGCAATGATAAGAATATGTATTAAGAAATGAGGAAGAAGAAGAGGAGTGAAAACCAGAAAAAAGTGATTAAAAATTCGTTGAAACTGACCCCTATTTATAGAAGAACAACAGCCATGTCCACTCATGAAGAGTTATGGTGAATAGACACTTCTTTTGAAATTTGAATTTTTGAATCAAACTGTCACCATGTCGACATGGTACCTATAGGCATGTCGACATCCCAAAGCGTTTTATGATGTTTTGAATTTCTTTGAAAATACCTTTATCTTTTATAAAAGCTAATTTAAACTTTATAAATATACTTGACTATAGTTGAAATTCATAAGTAAATATAAAGAATAATATATATAGAATTTAACCATGATTTTATATTTAAATCTAAGTATAAATATTTAAAAGTTAAATATATTATTAAAAAGATGGTTTAAAATTAGGAGTAATTTGACCTTAAATATAAAGATTTTTTTGAGGCTAAAATTATTTAAAATCAGGATCGAGGGTTTTGAATCTTTTAAAAGGAAAGTTTTGAAAACATTTTGAAAACAGGATGTAATTTTGAAAAATCATTTTGAATAAAAGTTAGCGGATACAAAACAATGTTCTACTAGATTTTTCGTAGGTTCCATCCTACTTAGGATTCCATCCCTTTAACGGGCTCGAAGTGGATTCCATTCCACGAATAAATTGGATTTTAAGATGCTAGTGCTTTTTTATGAGTTTTAACAAAAATTCCTAATAATAAAAAATAATTATCCTTGAAATCTTGAACTCTTTATAGTCTCGATACTCATGAGTCTTCTATCTTGATATTTTATCATGATATCTTGAATCTCTATAGTGTACAGTCTTCATTCTTAGTACCTGCATGGTTAAATCCTGCATATACATATATATCTAAACTTATAATGTTAGTATTTATATTTTATAATCTATTCTAAGGTTGTTGTCATCAAAACCATCATCTCACGGACTAACAGATAGGCTTACTAGAAAGGTAGAAAACTTAAAGCAAGTGGTTTGTAGGAGCAACAAGCCAATATTTTGGATCGGTATCGATCCAAAGTATTGGCGTATTTTTGGGTTAAGCTTCCAAGGTTCCTTTATATTGTATTTTTAGGTCTTCCGGTCAAGTTTCGAGTCATTCTGACTTAATTCGAATGTTCTAACTCCTTTTAAATTCTGTTGGGTTAAAAACCCAGTTAACAGGATAACCTGAAGTAAGTCTTGTAATCCGTTAATAGGTGGCGGCCTTCCATTGGTAGGATCTCGGGTGCATCTTCTAAATCCCACTTAAGAGGTGGGCCTATAAATTTAACTGTTTAAGAGACGAGCCTTTTAATTTACCCTTCTTAAGAGATGGGCCTTTAATATAATATGTTTGAGAGCCGGTCCTTCTAGTTTTCCCTATGAGTAGAGGCTATCTAGTTCACAAATGGAGTTTATTTCACTATTTACCAAACTAATATGTAATGCCTTATCTTTGTTGGAATTGTCACCAATTAGTCAAAACTACTTATTCCTTTATGATAAAATGGTCTTCAGTTTATTGTCCTTTAGTCTAACAGTCTTACATTAGACGGGGAAATAATGTCAAGCTTAGGACCGTTAGTAAGGGTCGGACAAATTAGGAGCTATAACCATGTCGACTTATCTCCCTACTAGGAGCATTCTTACCTTGCAGGACAACTCCTAATAGAACTTGAATGATCTAAATCTCACATGAGTGCTAGATAGAAGAATTGTGTTACTCCATACAATAACCCTATGAATTTTGTTGTCTTCTCGAGATTTGTACCTAGACATCAACTTAGGGGAGCAGTTGTGATAGGATGATTGAAACATGTTATTGATAGAGTAAGGAGTATGCTCTAGGGAAAATTCTATAATTTATTATAAATTATTAACTCTGTAATCAATTCTTATTCGTAATAAAAGATATTTTCTTTCTGTTATATAGTTGTTATAATATGTTGCAAAATAATTAAAATTTCAATTAAAGTATATTAATCGAAAATCCATAAATGTTGTGTTTGTGCTAGTAATTACAAATAGTTGTAATCATGAGTATTTTATCGTAATATAATAAACACGTCATTTTAAATATTCCTAGTCAAGATGTACAAGTATCGAGACTGGATATCGATGCATCCATTGAGACTAGAGCACCTAATGCTCTTCAAATGTTGGGTAGTGCATTACTCGTGGCTTCCAGGAACACTGAGGGGTTACGTACTAATCCTTATTGGATAACTATGGAATGACTCACTGGATAATTTTCAATTGGTTAATATAACATAGTTCAAATAGAAAATATTGATGTAGCAAACTTACACAATTCCCCTAACTTGATAATACGGTTGATCTTCAATATGAATGCTCCACTTTGATTATAGTTAAATCTTGGCACAACATCCATGAAACGACTACATTTGGGTCGAATGGAAGTATTAGAAGTAAAACATTATTTAAGAGAGGATTCGTCTACTAAGTTACATGAGATTAGTATCA
Organism: Allium cepa; assembly: GCA_030765085.1. Taxonomy (NCBI): domain Eukaryota; kingdom Viridiplantae; phylum Streptophyta; class Magnoliopsida; order Asparagales; family Amaryllidaceae; genus Allium; species Allium cepa. Next base: position 10,310,611 of record CM060932.1, read on the forward strand.
CGGTCAACTGAAGTCAACTCAAATTCAAAAGCTCTAGCTGAAGTAGTTCTGTTAATTGGTATTGTTATTATTGAACTGAAGACTTTGTATTTGGAATATAAAGTTGAACATGGACGATATTGGAATTTTTACCAAATTCGATAAGTCCTAAGTGATATAGTTTCAACGAAGAGAATTAATGTAAATAATTGTCTCTAGCAGCTAATGGTTAGTAAAACTAGATTTTTCTAATGCCAAGACAATATCATGTCACATCACCTACTAACTGATATGTGGAGGTTAATATTCGAATTATTTGATATTAATCATTGACTAAATTTACACCTAAGAGTCACACAGTCGAAACATGAATACTCCAGTTACCACCTGATTTAATTAAGTTATAACTATTATAAATTAATCAAATTAATTAACATTCATGAAATATTAGTTATAAAATTTTATTTTATGTATGTCAAACAATATTAAATTATGTTTATATAATAGTTGTATATGCACTAACCGATATATGATATTGATACACATTTAAAAAGGATTTAAATGCAGTAAATATTGTTCGAATTTGGATAGATTTTAAGGAATGGAAGGGTCATGGAAAAGTAGGCTATAGGAGGGCATGGTAAGGCTAGTTATGAGATGGTTGGTAGGAAGGAGTTTGAGTTAATAAAGAAAAGAATTAGTAAGAGAAAAATAAGGAAGTTGACCCTTCTTTTACTCCCCTATCTCTCCATTTTTTATTCCCCCCTAACATTCACTTTTCAATAGACTTTTTGAAACTCCACTAACACTTAGACAATGCTAGCCATACCCCTTCCAAGTAATCGAAAATTTCTAGCCTAAACACTTCAAATTAAAATTATTTGGATAGTCTGTGGTAGGTGTATTCAGGAGCTAGCAACTTCTGGGTTCAGATTCGATTCAAGGAGCTCAGATTATTCGTTTTAAGGTGCGAACAACTAGGCTTTGGTGAAAGGTAACATCACTTGTTTATAATGTTTATCACGCTCATTATGTCATGTGTTGGCATGGTTAGAAATTGATATAACGAATCAGTGTGCCTTTGTGTTATCATATATTGGCTGGTAATATATATATACATACATATATGTATGTATGTATGTATGTATGTATGTATGTATGTATGTATGTATGTATGTAATTTTGTACATGCTTAAGTGCTCACGGCCAAGTTAAAAAAACATTCGAAAATAAAGTAATATTAATAAACAATTTAGTTTAACTAAAATCTAAATTCAAAAGAATAACATTATATAATGCATATTTTATATTTTATAAATATTAATTATATGTATAATACTTTCTGCGGAAAAATAATAATAAAAATAACTTTATTTTCATATATATTATATAGGGAATTTTTTTTAAGGACAAATGATCTTAATAAATTAAGCACTAAGACACGTGCATTTTTTTGTTTCCTACAAGGAAGGGTCCAAAGCCCATTACGAGATTAATCGATCCCTCTACCCTTTTATTTCCTTCCATTCGATAAACTGCTTTAATTTCAAACTCTCTCGTTAATTCGCTCTGAAAACTCAAAATCACTGTAATAATGACGCCACAAACAAGAAGCAAATCTGTATCACCAACACAACCACAACCTTCAACGCATGATGAACAAACACCATAAATTCAACAACAATCCCCAAATAAAGAAACTGAAGAACTAGCTCCACTAAAAGTTCAACAACAATCCCCAATTTGAGAAACCAAAAACCTAGCTTCACCAGAAATTCAATGGCAACCCCAATTCGACAAATCGAAAACCTAGCTCAAATCAACCAGAACCATAAACAACAAAAGTGAAAGCGAGGAAGCTAAAAAAAACCGCCAGTTGAACAAGAACAATAAATGTTAGAAAAATAACAAAAGGAAGAAACGAATGACCTGTAGCGAATGAAAATCAAGCAAAAAATGAAAGAAAACAAACTACTCAAGGTAACTGGTATTATAAAATCATGTATAACAAAGTTAATATAGTTTTACTGTAACATCATTGATATTTTAATCAAAACTGATACCAATATATTTGCAAACTTGATACCTAGTTTCCGGTTGATATAAGTTGATGCTCTGTAAATTTAGTTATTTATTTAACTGCTATGTATGACAAATGTGATACCAAAATAATGCAAAACTAATACCCAGTAGATGTTTGATTGGAGTTAATGCTTAATTATTTTATAAATTATTTTGACTGTAATTTATATCAAAACTAATACCAATATATTTGCAAAAATGATACCTAGTTCCTATTTAATATAAGTAGATGCTCTTTAATTTTAAATATATATTTGACTATTATGTATGACAAAAGTGATACCAAAATAATGCAAAACTGATACTAGTAGTTTTTTGATTGGAGTTGATGCTTAGTTATTTTATAAATTATTTTGGTAGTAATTTATATCAAAATTGATACCAAAATATTTGCAAAGATGATATCTAGTTTATGTTTGATAAAAGTTGACGATCTTTAATTTTAGAAACTATTTTGACTATCATGTATGGTAAAACTAATACCAAATTTATGCAAAACTAATACCTAGAAGCTATTTGATTGGAGTTGATGCTTGGTTATTTTTATACTTTTAAATATATACTGCCACCATTAGTAATACTGATACTATTTATTATTTAATATTGCTCCACCAATTACAAAAACTTACAATTTCCAATTATTAATTTAGATAATCGATTGATATGTATCAAAATGTGGACTAGTAGAGCATAACTATGCAAGGACGGCAACAATGATGGTAAATAAAACTTTAATATTCAAGTACGTAATAATTGCTACATATACAGAATTGTAACTAAGTTTTGTATTCAACAGTAAAGGCTAGCCGTTAATGTAGGAAGTATTAAAACATATTTAGTCATGCCTTTACTCGAAGAAATCATGATAGATAATATGCGAGATAAATGTGCAGATAAATATGCATCAAATTGAATGTGCACCACAAGCATCAGACACGTAAGCTATTTTGTTGTTAAAAATGATACCCACCGATAACAAAATGATACTAGAACTGGGAGTAATAGTAATATTGAAATGATAGTTACTTAGTACTTAGAACTTATTCTTTGTTTGCATTATAATCTTTTGTATAAAGCACTATACATCTTAATGCCTAGTACATTGAATTGAATTCAATTGATATAAAAGCTATTTTCTTTCAGTTCAGTAAATATTTGCTTCAGATCAAAATTGATATCCACATCCAGATAAACTGATACTTGCAGGCGCAAAACTGATACATATAGACACAAATTGTTAAAACTGTATATAATCTTAACTGAAACAAAATAATTATCACAGATCATAAAAAATGATACTTACAAGCACTACAACTGATACTAAAACTGACGCTAACATTGATACTAAAACCATTAATAATTTCATTTCAAAGCATGTGACATGTTTGCACCATTATCTGTTAAATACAATGTTATATATTTGTTATATACGTAATATTATAAGTGATGCAAAGTAACACTAACAATATATTTTCCTTTAAATAAGGTTGAATGTGGTATATATATCATGATATTCATTATATCATTGAACAAAAGCAAAATATTGATCAAAATAAAACCTAAATATATGTTGCAAACAAGTGTAAGAATTGTGTAAATGATATTGATGGATGATGATCACTACTAGAATTTAATCGATTTCATGTCAAGACTGGAAGAAAAACAAAATATAAAGAAGTGAATTTGTTGTAAAAACTGTTGTGTTGTTCAGTTCAACTAATATACGTTTAAGATTTATGTTAGAACTAATTAAATTTAGCCTTTTTTAATATAGATACAACCACTTTTTGAAATTTTATCAGTTTGTTGCAAAAACTATGATCTTTTTTATGATGTTTTAAAAATTAGCTTTGGTTTACTTTTCTTACATGTTATACTACGTTATTACTATATTTTTTTTCTATTTATACCTGAAACTGATGCTAACAGTATACATGAACCTGTGTAATTAAAGGGCTTAGCAGTTCTATAGCGGTGGAGGTGCAAAAAGCTGTAGTGGGGATAAAGCGAGGATATTGTGGAAAATAGTGAAGATACAAAAGGCTTAATTAGATACGAAACCAAATATTTATAGTTAACTTATTCTCGTTCTCACGTCAATTTTGTAGGAAAAAGAAATATTGTTTAATCTTATATAACAAAATCAAAAAATATCATGATTTTTGTAGACTAGATTTGATGACTGCAATAGATTACTAACTTATATTAAACACTTATGCCTAAAAATCAAGTCTTTACTTTAACTTTGTTGATTTGGTTTAAAAGAGAACTAGTCAAATAAACATTTGTATATTAACATTGCTAAAATGGATGCTAAAAGCCTTGACTTGGTGGGTGTAGCATAAAATAATGGGGCTCAAAGCTGATCTACTTTTTAATAGTGCTAAATTGAAATAATATAGCGGTTGAAGAGAATTATGTGTTGTATCGAGGATTTTTTAGAGCTTTAGCAGGGCTTTACCTAAACGGGCATGAACTAGTATTATATTTTGTCATACCTGAAACTACTATCGATACTAATAGCATGCAAAAAATGATATCATAATTTGTTAAACCTGAAACTAATATTACTAGCATGCAAAACTTAAACTATATTTTGTTATACTTGAAATAGATACTAATAGCATGCAAATAATGATACCATATTTTTACATACCTAAAACTGATACTAATAGAATCAAAAATTGATACTAAACAACTAATATTGAATAAATTAACCAACATCACCATATAATAATTCACCACTTACCACGCTACTTATATATCCTAGTTAACAACAAAATCACTAATCATCTCATCTTGCCCACCAAGCATCAATAATGCAAAAATAGGAACAGGTAAAAAAAGGATACTACACATCAAATAGTCAAGTACAAATGGAAACCAATCTAATCGAATATATTATTTAACTGAGCAGACCATCGAATGCAAAAGATAACCAAGCCCATAGCCAAGGCCATAACTGAGCGCATAACTGAGTGCATACTAATGAAAACCAATCTATACATAAGATATATTGTTTAATCGAGCAAACATGTGGATGCAAAAGCTAACCGGATGCCAAATCTAATTGGGTATTTGATGCAAAAGCTAACTAGATGCCAAACCTAACAGGTTTGTATTAATGCAAAAACTAATCGGATGTCTAACCTAATCGGGTACTGATGGAAACAAACCTATACCCGAAATATATTGTTTAATCAAGCATACATATGGATGCAAAAGCTAACCGGATGTCAAACCTAATCAGGTACGTATTGATGCATAAGCTAATCAGTTGCCAAACCTAATTGAATCTAATGGTAACCAATCTACACCCGAGATATATTGTTTAATCGAACATACATATGGATCCAATAGCTAACCGAATGCCAAACCTAATCTGGTACATATTAATGCAAAAGCTAATCGGTTTCCAAACCTAATCAAGTACTGATGAAAACCAATCTATACTCGTGTTATATTGTTTAACTGAGCATACATATGAATGAAAAAGGTAAACTAATGCCAAATCTAATCGGGTGTGCATTGATGCAAAAGCTAATCGAATGCCAAAGCTAATTGGGTACTGATGGAAATCAATTAACACCCGAGATATATTGTTTAACCGAGCGTACATATGGATGCAAAAGCTGACTAGATGCCAAACATAATCGGGTATGTATTGATGCAAAAGCCAATCGGATGTCAAACGTAATCGGGTATGTATTGCTGAAAGCTAATCAGATGCCAAACCTAATAGGGTACTGATGGAAACCAATCTATCTCCGAGATATGTTGCTTAACCAAGCATACATACAAAGGAAAAAGCTAACTGAATGCCAAATATAATTGGGTATGTATTGGGGCAAAAACTAATCGGATGTCAAACCTAATTGGATGCTAATGGAAATCTATAGCTGATACTCATAGCACGCAAAAACCTATACCATAATTCGTTATCCTGAAACTAATACTAATAGCATGCAAAAACCGATACCATACTTTGTAAGATTGAAACTGATAATAGTATCAAGCAAAAACCGATACCACATTTGTTATACCTGAAACTGATACTAATAGTATCAAAATTGTTACAGAATACTAATATTGAATAAACTAAACAACATCACTACATAACATATAAACAAATAATAAAACTGATATTGGTTATACTACATAATTGATATTGAAAATAAAACTACAAATGATACTATAACCTACAAACAAATAATAATAAAACTACTAGTTATATTATAAAACTAATATTGGTTATACTATAAAACTGACTAAAAATAATACTATATAAAAAAGTTCAATTACAAATAACAAATCAATGTCAAACTAAAAATATGCTAAACCAATATAGTTATATAACCGTTTTAATTACATAAAATTGCCCAAAAAAAAAGTTATACAACCAAGTATAACTCAACAAATTTATAACAATATGTAAAACAAATCATATATTCCTAGAAGCATGAAAAATACACTTGTTGTGGCCAAATTGCTTGCATACACCACGTCTATTTTGCTTATTTGGACAATATGCAAATTCTTATTTCTATTTGATAAAAGGTCTGCCCGCATCATGTTTCTCCTTAGGCGGCTTAATAGCATCTTTAACACTTGCATCAACAATCACCTTATCAAAATTGCATTACCAATAGGCTTAGGTGGCTTAATAACATCTTCAACACTTGCATTAACAAGAAGGCTATGGTCATCACTGCAAAAAAAACATCAGTTAAGAAATATTTTCTTTAGAATGTCATTTTATTCTAGAGCAATACCATTTTCTTTATCTAAGAAAAACAAAAACAAATAAATAAAATAGATTTTTTAAAAATGAAACCTACTAACACTAAAACTGATACCTAAAAACTGATAGTAAAACTGATACTCAAACAGACTTCATTGAATGTTTGATACTAAAAAACACTAATTCAACTTACTAAATGTTTGATGCATATCATCATATTTACTCTGTAAAAACTTCACTTCATATATAGTCAAATAAACAAAACATTAAAACACTTCAAGACTACATTATTGTGAAAAATGGTACTAACGAAAAACTAAAAATAATACCTAAAAACTGATCCTCAAACTGATAGAAAAACACATACCTAAATAGACTTTATTAAATGTTCGATACTAACAAAACACTAGCTCAACTCATTACATATTTAATGCAATCATCATATTTACTCTGTCACAACTTCATTTTTATATATACTCAAACAAACAAAATATTAAAACATTTCAAGACCACGTTACTATAAAAAATGATATTAACAAAAATTAAAAATGATACCTAAAAACCGATCCTCAAACTAATGGTAAAATAGATACTCAAACAGACTTCATTAAATGTTTGATACTAATAGAACACTAATCTAACTCATTGAATGTTTGAAGAATATAATTATATTTACTCTATAACAACTTCATTTTTATATATACTCAAACAAACAAAAGAATAAACAATTCAAGACTGCATTATTGTGAAAAATGATACTGACATAAACTAACAATGATACCTAAAAAATAATCCTTGCTGAACTAAATGCAGTAATATATTTTCTTTCAAACGGAAATAAATGTGAGATATACATCTCTGAACAAAAACTAAATAACAATCAATTTAAAATACATAAGAAAACAATACTGCATAAAAAACGAAGAAAATAGAAGATACGTGCTGCTACTTCCTAAATTTGCCATAAAATATCAAAGAAGTAGACACATCAACAAAGCTAAATTTCATGTTTAAAAATAGAAATAGGAAAAGATTAAAAATAACCAAAATCAAACTCCAATAGAAGAAAAGGCAAAAACAGAGTTAAAGAATCATACATATGTTTGAAAATTACAAAGCTGAAGAAATAAATGAGATTCAAATTCAACGAGAGGGCTGCACACGAGATTAGAGAAGGACGAAGAAGAGAATTAAATTTTCAACATGCAAATTTCAAAAAGAACAAGGTCGAAGAAGAAAAGGACAGAGTGCGTGTCAGCTAGAGGTTAGGGCTTGAAGAAATTTTTTGAACGTTTCTTTCCTTGGAGAAAAAAATTAGTGGGCTGTCTAAGATTATAAAAAAGCCTTTAAATTTACCCTCTAGAATATTTTCCTTTGGTTAATATATATATAAAATCATTTATTTAATTTAAAATTGATTATACAAATAAAATACAAACAAATAATGTAAAATTTTAGCCCAAAATATAATATCTATTTTGTTTCAAAAATTAAAAAAATTAATATTTTTGTACGGTTTTAAAATAAAATAATAATTTTTTCTTTAAAATATATATAAACCAAAACAAAACAATATCCTTTGAGATTACATATAATATTTTACATATTTATTCATAACTATTTTATAAACTAATGTTGAAAATAATTTTGTAATTTAATATATACATATATAAATATTTATTTATATATATTCTATAAGTTTTTTATATAAATTTATTTATAATTAGTATTTCATAGTGTAAATATGTACAGTTATATTTATATACATGTATTTATTTATATTATATTTTGATGTACACATTTATATATTTAGACAACACATATACATACAAGATGGGCTAATAGGTCGGTTGCGATGTAAATCCTAATATCTATATATGGACATGTCAAACTATGTACACATTATTATGTTGTATGTGTATATGATACACATATGAATTTTATAATACAAACTATATAAAATAAAATATTATTTATGAATTAAACAAAATGTTGATTTTTTAAAATAAAATCTAGAATTTTTTTAAATAAATTTAAACTATATAGACCCAATGAAGATCCAAAAGGTAAAGAAAAGTGAAATTTACCCAAGTACCCCATTGTGTACTGGCTCAATCCAATAATGGTATCTGAGCGTAATAGCCTATATGATCTAAATTAGTCATGTTAGGGCTAACTAATTAAACTTACAACCTAGTTAGCATGGTGCCTATAAAGGTAGTGTCGAAGGATTTGGTTTGGGTAAAAGTACAATGCCCTACCTGCCTACTGGCCTAGCCCAAACAAATATATGAGCCTAAATGTTGCCCTAAAAGAAAAGCTCTATTCTGAATTGGCCCTTGGAATAATTTTAAAAATAGTTTTGAAAATTAAAAACATAGATTTTAAAGTAAAAGGTGAAAATTAAAATAAGACATATATTATAAAAGTTATTATATAATGAAATATTTCAAAGTTATTTGAAAATATGTATACGTTAATTTCAAAATTAATTTTTATTAGTAAGATTAATAAAAGAAGTAAATTAATTAAGTTAATAAAATTATATATATATATATATGATGCAGCGCACCATGTTAAGTCGTCCGCCTTAAGTCGCTCGATGGCCTTAAGTCGTTCGCTTGCCTTAAGTCGCCCGCGACATAGCGAGATAGATGATGCAGTGGAGGATGATGCAGCCAACAGCGAGTTATGCCTTGAGACGCGACATAGCGAGTTATGTCTTGAGTCGCCTACTCTTAAGTCGTTGGCCGACTCAAGAAATCAAAGCCGTTCCCCTATGTCGCTATCTTCTTATGTCGCGCCATGATAGATCGATGGTTTCTTAAGTCGCTTGCATCTATGTCGCTCATTCCTTAAGTTGTTCACTTATGCCGTTCAAGAAATCAAAGTCGTTCCCCTATGCCGATATCTTCTTATGTCGCGCCATGATAGATCGCTGGTTTCTTAAGTCGCTTGCTATATGCTGCATTGTTCTTAAGTCGCGTATGTGTGTTGTGTTGTTATGTCGCATGTTGTAACTCGTATGTTGTATGTCGTATGTTGAGTTAAGTCGTATGTTGTAATTTCCTTATGTCGTTAGGCCGTGTGATGTTGTAACTTGTATATTGTTAAGTCGCATGTGTATTGATTTGTAAGTCGCGTGTAATGTGTACTGTTAAGTCGCCTGGATGTTGTAACTCATACGTCGTTAAAACGTGTGATGTTAGGTCGTGAGTCATCTGGTGTGTTGAGTCGCCTGCATGTGTTGTAAATTCCTATAAATAGGGATGTGAGGTCATTTGTAAAGGAGAGTTGATTTTGAATAAAAAAAATTGTGAGTTATTACCACCATTGTTGAAGTTGAGTGTGATCTCCTTCTTCTTTCCTTCTTCGGGTTATTCATGCGCGAATCAACAAAGTATAAGCCAATTCTCGGTATCACTTGCGAGTGATCAACGATCAAATTGTAGATCTTTCAACACGGTATCTTACGAGATCAACGGGTTGGAGATAGCTAGATTCCGGCATCGTCACGATCAACGGAATTGGGCATTTATCGTTCTATCATAGCTTAACCGCTACGTCAATTGGTATCAAAGCTAAAGTAGAGACTGAAGCATCAATTTGTATCAAAGTTAGATCAGAGGCAGAAATGAGATTGTTTAATAATCATGCCTCCGAGACGTGCTAATCGCCATCAAAATGTTGAAGATTTGTATCGAAGACAAGAAGCTGGGCAAATGGAGCAGCTTATCAATGAAAAGTTCAATGAGGGTATTGACAAGTTGGAGAAATTGATAAAAGACATGAATCACAATCAAAGGAGAACGTCACCAGTATCGAACCAAAGTGGAAACAGGGTTTCACCATTGGTTTCGGAAGAAAGGAGGATGTCACCCTAGTCTTATCGAGATAGGAGAGATTCATCAGTTTCAATGATGCGAGACCACCATGGGTATCGAAATGAAGAGAGAAGAACTCAACGTGGGTTTGAAAATGAACCATATCGTGATGTTGAAAGGCGGGGTAGAAGGGACATGCATGGTCGTAGGAACATGTATGGTCAGGATCGATATCGAAATACATCTGATTTTGAGGAGGATGGTGATGGAGGTAGTATTCATTATCGAAAACGAGGCCAAGTGCGGAATCAATATCTGGATGTAGAAAATGATCGTAAATACGAATCGGGTATGAGGATGGAAATTCCAGAATTCAAAGGTGGTATGCAAGCAGAAGAATTTATTGATTGGTTGTCGAGTGTGGAAGAAATTTTCAAATTCAAAGAGGTGCCTGAGAACCGCAAAGTCCAATTAGTTGCTACAAGACTAAGGGGAAGAGCTACGACTTGGTGGCAACAAACTAAACTAACTCGGGAGAGAATGGGAAAATCAAAGGTTGTTACTTGGGAGAAGATGAGAAAGATGATGAGAGCAACTTTCTTACCGTACAATTATCAATCCCTTATGTATCAACATTTGCAGAATTTGAGACAAGGGACGAAGTCAGTGAATGATTATGCAAATGAATTCTATCAATTGATTGCAAGGAATGATATTATGGAAACTGAGGAGCAGCTAACGGCTAGATATATTGGAGGGTTACGAATGCAAATTCAAGACATGGTTAATATGTTTAATCTAATGTCTGTTGCTGAAGCACATCAGAGAGCTCTAGCTTGGGAGAAACAAGGAAGACGAGGAAGTGGTGTATTTGCAGGTTCTAACAACCAGACTAAGGGTGCTAGTAGTAGTGCTAATGTTTCCAAGGCAGTCAATAAACCAATTATCAATGAAGTCGCTAAAGCGAAGGTCAACAACAGTATAAAGTGCTATAATTGTCAGGAGTTTGGTCATAAGAGTAATGAATGTACAAAGCCAAAGAAGAGAGCATTAGTTGCAGAGGAGTGTGAGTATGAGGATGTGGAAGCTGAAGTTGACTATTCTCAACCATCGAAGTTTGATGAAGATGAAGAAGTTGTGTCAGGAGACGAAGGGTGTAACTTGATGATAAGGAGGTCTTGTTTAGTACCAAAGCATGGGAATGATTCTAGTTGGCCAAGAAGCAATATCTTTTAGTCAACATGTACTATCTTGGGAAATGTTTGTCGATTTGTTATTGATGTAGGAAGCTGCGATAACATTATTTCTGAAGAAGCCGTCACGAAGTTAAGGTTGAAGACTGAAAAACACACTAGACCTTATAAACTGGCATGGCTAAAGAAAGGTGGAGAAGTGACAGTGGGAAGACGAGCATTTGTTACATTTTCTATTGGAAAGAAGTACAAAGATGATATATGGTGTGATGTTGTCGATATGGATGTGTGTCACTTACTATTGGGAAGACCATGGCAATATGATAGAGCTGTACAACATAATGGTCGCACCAACAGCTATAGTTTCATGTTCGAAGGTACTCAAATTACCTTAGTTCCTAAGAAGCATGAACAAAGTGAAAGCAAATCAGAGAAGAAAGTGGAATCAACTAGCCTATTATCTACGAGGGAATTTGTTAAAGAAGTGAAAGATAGTGCTGAAATGTTTATGTTGATTGGGTATGAAACAAGTGAAGATCGTGAAGTTCCTGGGGAGGTTAGACCGATGTTAAGTGAATTGGAAGATGTCTTTTCTGCGGAATTACCCAAGGAATTACCGCCACTAAGGGAGATACAACATCAAATTGATCTAGTGCCAGGTGCTGTTTTACCGCATATGCCACATTATCGTATGAGTCCAAAGGAGCATGAAGAGTTGAGGAGACAGGTTGAGGAGTTGCTTGAGCAAGGGCGTGTTCGAGAGAGTCTCAGTCCTTGTTCTGTACAAGCCCTGTTGGTACCGAAGAAAGATGGTTCGTGGAGAATGTGTACAGACAGTAGGGCACTCAACAAAATAACTATCAGATATAGATTTCCTATGCTAGGGCTTGATGATCTATTGGATCAACTCAGTGGGTCTGTAATTTTTTCGAAGATCGATCTTAAGAGTGGTTATCATCAGATTTGCATAAGACCAGGTGATGAATGAAAGACGGCATTCAAGACTCGGGAAGGATTATATGAATGGATGGTTATGCCATTTGGTCTATCTAATGCACCAAGTACATTTATGAGGGTGATGAATCAAATTTTCGGACCTTACATCGGGAAGTTTGTTGTAGTCTACTTTGATGATATCTCGATATATAGTGTTAGCACAGAGGAGCACAATCAACACTTGCGAAAGGTGTTAACTATTCTTCGTCAAGAACAGTTCTATGCAGTAATGAAGAAATGCGTGTTCATGACGCCAAGTGTTTTATTCCTGGGTTATGTCGTGACTAAGAAAGGGATACAAGTGGACCAGAGTAAAGTAGCCGCAATCAGAAATTGGCCACAGCCCAGAACTATGACAGAAGTCAGAAGTTTCCATGGGTTAGCTTCATTTTATCGAAGATTTATACCGCACTTTAGTGGTGTAATGGCCTCTGTTACTGATTGTATGAAAGGGAAGCAGTTTTCATGGACGAAAGAGGCAGTATTTGCTTTTGAGCAAATCAAGGAACTTTTAACCTCAGCACCGATTCTAGTGTTGCCGGATTTTCAATTACTATTTGAGTTACATACGGATGCATCTAAAGTTGGAATTGGAAGAGTGTTGAGTCAGAAGGGTCATCCAATTGCCTATTTCAGTGAAAAACTTTCTGGAGCAAAGATGAGATACAGTACTTATGATGTGGAGTTTTATGCAATTGTGCAAGCTTTGAAGCATTGGAGACAATACTTGTTCCACAAAGAATTTGTTTTGTATACGGACCATAAAGCATTGAAACATTTACAAGGGCAGAATAAAATTACAGTTAGGCATGCATCGTGAATAGATTATTTGCAACAATTTACATTCGTCGTAAAGCACAAGTCTGGAGTAACTAATCGCGTTGCCGATGCATTGAGTTGGAGGAGTAATTTACTAACAACCATGCGAGTAGAGGTGATGGGTTTTGACTTACTTCCAGATTTGCTTACTTCAGATTCGTATTTTTTCGAAATCCTAGACAAAGTCAAGCAAGGAAGCATGGATGGATATATGCTGGTTGAAGGTTTTCTATTCAGAGGAAATCAGTTGTGTATTCCAGATTACATTCTACAAAGGAAAATTATCAAAGAATTACATGAAGAAGGACATGTGGGTCATGACCGTACTATGGAGTTAATCTCAAAGTCTTATTTTTGGCCATTAATGAGGAAGGAGGTTGAAAAGTTTGTTCAGAGGTGCCATATTTGTCAAGTTTCAAAGGGAACCGTGACAAATGCAGGTTTATATATGTCGTTACCTATACCTACTAAACCATGGGTGGATGTTAGTATGGACTTTGTATTGGATTTGCCAAGGACGCAACGTGGCAATGATTCTATCTATGTGGTGGTTGATCGGTTTTCAAAAATGGTACATTTTATCGCATGCAAGAAGACGGCAGATGCAGTTAATGTCGCACAGTTATACTTCAGAGAGATCTATCGTCTTCATGAGTTGCCTGAATCTATTGTATCGGATAGAGACACTCGTTTTCTAAGTCATTTTTGGATGAGTCTATGGAGAATGGTCGGGATAAAGCTGAAATTTAGTAGTGCTTATCATCCACAGACGGATGGACAGACAGAAGTTGCGAATAGATCCCTAGGTAATCTATTGAGATGCCTCGTGAATGACAATTTGAAGAGTTGGGATTCCAAGCTATGTCAAGCCGAGTTTGCACACAACCATGCAGTTAATCGTAGTACTGGGTTCAGTCCATTCCAGATTGTTTACTCAACAATTCCTAAAGGACCATTGGATTTATCTATAGTACCACAGCAGAAAGGAGTGATCAAACGAGCTAGTGATTTTGTGAATGAATTGCAAGAATGCCACAAGGTTGTGCATGAACGATTGCTTAAGGCGAATATGAAATATAAGCAATCCATAGATATTAAACGACGAAATGTTGAATTCAAAGAAGGGGATTTTGTATATGAAGTATTGACTAAGGATCGATTTCCTATTGGTGCTTACAACAAGCTAGCTGCTAGAAAGATTGGTCCTTTGGAAATCGTAAAGAAGATTAATGAGAATGGTTATCAGTTAAGATTGCCGAATCATATCCATACTGCTGACGTTTTCAACGTCAAACACTTGATTCCATATCATGAGAATGAGTATGTCGAAGAAGAGGAAAGTGTAAATTCGGGGTCGAATTCTTTTCAACCAAGGGAGGATGATGCAGCGCACCATGTTAAGTTGTCCGCCTTAAGTCGCTTGATGGCCTTAAGTCGTTCGCTTGCCTTAAGTTGCCCGCGACATAACGAGATAGATGATGCAGTGGAGGATGATGCAGCCAACAGCGAGTTATGCCTTGAGACGCGACATAGCGAGTTATGTCTTGAGTCGCCTATTCTTAAGTCGCTGGCCGACTCAAGAAATCAAAGCCGTTCCCCTATGCCGCTATCTTCTTATGTCGCGCCATGATAGATCGCTGGTTTCTTAAGTCGCTTGCATCTTATGTCGCTCATTCCTTAAGTCGTTCACTTATGCCGCTCAAGAAATCAAAGCCGTTCCCCTATGCCGCTATCTTCTTATGTCACGCCATGATAGATCGCTGGTTTCTTAAGTCGCTTGCTACATGCCACATTGTTCTTAAGTCGCATATGTGTGTTGTGTTGTTATGTCGCATGTTGTAACTCGTATGTTTTATGTCGTATGTTGGGTTAAGTCGTATGTTGTAATTTCCTTATGTCGTTAGGTCATGTGATGTTGTAACTTGTATATTGTTAAGTCGCCTGTGTGTTGATTTGTAAGTCGCATGTGATGTGGACTGTTAAGTCGCCTGGATGTTGTAACTCGTAGGTCATTAAGACGTGTGATGTTAGGTCGTGAGTCGTCTGGTGTGTTGAGTCGCCTGCATGTGTTATAAATTCCTATAAATAGGGACGTGAGGTCATTTGTAAAGGAGAGTTGATTTTGAATAAAAAAATTGTGTGAGCTATTGCCACCATTGTTGAAGTTGAGTGTGGTCTCCTTCTTCTTTCTTTCTTCGGGTTATTCGTGCGCGAATCAACGAAGTAGAAGCCAATTCTCGGTATCACTTGCGAGTGATCAACGATCGAATTGTAGATCTTTCAACACGGTATCTTACGAGATCAATAGGTTGGAGATAGCTAGATTCCGGCATCGTCACGATTAACGGAATTGGACATTTATCATTCTATCAGAGCTTAACCGTTGCGTCAATATATGTGTGTGCTTGTATAATATATAGTGATATATGTTATGTTGTATTGAAATGTTTAAGGCAATATAAGTATACATGTATGTATATAAAATAATTTTCAAAATTAATAAAATTTAATTAAACTTGTTTAATTAAATACATTAATTAAATGTTGACTAATAAATTAAAATACATACATACATATATGATATATGTGTATTACTATAAACGTTATATTATATAAATATTTCATATAATATGTTAAAACAAAATAATATACAATTAAACGTGTTAATTAAATATGGTTAGGTAATATAAATACATAAGATTATTATATAAGTTAATTAAAATGTAAAATCTATATAATAATGAAACTTATATTATATGAATGTGTAGGCTAATGGTGGAACACTAAAGATACCCTAAATAGACTTAAGGAATAAATACATACATAATGTACGTACACCGTGATTTTTGTTGTGTCTGATACTTGAATCATGATGCTATTTTATAAAAAATACATTATTCCATATTGCCGATATCACTCGGTATAATATATTAAAGATTTTGAATCTTTAATATAATGTTGTCCTCTACCATTTATTATTAATAAATTGCTTGCATACTCCTTAGTTATTGAGCAAAGTTAAGCTAGGGATGTTACATGTAGTGTTATTAATATTGGATCGATGAGGTAAGATAACTATGTGTATTTATTGAGAAAACTTAAAGTAAATATACTATACTAGGCCGTCGCAAAATGGTAGGTATGAGTGAATAATTTCATTATGATTTGTTGAGCAAACTCAATGTCGAAGTGAAATTAGGACAAGGTACCATGGGTTAGGGGATGTATATCATACAGTCGATAAGGTATTATCCATCATCTGCGAAGCTATGACTTGTTGAGCAAACTTAAGGTCAAAATTCCAAGTCAAACGAGTCCTAACACCTATTAGTAAAGTCAAAAGACTTCTATGTTTCGACTTGGGGTTTGACAAAGCATAAAAGACTGGTAGGAGCTTATTTGTAAAATAAAACATAAAGTTTTATCTTACTATTATTATAAAAACATCTACTATGATATTGTCCTAATAATCTACCACTTTAAACTTGCAAAAAATGTCAACTCCAAGATTGCTTAATGAAAGTGATAGACTAATTGGACCAAACAACTATATAGATTAACTAAGAGCTATAAAGATAACATTCAAATACAAGCTTTTTTGGTGATCTGTCACATATACTCCTATGACCAGACTCACTGGTAACACTGAACATAAAGTGAATGCTGCTTATAATAAACGGGTCATTAATCTAGAAATAGCCTAGGTTTTCATGCTATCCACATTACACAAGCTGCTGCAAAGACAACACAAAATCATGTCTATTCATCTGATATTCGATAGTCTCAAGGAAATGTTAGGTGAGCAATCTCATTCCGCAAGGTACGAGAATACTAAGAAATTATTCAACACCAAAATGCAAAAAGGGATAGAAAGTGGATGATATATCCTAATGATGAAGGGCTATATTGTTAGGCTTCTACAATTGGATGTGATGATAAGCAATGAATTGTAGGTAGACTTGATGTTCAATTACTCGTCAGTATTAACCGTTCGTACTGAATTATAATGTGAAAAAACTGAATGTGAAGATCGTAGAGCTCCTCAATATGTTGAGGTCGGCTGAGTCATAATCGAAGGATTAAGGGGTTGCGCTTGCTGTTAAAGGTGGGTGTTATCTTCAAAGAGTTTGAAAAAGCAAAAAAGAGAAGGTAATAAGAATAATAAGAGTAAGAAGACTGAGAAAAGGATAAATGCTGCCATTATCATAAGAAAGGCCACTGGAAAAAGAAGCGTCCTAAGTACCTAAATATTGTTAAAGCAAGAAAGCATAATGGTTCTATAGCTCCATCAGGTACATTTATGATTTCAAATTGTTTTGCAATCAATAAAGCCTTGGACTTTAGATACTGGATCTGGAACTCATATATGTAATTCGTTACAAGGGCTTAGGAAAAAGCGATGCTTGGCAAAAGGACAAATAAAGCTCTAGGTTATCGATGGATCTATCGTAGATGCAACGATGGTAGGAGATTATCATTTATATTTGTCCAGATGTTGTATTGATATTAAATATTTATATTTTGTAAAAGGCTTTATTTGTGGAGTAATGTCTATTCAAGTTTTTCTATGACTGGATATGTATTTCACGGTGCGAATGATTTTATGAACATTAGTTTGGATAGAAACAAAGTCTGCGGTGGTGTTCTTGAAAATGGCTTTTATGTGATTAATACAAATTATGTTTGTTCGGTGAGTAGTTCTTCTAATAATATAAATGATAATTATCTTTGGCATTGTAGGCTACATCATATTATTGTGAAATGACTACAAAAACTAAAAATCAAAGATTTTCTCCCATTCAGTAAGAGTAATGAAAGAGTTGATGAATTCTTAGGGTTAGTACATAATGATGTATATAGCCAATGCGTGTAATCACAAAGGATATTAGTTTTTACTTTCTTACCTTCACTAATGGTTTGTTGAGGCTAAGATATGTGTATTTTATGAATAAAAAATCCAATGTATGCGAAAAATTTGTTGAGCATAAGAATGTAGTTGAAAATCAAACGAACCGAAAGATAAAAATTCTTCAGTCTGATCGAGGAGGTGGGTATGTTGGACTGAAACTCCAACGGTACTTAAAAGAAAATGGAATTATCTCTCAAGTTACTCCATCATATACTTTGTAAAACAACAGTGTGTCAAGGTGAAGGAGCCGAACCCTATTAGTTATAGTTCGTTCGATGTTGAGTAAGGCTAAGGTACCTTTGTCCTATCGAGAATATGCGCTGGAAACTGCAATGTATATGTTGAACTTGTTGCCCACTAAATCTATGCCTATAACACCATAAGAGATGTGCGATAAGAGACCCCCAACTCAAGTATTTGATGGTGCAGGGTTGTTTGGCCTATGTGAGTGGTTTTAATCTTTACAATACTAGATGAGTCATTGTTTGAAAGTTAAGCGCTTCTAAATACACAACCAACCTTGCACGCTCTACGACTAGCTCGTCCCCATTATCCACATTATCGTTAGAGTTGGACTCTTTGACTCCTTGCCTCCGTAACTCTTTGCGGCAACTATGAAGTATTTTTCAATTTTACTGGACACGAATTTTTATGAGGGCAAATTAACCCATATTTTTCTTCCAAAACAACTATTACGCATTTACTTTATACTGATGACATTTTAGCACTCACCAAAGCGAACACTGAAAATGCAGAAAGCATTGCTAAGGTCGTTGAAATTATCAAAGAATCTGTGAGTTCAGAAATGAGTAAACAAAAATCAACATTGTTCTTTAGTAAAGGAGCTAAAAATAAAGATCAAATCAAAAATATTATGAAGGTCCAAGTAGGGAATCTCCCAATCACTTATTTTAGAATTCTCTTGTCTTACATTAAACTAAAATCAAGATATTTTGGAAAGCTGTTAGATAAAATAAACAAAAAATGTAACAACTGAAAAAATTGAATATTGAAGATAACCGGCAGAATTGAATTAAATAAAATATCGATTTATCCTCTAATCATATTTTGGATTCAATTTTGTCAACTACTATATTCTTTCATAAATAAAATAAATTTAGTATTTTCCAACTTTTTTGGAAAAACAAATATCACAAAATGAGGTAGAAGGATGTAAACCCTAATCGAAGGGGAGTGTAGGGTTAAGGAGATTAGAAGATGTAATGCATGCTATATCTCTAAAGCAAACATGGAGATACTTGCAAAATGACTGTTTGGGTGCTCAGTGGATGAAAAATAGATACCGCGAAAATAAAAAAAATTGGACGGTCCTGAAAGACAATAGTGCATCTTATACATGGAAAATGCTATCAAAGCAAAATCACGAGCAAGTAATTTCATGGAGAGGAAAATTGAGAATGGAGACAGCACAACTCTATGGTTTGATTCTTGGATCAATGGTTGGTCATTGAAACTTTTATTGGGGTGGCAAGCTATTATAGTCATTGGAGGCCCAATAGGATTATCTCTTCTCTCATTTCCAATGGACAACATAGAGAAGACAGTTGACATCCTCATTAATCAAATCAGGTAAATGATTTCTGGTTTTAGAACCCACAACCTAATGGTCAGTTCTCCTTTTCATTAGCACGGAATTGTGTTAGGGGCAAATGCATTGAACTAGAGTGGTGCAATCATGTTTAGGAACAATGCATATTCATCCAAAATGTCACAAGGTGCAATATTAGCAAAAACTAAAAAAACTAAACACAACATATAATATTAGCAAATGGAATAATACAATATATCAAACATGAAAATTAATAACCAGGAAAATGCATCTCAGGATCAACTATTTTATTATTTTTCCTGCTCCAAGATCATTTAATAGGCTATTAGAGAAAAAGAAATACGAGTTACTAATAACAGCAGCAGCAACATTGACAATATTTTTGAATGAGATTTAACGAACAACATTGACGACAAATCCATCATTAAATTAATGGACATAACTACCACTTTTCTACTCTAACATATATGGGTAGAGCGAAACGCTTACTCACATCAGAGTGAAACTCATTATTTCAGATTGTAAGCATTCAATAAAAGATCCAGGTATTAAGAATGAAGAGATCAAGGCCAAAGAACTTTTTTTCAAGTAGTTCGGAATTGAGCTCCTTGGATTCGGCGAAGATTGTTGTGTGATGGTTTTTAATTTTGCTTTAGTATTCGGTTTTTGTATTGTTTGGTTTTGGTTTTTGCCGAAACATTGAAGAAAGTATGTGGTTCGTGCTGGTGTCTAAGGTCGAACCCACTTCCTTTGTTGAGAGGCTAGAAGCCTTCGCCAACCGCACTAGAGCTGTGAATATGTATGGTGGTTTTTGAATAAGCTTGCACTACGTTACTCGTACCGTCACTGTTTGTCCCAAATGCTTGTATTTTATAGTGTTTTTTATTCGTAAACATAGTACAAGCAAAAAAAAAAAAGTACCTAATTTATACCAAGTGACGTCGATTAGAATAATTAGTTTGAGCCGGCTACTTTAGTTTTGGGGAATGTTTCGCATGGGACACAAACGTGTAAGTCGTTCTACAATAACCATTTATAAATCCCACTTAGAGTAGATGATGATTAAGAAAGGATAAGCAAAGATTAAGAACTAACAACAACTCTTTAGACAATGACACATAACAAATGCATGAAAAAGCACCTCATGCGGCAATGATAATTCATTGAAGCAGCGATCCACCAATTAATTGGCCTCGCAATCACAAATTCGGTGACTGCACGCATTATTCACTTCAAGTACTCTAATGTCATTTTTGTACACAAAAAAATCTGGAAGAACAGGATTTTGTATATACAGTTGATTTGCCATAATCATTATGCATGATACAGTTGAATTATTTCAAACTTCTAATTCATTTAAATAAATCATAAATCAATATAAACGGATAAATACGTATTTTTTTTCAATTGAATGAGAATGTGATTCCAAGAAAATTAGAAGTTTCAAAGCAATTCCAATTCTTGTGTTAGTGCTTTTATTTTAGCAAATATATTATATCCGGCAAATTTTATTACGTTTCGAAAAACTAACAAAAATAGATTGGAAAAAGCTACAAAATGGCAATCGCGGTGTACTGTAAATGCTATGGACCTTCTATTGCATAGATAAATATGGATCTTATGCATAAGTGTATAGATGCATACCAGAGTGTATATACGCACACACATTTACATGTACGTGTGTATGCATTTACGTATGAAGTGATTTAAATTTCCTTTTATTTATCCTTTTAAAAAAATCTTTTTGAACAAATTATTTTTGAATTGATTTGAATTTTTTTCAGATGTGTAATGGAGTAGCAATATCGTCTGTGTAAAATTTATGGTTCTTCCGAAATTTCTATATAGCATTTCAAATAGGTTGTAAAATAAATATTATTGACTTTTTGTATACACTTGCAATGATTGAAGTTTCAAAGCATTTATAATTTTGCAATATTTCTAATGATTATAACATATGAATTCAATTCCATTTAGAGATTTATTGCGCAAAAAAGAAAGATATCTTAAATGACAAGAGACTAAGTTTGATTCGGCCATACATATAAGTTCACACGTGCATTTCAAGTTTGTTTCTAGTCAGTGTCTTTAGTAGTGGCAATAGTAATAGAGCAGAGTGTACGTAGATGAACCATTACAATCTTTAGTAATATATACGAATGTAAAATCACTTTCATCCTTAATGACGCATTGGTTTACCGAAACGTCTCAACTTTAGGCTGTTAGACTGTCAATTCAAATGACTCAAAATCGCTACCAATAATTTGACAAAGGAGTCGCAGCCTTCCATTTTTTGGTCACATTCTAAATTCCAATCCGTATGGTCCCATTCTCAATCTCCTTTCAATGCAACCGACAAATTTACAAGCTCTGGTCAATAAAATTTTCAGAGTATATTGGCTTAGTATATTCATGCATTTTTAATTGTTTATCGTCGTGTCCCATGCATTTGTAAACTAGTGATGATATTGATGTGAATGTTTTGTCTAATCTGAATTTTTTTTCTGTTCTATGCAAGTCGAACGTATACTGCTATATTTTGTTAACCGCGGAATTCATTTTCAGACTCGTTTCAGTAAATTTGGAATTAGGTGAAACTAATACTTCATTCAAGTTTTAGAACAGCCAACGGTGACACATAAATTTAATTATAACCGTGAAAATAATCAAATTTGGAATAGACATCAATGTGTTAAGACCATCATGATTCAAAATAAGTTGCTCTTTTGCATTTTACAAACAAAATTCCAAAATCTTATGTGAATGGACACAAATTCATTTTAGAGTCACTTTTCAACTTAATTGCAAAGTAGTGATTTTTTCTTTTCCAACAATAGAAAATATTCAATAAAACTTTCTAGAGGAAAAAAAAAACTAAAAATTTGAAATCAAAAATTTTCAAACTGGAAATTTGGAAGTTCAAAATCCCATTTTTAGAATCAAAGTTGCCAAATTTGAAATTCAAACACCAAATTCGATTTTCGAAAATTCAAACTAAAATTTCAATGTTCAAAATTTCAAACTCTAACGTTCCTTTATTTAACTTTAATTATTCCAAATTTCAATTTTTAACGATTCAAATGCAAAATTCGTAATTTCAAAATTCTGAATTATAAAGTTCTCGAAACTAGAATTTTGAGATTTTAAAGATTCAAATTTCAAACGTTATGTTTCCAAATTCGAAAAATCCAAAACAGAAATTTGGTTTATCCATAAAAATAAGAATCAAAAGACAATTTAAATTTTATACTTCAGTAATTTAAAATTTTGAATTTCAAAATTTTAAACTTTCAAATTTTAGTTTTCTATATGTTCAAATTTCAAAATGTGAATTACTAAATTTTCAAATTTAAAAGTTGATTTTTTTGGTGTTTAAAACTATTTTAAAATTTTCGAATCAGATTTTTGAAGTTAATCAAATTTTAAAATTTGAATTTTCATAACTACAATTTTTTTTAATTTTAAAATTTGAATTTCCCAAATTTCGGGATTTATATTTACCAGTTCAAAAAATTTGTAATATAAGTTTTAAATTCAAAAAGTGAAATTAAAAAATTTTGATTTTTGATATTTCAAGTTTTAGTATTTGAATCATCCAGATTCCAAAATTTGAGTTATACACATTTACACCTCTGGCTTTTCATATTCATATTAGTCAAAATTGAGTTTTCAAATTCATATTTTGGACTATTTGATTTTTTATATTGAAAATTTTTAATATCAATTTTATTTTATTTACACTTTTACCGATAAGTCGTAGTATATCATTTGAACTTTATGACTTTTTAAAAGTAAAAGGACTTCTGCACCTATGCAAAATTATTTTTGTTTTCTGTTGCCAAAGAGGACCTTACTTTACCAAATAGGAGTTTGTCCTAGAAAAAAGTAACATAGATTCGTGTGGAATTAATAAGAATAACAAAAGTCCATGCATTTCATAATTTAAATTATCAATCTGCATCATTGTCCTTAACGGTGTCAATTGTAGTGACTCCTAACGCCATTAAAGGCGCGTTGGCGTATAATCGTTTACTTATTTAACCTAAAAATACAAATAATGGTTGATGCTACGAAGAATCAGTTCATCCATTTTGTTAACGAATAAGGTGGTTGGTATACGCTGAAGACTATCCAGTAAATTCTACATGTTTCATGTTATCTGATGGTTTCGAACTTAAAATTGGGCTATTATTTGAAAATCAGGTTTTTTTTCTGCATCTACACATCACATAGACACTGGTATTCGCATTTTCGCCGATCTGGCCACATCTCCTAGTAACACTCTCATGGTTGAAACATTAAAATACAAACCACGCTCCATTTGTGGTTTAGATTGATAGGCGAATCAAAGTTTGCATGTTAGGGAAAATGTTGTGATGCATCATCTTTGGACAGAGCGGCCATGTACATACTCTATTTGCACGTGTGTCTAAAAATAAAGCTTGCAACAATTCAAATCTTCAATTAGCTTTCTCTTGTATTTCAAAATATTATTGTTTAACCTGTAAAGTAAGAAAAAAAAAAAGATGAAGTTTTCTTGAATTAAAAAATAATTTTGACAAATAGGTAAATACAATGCACAATGAAACGTACCATTAGAATTGGACCATCGTCCGTCACAATCACATAAATTACACCTACAATTTCAAACCGACTCTTGTTTTGTTGCATAGACTTTGTTATTTGGTCCGTTCTCTTCAAACGGAACCTATAAGTGTCGAACGTGTCCTTTGTCCATCGATCGGTTTTGTAGAATGGACACTATAGCTAGGTCGTGCCTTTGTGTTAGCTTTATGTGCCTGTTTTTTTTTTGTAACTACCACAGAAGTTGAATGCCTTGATCGTGGATCTTAGGAAAACAACGGTAGATTGGAAGGGTCGAACTTATAAAATTTGTGAATTTTTTTTGAATTGTGCCTTTTTGAAAGAGGTACTAAAGATAAAAGAGGTTTGTATGCAAGGACGGAGGAGCCATTAGTAAAAGTGGATGTAAAAGCTCGACGATTTGACATACTCATCCGTTAGATTAGTAAACTCTTCGCTTGGTCTGACCGAGAGGAAATTCGAACGACACAGCCTAGATTAAATTTTCTTTTTAGGTCGTCCAGAAATAACAAAAACAATGCAAATCAAAACCACCACTTCATAACGAACTAACCCATTTATTTTTTTAAAACAAACACAAAAGACATATTTACAGCCTTGCCAATCAAATTCGACAAAAAAACCTCAGACAATTTCAAACCCAAAAAAATTACAAATTCACATTCTCCTTCATAATTCTCACCACCTCCCCCATACTTGGCCTACTTCCCAACTCACCAACACACCTACCAGCCACGTCACCCATAATTTCCAACTCACCCACCTCAAAATTCCCACCTAGCGTGGGGTCCACGTAATCCCTCAGCCTCCCTCCTCTAACCCTAGCCGTCAAAAACCTTCCATCCGATCCAACGGCCCACAGTCCACTTACCATCTCGTACACCAATACACCAAAACTGTACACGTCACTCTTCTTCGAGATAATCCCAGTTTTCAAATAATGTGGGTCGGCGTAACCCGGAGATCCGGTCAAGTGACCGGACGGTGTAGGTACAACTGCAGCGGAAAAACCCATGCGAGCGGACCCGAAATCACAGAGCTTCGGATTCAAATCGGAATCCAGAAGAATATTCGAGGCGGTAATGTCACCATGAACGATCTGAAGTTCGCATCCGTCGTGAAGGTAATCGATGGCCGTGGCGATTTTGTATAGTATCGACATGCGGCGGGGCCATGAAAGCGGCGGCGTTGATTTTAGGGTTGGATGGAGTTTGTCGTGAAGGGTTCCGTTTGAGATGTACTCGAATATCAGTACTCCATGCTCTGCAAATTTGATTTTGAATTTAGAAAACAAGAAACTTTCACTGTCTTATGCGTAAAAAATTAACATTAAATAAAACTGACCATGGTCATCGGAATAGCCAATCAACCTAACGACATTAGGATGCTCCACCCGCAACAAAACGTCTCTTTCCTGCAAGAAAGCGCGGTACAATCTCTCGCTGCTATGCTGCACCTTAAACGCACCGGGTACAGTCACCTCCCCCTTCGATTCCGGTAACCGCCCGATGTAGACTGTGCTGAATCCACCCTCTCCGATGACCGCCGACGCCGTG
Source organism: Allium cepa (assembly GCA_030765085.1). Lineage (NCBI taxonomy): Eukaryota > Viridiplantae > Streptophyta > Magnoliopsida > Asparagales > Amaryllidaceae > Allium > Allium cepa. The sequence goes on from CM060932.1 coordinate 10,336,885, forward strand.
AACTCCCCCGTCATCTTCTCCACCTCCGACCATTTGAACACACGCACCGCGCCCGAGCCGACGGCGTCGCCGTCGATGACCTGCGGTGGATCCCATTGGTGCTCAACTTCGTCGGATGGTCTGTGGCAGCAGATGCAGCTGCGGAAGAAGCCCATGGCGACGAGTATTGGATGTGATGGGGAAAAGCAGTGGGATGTGAATCGTTATTAATATGTGATTTTTTTAAAGAGAGGATGGATCCGAGTGAGTTGACTATTATGAAGGTTTGACATGGTTTCACGTTGGATTTGGTCCTTTATAAAGAGAGACAAAGAGAGGTGACAATACGAATTGGTAAGTAATTAAATTTTGTTTTTTCACTCGAGCGACAAGGAGTTTTATACGTTTTAAATTAAACAAATGTTTGGCAACATTTCTTTATCATTTATAATGTGCTACATTTGAACTTCTAAAATTGTATCATGCTCCAAAGATCAGCGAAGAAGTTTTATAAACTGATAGAAGGATTAGGGGTTATTTTGACAACAATTTATTTGAATTTCGTTTTTTAAAAATTTGCAATAGAAAAGAAGTTTTAAGCGAAAAGTTCAAGAAGAAACGTGTAATCAATGGAGTGATCCATTATTAGAAAATGAAGTTGGTATGGACAGGCCGGCCCACAATTGGGTTACTATTGCAGAAAAAAAAAATTACAAATTGTTTAGCAATTGCCATGCTCGCACGAAGCTGAAATAACTTAATTATTTAGACATAATCTTTTCCAAACATGTATTCTGTATAACTTATTCGTAGAAATTCTTGCTATAAGCCCGGAGGACTACACTAGCCAAAGGTTTGGTGGCTTCCCTCAAACCGGCCCTGGGTATGGAATAAAATTTAATTTTAGAATTTCAACCAGCGCAGTTGTTAATTTTTACTTATAAACTTATTTAGTACTTTTAAATTAAATTTAAAATATTAAGTTACTTGTGCTTATTAAGTATTGTAAAACAATATCTAGGGCTAAAAGCTCGATCAAATTTTTTTATGTTCACAGAACATATAAGCGATCAATGAACCAATATAGCATTTATGTAAACTGAAGCATGAGCATTTATCAAAATCGATTAAATGAAGCACACCAAATGTTCTCTTTATCAAAATTTCAATCAATATACCTTACCATCAATGACATTATATTTAAATACACTTTTCTAAAACCCGCTTGTACGTATTTAAGATTGTTAATAAGTTCGACTAAACTCAAACATGATGACGGGGAAATCATAACATGTAAAATTTGCAAAAGATTATCCGAATTGAATGGTAATTTCTTTATCGAGGGCAGATGGTATAATTCTTATTAGTTCTATTTTATCAGCTCCTTCGATATGCAATATGTTGTTTTATCGTTTTCCTAAATGAGTAATCGATAAAACAAATAAAATTAGAAGAGATTTTTTTTTATGGAGTGGGGATAATCATAAAAATAGTTCAAAGTGTTTAGATAAATGAGAAACAATATGTAAATATAAAGAGGAGCGAGAGTTGGACATTATAAATTTACATAATTTAAACACGTCTTTGTTAAGAAAATGGTTATGAAAATTTACTCATAATAATAGAAATTTAAATTGGAAAAATTAATATCGAATTAATGTTATGGTGGTACATATAATCTACATCATATTTCTACTACTAATATAAATAATATTTCTCATCTTATAATAAAAATGTTACGATATCTGTAAACTGGGAATTGATAATGCAATAAATTAGGGGAATAACAGCTCATTCTGACATAAGTGTTGGATATCGGTTATTCCCCTAAAAGTGGGATTTAAGGAACTTTATGAAATTTGTAATTTCAAAATTATTTTATTTTCAGAAATATATAGACCAAAATTAAACTTTCAATGAGTACTTAATTTAGTTTGTGCTTTAGTTGGAAATACTTTATCTAAATTTGTTTTACTTTGTGCTAAATTAGAATTATATAACGTTGATAATAAAAATGACATTAAAATATGATGTTGGGACAGTAGTAAAATCTATACATCACACTCTTTTAATAAATTTCTAAATTTTTCAAAAATGAATTTGACTATATTTAGATATATTTGGAAAGCTAGTACTCCAGCCAAAGAAAAATTAGATATATGGTTAATTGTATATGGAAGATTAAACACTATAGAGCATTTAAAAAAGAAAAATATAGTATCTATAATAAATGTTTTTTCTGCAGTACGATAATGGAAAATATTTTTGAATTTTATTTTGGATGTCATATCACTAATTCTTTTGAGGATATTAAGTGATCTTCACAATGAAGAGAGCATTTATATAATTTTATTTTAAACTTAAATAAGAACTTGCCAACAAGCCTACTAAGTAGCAAAAACCACTTCAATACGGAAAAGAAAGAAAATTACCCTCCCATGCCTAAAGATTAGAGTCATACCACCAATTCTATTCTTGTAAAATGTCTTAATATTTTTATTTTAATATAATAAATAACATTATTAATTGTGAATTATTTTCAAATAGGCTGGATTTCATAAACTAGTATTTGGTACTAATTTTAGGTAATATATTAGTATATATAGTTCAAAAGAAATCAAAGAGCTTTTAATAATATAAATACTCATAAGGAATATTTAATATATATAATTGCTGTGTTTATTTTAATTGGATTCCAAAACCTAGTTATAGAAGGATCTCGTTTTGGATGTAATATATATTTATAATAGAATAAGTAAATTCTAAGTAAGTAAGATTTCTGAATATATCAATTGGACAAATCCGAACAAATTTATTCTTTGATAAAAATTCAAAAACTTCAATTTGTATGTGCAGGAATAAAGTTTTTAAAAGAAGAATTTACTTCAACTGATATGCCTTTAGGCATGACAATACATAACATAGAAATCATGCTTGGAAATGATGGACAATTAGCTGGAGCGGAGGGCACTGTAGTGAAACTGATCGCAAAAAGGAATGATTGAGATTGAATCTTCTTTTTATATCTATATAAATGAAATAAAGATAGAGTTATCAAAAGTAGTATAGTGTTTTCCCCTTTTTAACACAAAATTGGAATTTCGTGTTCCCAAAAGAATTAGTGGATTCTTTTAGTAGGGAGGGAGTTATCATAACTATTCGGAATCCACAAACTATCCTACCGACAAGCATAATTTCTTTGAATTTGTTCTTGAATTTATTTGAGATTTGAGTAGAATTAGGTTGGTGATGAGGGACTTGGGTTTCCTTTATTGGAACCATGTTCTTATTTATTTTTGTTTCTAATTGGTATATGAATCGATATCGTTTCATTGGTTCCTCCTAAAGATTTTCATTGATTCTTCCTAAAAATTTCATTTCAATTGGAATTTGGTTATTCGTATCGATATTAGTTTTAAAGAATATCTTGAAAAGGTAAAACCTCGTTTTAATTTAATTAAAGAAAATCTGGTATCTAAAATAGAAATAACAATAACACTATAGTATGCTAATTGAATTTTCTATTGCTATATTTTCACTATGAAACTTGCTAGACTATAAAATGTTGTTATTTAAAATTTGATGTTCATTTCATACCCTCATATGTATGTTTTATACCATAATATAATGTTCTTTATTTACTCTCTCATCTCTTACCTAGTTCATGTTTATTATGTTTATTTTTATTATTATGGCATATATATGTATATAAAATACATTTATACACGCACACACACACACACACATATATATATATTTGTGTGTGTATGTATATAAATGTATATATATATGCGTCAATCTAATCATTTGATAGAATGTTGTGTTTTTAGCTTTAAATGTATTAGCGCTTTGGAATGATTTTGTAGATTTTACTATCATTGATGGATAGTTGGTATTGGAGCATACCTACGATTGAACTTATTTTTTTGTTTTATTATATTTTATCATCATTTTATTTACATTACGGACATTAGTTATTAGGATTGGCGAGTTTTAGTTTATTATATCACAAGAAGTTTTTTGTAACTACCTATGAAGCTTGTTGGCAGCATCATTTTTAAGTATAGAATGAAATTGACGGGTCCTGACCTCCTTGAATAAAGGATGACTTATTTTACTCAAAAAAAATATAGTTTTCTGAAACCAATAACAGACACGACATTTAAACTTTACATTTGTATGATAAATATGGTAGACCATATAGATATGTCATTTAGTTATTTGCATTAAAAACAACTGGAAGGTTTCAAAAATATAGAAAGTAATTTAAGTTAGATTTTACTTTAACAGCACATATTAAAACACACTGTTGACTTAATGATTTTCCACATATATGCCCTTTATCGTTTAAGGAAGTGGTCATCACTTAATACGTTTAAAATAAATTTTTGCGCATATAGGAATGACATTTTTTTCCTTGTATGTTTAAAAAACAGAATTTGGGTGAGAATTTAAGAAGGGGACACTAACTAATTTATCACTTGATGATACAGCGATCGACGAAAGAGGTAGAGTGGATTATAACTTGGATGGGATGGGATCTTTTAATCATACTTCAGACTTACATTTTTTAAACTAGTGTAAGCAGATGCGTGTATGGTATCAAGAGTTCAAGCAACACAAATTATATATCAAATTTAAAGCTTAAGCTCTTACTTAAATAGCCTTATACAAAAAAAAAACGAATACAAAGATAAATTCCATGATTTAAACAATGCTCCAATCGTGGATCACTACTAAAAGAAAAACTCAAAGAAAAAATAGTCTTTAAATACTATAATCTATTCAAACCAGCGCCAATTAATAGCCTAAGAATTAGGCTTTCTTATCCACCAAGTCGCGATCGATTAAACATTTCTTACCTAAAACTAACCTGCGAATTTGCAGTCAGTTTGACTTTGGTACCTCGCACACTCCCAATTGCCTCCGAGCTTCTCAAATGCTTCGATTTTCGGTGCGTCGGTCATAATGTCTGCTATTTAGACCTCAGTTGCACAATGAACCAACTTAACAACCTTATCTCTAAATAAATCATGAAGAAAATGATATCTTACAATGAATATGCTTACTCTTTCCATGTAGCACCGCATTCTTAGAGAGTTTATTTGTAAAGGCATTATCATAATACATTATGGTACTACCCTTTAAGTATGATTCAGAGCTTCGAGAATTCCTTTCATCCAGATTGCTTGACAAGCACATAAAGCTGCTACCATGAATTTAATTCGATGGTGGATAAGGTTACCACAGACTGTTTTTTGAAGACTAAGCCACAACTCCTTCTCCCCACATAAAGGCATAAAGGCATAACCTGAAGTGCTTTTCCAGTCATCAACATCGCTCACATAGTCATTGTCAGTGTAACCAATCAACCCTCCATATACAAGACCCTGGATATAAAGTTCCTTTCAAATGTCATGGAACACTGTTAGCTTCATGATGATGGAGTTCGGTTGAATTCACCATGCACATGCTCACTAAGACAACCAACAATCTGTTTGTGAGAAGCAGAGTTTACTCTCTTTTCATCTTCACCTTTCACAATCTTCGTATAACACCCCGTAAATTGAACATAATTAATTAAAAAGAAATTAATAATTAGCGAAGGTAAAGATGGAATTTTTGCAAACATTGGAATTTGGCAACGAGACTTGTGCTATTGGGTTCATGTCGATTTTATGATCAATTTTCATATATAAAATTTTTCGATTGGAGTCGAAACGAAAAAGTTATTAATGTTTTAATATTTTGAATCGGAAATAATCATATATATATATATATACAATTAGGAAAATAAATGTAATTAATTAGCATTAACGGTTACATAACGTCTAAGCAGTGTTAACATTAAATTTGATCGGTTCAAACATAACAAATAACGTGAAAAAGGAAATGAATTAGTAGGACCGGTCCTAGGTGTTTTGTTACCTAATGCCAATTGCAAAACCATGGTCCTTCTACAGAAACTAATGCTATTATTGTTATTTAAATCATCAAAATATTTTATGTTTCTTATAGTGAATGCGAAGAGGAAAAAGAAATAATTTTATTCGTATAATAATTCAAGCTATCCAAGAAAATTAATATTAATTGCTTATGAACTTTTCTCCAGCCTTATGAATTGAAAAATTGCTAATAATATTTTCATATTAAATTCATTGGTTATATCTTGTTCAATTGATAAAAATGCCAAACCATTTTTTTTTGTAATATAGTGGAATAAAGATTAGACTTTATCGCCTTTAGCTTTGAAAAATTTCTTCGACCGAGGCAACCATAATCGGTATTCTTCATAATAACATAAAAATAGTTGGGTTTATATATGAATGGTACATGGTTTTGAAAATCAGATTAGGCAATAATTCATAGTTGGGTGCATATGGATCTATCCTTCTCAATTTCCAAGATCACTAGATGTAAACATAAACGCTAATTTATAGAAAATCACTAATACAATAACTAGAGCAAATTTAAAAAAAAAATACATAATACAAGGCAAGTTGAAGCTTACCAATGGTGTTAGGAAAGATGAAAAGATTTCTTCACGGGACTTCTAATCATATTTTGATTTAAGTTTACTTGATATGGGACAACCCATTAACAGCCATAGTTACTAATTTTTTAAAAATCCCAAAACCAAAATTAGTTGTTATTTCATTCATTTGTAAATAGACAAGAACAATACAGCAATAGATATAGTAAATGTGCAACTTAAAAAGTGGTTTAAAAATAAAAGAAAACATAACAAACTTTATTATCTGAACAAAGTTTGATACATGATACAACAATAGGTCTTTTGATATTCTCTGAGGGAAAAAAAATACAAAAAATAATCGATTTAATTCATAATGTTAAAATTACCACAAAGATTCTGCTTTTCAAACTTTTAAAGATTACCACTGCTATTAAAGTTAAACGTGGACATCTCAATTAGGGTTTTTATAACAAAAGACTACCATCCTGCCAAGATGGAACCTACCGTGGTGCTGCCTTAAGGAGATTGAGAGTCTCTTCTTGTTGCCTACATGGAGTCTGGTCGCTGTCGTGGTTTTCCAGATGGCGTCGGACGTTGGTTCACGAATCACAATTTATGTTTCTTTCTCCCACTTGTGTCGTGTTGGTCAAATTGATGCACTAGGTTTTTGGGCCCTATGCGGAAGCTTCTTATGCTTCGATAAAAGGTCGGGCCTGTAAATTAACGCAAAACAAAAATATGCAGCTGATCATCACTAGCTGTAGAGCGGCGGCATCAAAACCATCGACCGCTTAATATCGATGGCCGTGAATTGAACCTAGATCGAAAAATCCAGATTGAATATAATTAAATTTAACGGCTGTCATTCAGCCTTAATAAATATATTCAATTTAACGACTGTCATTCAGCCTTAATAAATACATGCCTAATCGCTCACATTCTCTTCATATTTTTGAAGTAACGACGAAGCTGATCTTCCATTTTATCTTCTTCTCAAATTCTAAAATCTATACAAACTATAATGGGTGTGTGTGTGTGTTTGTGTGTGTGTGTGTGGAGAACAACGAAGTGTAATAGGAGAAGAAGAATAGTTTGAATCAAATTGCCAGCCAATGTAAGTTGTAAATCTAAATCCAAATCTACCTTAAATTCAAATATCTTCTTAGATCTAATTTTATAATATATACGTGTATACTTATGGTACATATTTTGGTAGGGATAAAAGGGAGTCAAAAAGGAATAACATAGTTTAGATCTGGAGATTTGGAAGCTAAGAGGTGGGTGAAAAATTATATATTTTTATATGATACTGGATTATATCATTGTAAATCGTTTCTTGCGTGCCTGAAAGTAATTTCAAAATTGTAGGCTTTAATACATACATACAATGAATTTAAGAATTATGCCTATATATTCTATGAATTGTTAACTTTGATTAGATATTGCATATACTTGAATATGGAAAGTAAGGATGAATATAGTCCTTAAATTTATAATATTGTATATTAATTAAGGCTTTGTTGGACGAATGATATATGTTAGTAAACATGAATTGGAAGTTATTATAATTTAGATTGGGATTTAAATAATATTTTAATTCATTGGAACGAAGTGTGTTGCAATGTAAATTTCTATAAACTATCCGGTGTTATAAATATAAATAAAGGTGAATTGTTTGAAATAACAAGAAACATACCTAAACGAAAGACATGTACAAAATACGGATGTTTACCATGTTTTATACTGTCTATTTCAATATTGATAAAAAGATAATTCCTTTTAATTCCAAACATAACACATGTCTTGTTTAGATAATTTAAAATTATAGTGTTAATGTTTTCTTTTGGGAAGATCTAATTCTAATTCATTAAAATAAAGAAATCCTTAAGTATAAACCAAAGTAATGTGAGTAGTGATAATAACAACAGTTTAATTGTAAATCTAATGTATGTGATCTAGGATAAATTAGAAATAAATAATAATAGAAGAAATATGCAACGACCCAAATTTTTTCGATAATTAAAAGTTATTAATTTAATAAAGTTTTGTAATTAAATGTTAGAGGAAATGAAATTTTGTTATTAAATAATAAGAATGTGATTGGATTAAAAGTTAATAGTATTAATTTAATGTAATTCTAGTTAATTGAAACAATTAAAAAGTTATAATTAGTTATAGATGGTACTTTGATTTTATTAATGATGTGTGTATAAATTGATAATTGGATATAAAGAATAATGGATAGTTAAAAAGTGATTAATAAATGAAATAGATGTAATTAAGTGCAATTGATAATAATAGTGTTGTATAAATTGTTATAACAATTGATGGTAAATAATAAACTTAAAAGGGTGATTAAATATAGAAATGGTGATAATTGTTGTTTGTTACCAATTCATTTAAATCAATTGCAATTGAATGTCTTGAATGTTACATTTATGTGAGTTAAGATAATAACTATAGTGAAATGCAATAATGTAAGTTTAAGTTAATTATTAAATATTTTAACTATAGTCCAATCAATTGAAATAATTTAAATGTTATACTTGGCTATAATTTGGATATAAGTAAATAAATGTGAATGTTGTATAAATTAATGAACTAGTATAATAAATGAGAATTAAATAAAATTAGTGTTATGTAAGAAATTGGAACATTTGTTTGTAAATAATGAACTTATAAGTGTGATTAAAAGTTAATGGTAACAATTATTATATGTTACCTATTTATTTGGTCTATTAAATTAAATTGGAAACCAATTGCAACTAAATGAAATTAAATATTACATTAATAGGAATTAAGATGAATTGAGGAGTATTAACGTACTAAGATATAAACCAATGTTAATTATACCCATAAGATGATAATTGATTGAATAATAAGATTTACAATCAAATAAATGAATTTACTGAAATTTAAAATTTATAATTATGTAATTATTTGAAATTGAAATTAAATACTGTAATTTGTGCAATACTGGACATTGAATCGATATAGAAATTTGTTTTAAAACATTATAAAGTACCAAGTAATCTAAAATGAGAGAAATTGTAAATTATTAAATTGGAATTGAAAAAGCGATTTAATTAATTTAATATTTATTTAATTAACGTGAAAATAGCCATTTTGGCCACTGACATGGATTTTGACGAAACCAGTTTTATCAAATCCGTAACGATGAATTATTGTAGGATTTCAAGTTTCACAGCGATCGGACGTGTCGTTCGATCATATGGACTCGAAGCGCCAAATCAATTCAATTGAAATCAATTTGAAATAAGCTGATTTTAACATAACTTCTCATACGATGAAATTAGGACTTGAAACATGTTCCATTGAGTTCAAAATATTGAAAACGTCTATTTTGATATATGAGATGACCCATTTCCGTTTAGGAAACGAAACAGGATTTTTGGTCGTTTATCGTTCAAATTTCAAATCGAACTTGTCCATTCATTTCTAAATCTAATATACCTATAAATAGCCTGTTATAACCCTAATTGTTTTCATATTCCCATTTACCGTATGTAATTTTCTGTCCACTTCTTCTTCTCAATGGTGGAAGCAAAATCGAATTTACATACCCTCAATCCAATTTCCAAATCAATTCCAAAATTAAAATTGCTCAAACTATATCGAATTATATATCGATTTGAAGCTCTCGGTGAGCACAAGTCAAATCTGTGGCTAGTTTTTCAATTTGGGTTTCTATGTGTCCGGAATTCAAGAAAAAATATTTTCGGCCATTCATATGTGGTTGTTGGATTGGACGGTGGATCCGCGTCCATAAAGCGATCGGGGGGTTGCATTGTGTAGAAGAGGACCATAGCTTTGCATCAGTGGCATTCGCTTGCTTCAGGGAGGTCGAGAATTGCCGGAACTGGATGTTTGTCTAGCGGTGGCATAGGCCTTTGGAGATGCGGCGGAACTTCCTGCTTAGCTAGGGAATGGTCGGTCGGATGGTGTGGGTTGAGCGACATGGCCATGAACGAGGCATCGTGGGGTGTAGCGTGTGTCAGTGGAAGTCAGTGGTAGCTCAAGTTTTGTACACCATGTAGAGTAGAAATTAGGGTTTCGAATGTTGTAGCTAGGTGACGTGGCGGCAATTGATTCGTCCATTTTATTTTAGTTTAATTTTAATTATCCAATGTTCTAATATACATAGCTTTTCCATATGAGGTCCGATTCATGCATGGTTTATTCCATTGGAATCGTATGGAAATTCCGGATATTTTGACATGGTTTTGGGCGACTTCTTAGACTGTTCAAATTTAGGCCCTATTTTGAATTTCAAATCGATTTGAAATCGAGGTGAGCGTTTTAACCTACTCACAATTACTAAACTATCTTATGTTAATTAACTTTAATTTATGATGTGATTAGAAATTTATTGATCAATATTTAGTATATTTAAATTGTCGTTCTAGTTAAATTTAATTTTATTGCATTTGACCATCGTAAACTAAATATTGAATTTTTTTTGTCAATTTATTACCTGCACTAATTATCAATTATCTATTGATGTTTATTGATTAATTTGGATGATGATTGTAATGTATGATTGATCGTTGATATTGGATGACTGGATGTTGTATTTTATACTGTTATAATATTGCAAGTTCCGTATAGGTTGAAATGATACATACCCGAATGATCTATAGAGTAGGGAAAAATCGTTATAGGTTGAAATGATAGACTCAACTGATGTTATGGATTTTATTTAATTTGAGATTGTGGTTTGAAATGATATATAACCATAAAATTTTAAATTGCGGATTTAAATGATAAATATCTGAATCACTTGACCCTATGATAGAAAATTATATACGGACACCGGATTGGTTAAATTAAGTGATTTTTGAATCTCTAATTTTTGATTTCAGTTAACTAATATTTTGAAATAGAAATTGATTTGTATGAACTGAATTATTTTCGATAATCCAAGCGTTATTACTAAAATTGGAATTAATTTAATGGATTGTTCAAAGGATTTAAATTGGAATTTTGAAGTTGAAGTGTCGAAATAAATGAATTCATTGGAATTGAGTTATTGAAAATGTTAGGACGTAACTTTGAAATCTATTTTAAACTAATTTAATCTATTTTATTAATTTAAACTACTTTAATTTATTTTAATCTATTATGACTATTTAATACAATTTAATCTATTTTATTTATTTTAAACTATTAAATTCATTTAATCCGCTTTAAATCTTTTTAATATAATTTAAATCTATTTAATATATTTTAAATTTATTTAATCTGTTTAAAAATCTACTTAATATAATTTAACTCCATTTAATCTATAATTAATCTATTTAAACATCTTAAAATCTAATTAAATCTATTTAATCTATATTTAATCTATTTAAATCAATTTAAATCTAGATAAATCAAATTTAAGTCTATCTAAACTATTTTACTAATTAAACTATTTTTACTATTTAAACTATTTTAATACTATATAAACTATTTATAATTACCTAAACTATTTTCAAAAATTTCAGACTGCGCAAATTTGAAATATTTATATTTAAATCCTTGATGATGATACAAACTAAGTTGGAATTTGAAATTGACACCTTTTGTGAAATGACATATTTGAGTAATATGATTTTGAAAGTGAATATGGTTTCGAAAGAGATATGATTTGAAATTGAATATGATATTTTGATATAAAATTATGAATTGACTTTTTGAAATGTAAAATAACCATCCGGTGTGTAATAAGAGATTGGTTGTTAAAGAAACTGGGATCAGATATTGTCATACTCTCTGCCAATACCGACAACCACTTTAACAACTGTGTATGTGGTGGAGATTCCAAAAATAAAGTAGGATGGTTTGGCAAATGATTTTATATGAGGTATTTACATGACTCTAATTCCCGTGAGTCGGCTTAGATGTGACTAAAACATGAGCTATACCTAGCCAAGTGAGGTCATTCCTCCTATCGGGCACATTTCTTCGATGCTATATTTTGACTTTGTGATTGATTTGGTGGCCACCCCTCGATTTTGATTATGGAAGTGTGTTCGAGGTGGGTGGTAGTAGTTGCTATGTGTTACCACCTGTCCGGGAGTGCAATTGGTATATTTACTTTGGCATTACCTCGAGTGTCGTGTTCACATGCCCCAGCGTGCCTTCTACGAGTTAGGTTTGTACCATACCTATGGAGTGCCATTTGATAGCCCTTTAGTTTATGAAGGAATTACGGTACTGTATAGACTATGAGAATATATAAAAATGTGTTAGGGAGACATGGGTAACGCCTTAACACTATTTTAATACTTTACTTTACTATAGACATATTATAATAGCATATTGTATAACATAATAAATAGTTTAACAGATCCTTCAGAGATGGAAATCCCGAGCATCTCTTAAGTATTGCACTCATGTTAGAAACTGGATAGGAGATGTCAAAACCCATAAACATCTCTGATGCTGTCACACTCATTTTTACCCTTGATTTAACTTACACAAGATCTTTTAGTTCCGACTCGAGTGTTTTGCCTTCTCAATTCGCTCGGGTCAGCCTGAGCATTTCAGGGTTGAAGACCTTATTTCTAGAGGACGAAGATGAAGATTTGTAATATTATTATTTATTATATATTCCATTGCATCGTGTTGTTCCGCTGCATTTATTTATTTATTCATGTTTTCTGTAACTCTGATTTTATGTTGTAAAAGAATAAACAAATGTATTTATAAAATAGCTTCATGAACTATTATTTGATTATTATATTTTGTCATTGCGCTGCGAGATTATGTATTTATTTATTTCTTTCTCTATTTTTTTCTTATTTACCCCATAACAATCTACCCTTTTGAATGGTTTGAATCTGATATGTGTGGTTTATCGTTGATTTTTTTTCTTTTTCCAAAAAGACATATCGTTACAAAATATAAATAAGCAATAGGGATTTAAGAGAATATAATAATCAAAGAAAGGTAATTAATACTTGAATTAGGATGTTAAGCTATATTTGGTAGTGTTTAGTGGAAATTCGGCACTAAAAGATATTTAAAGTATTAAAACTAGAAGTAAGCAGTAAACATTAAACGACATTAATGAAACAAGATGTATGCTATGTAAAAGTAACTGAATATTAACAGTTGAACATAGATGGCATTGTAAATAAATAATATATGTAGCCTCGAGTACGTATTTTTAGTGGGTGTGAATTGTTAAAACCAGTCAGCAACGTAGGTTAATTAAACATGATATAGTTATTAATATGATTGGAACGCAAGGTCGGTAGTGTTACACAACAGAAGTCTGCATGCCTCAAGGAGCTACCAACAGTTGTGTATACATTATAACAATGTTGGACCTATCCAACTATAGGACCTGTGGGATTATACATTCGTTGATAGGTGAAGGGAGTATAACAAAGTAGAATGGCTTGCTCCGGTCGAAGTCTCAAAGGGCCAATAGAGTCTGCTTCATAGGGGTTACGTGTTAAGCAACTAAGTGGGCATTTCATTGACTGCATTAGGCAATCTAAATGGGACATCGAGTTTTGGCTCGGTGCTATTACAACAAGGTTGGTACCATATATGTATGGAGTAGAAGCTGTTTACATAGGTCGAGATCGCCATCGGTCCTAAGCGGTCATCAAAAAGATAAGAGTTGCATCTAAATAGGCTACACCTCCTACTAGTATAGATCATGTTTAAGTTATGCACCACCTTGCAGTTGTTTGTTAATCTGTTTGTCGCTAAGAGGCAAGGCTAGATAACCCTTAATGGAGGTCTTTCAAATGAATAGAGTATGATTAAATAGTTGTAAGGCCGTTATTAGACACTACGAGAGTTCCTTGGTATGCATGACGGTAAGGATGTGATACTGCATTGATGATGGATCATGACGAGGTCTAGAGTTATGGATACTAGCGGAGAACGTATCCAGGTCTAAATGGGGACCGTGGTACACACACACACATAGACATACATATACACACATATACGTGTGTAGTTATTGTATACCTTAGTAGGTGGGGCATATCGTACGCATATATGAAGTCAAGCTGACTAAACTAAATAGTAGACATAACATGCAATTGAAGAAAATCGGCATAAACTAGTTTTATGTATAAAAAATGCAATTTACCAATCACCAGAATGTTGTTTTGACCAAATACTCGTTACAACCCATGTAACAGACTTAGAGGAACATGTAATAGTATAAGGCGGGACATGCATACTCGATGTTGATATAGGCACTAGATATCGGTTGTATTAGCTTTGGTCAGTAATTATACTTTTACTATACTTTACCATTCCACTGTGAATTTACATCGTTGGCATTTTGATAAGCTTTTGTTATTTACAGAATACCAACACCAAAAATCTGTACTTTGGCGGACTTAGACTCGATTTAGCAAAAATTCAGGCCCACTAAGGTGTAGGTTGTTACATTTGGTATCAGAGCATATGCTAGTCGAACTTAAATATTTGGATATGTTGAGTGAATGTATTTTTATATTTACTATAATTATATATATAATATGCCAAACTTTACAAATTCCGACTTTAGAATTAAATGCAACCATGTATTAAAAAAGACGGACAATGCAACTATGAGTTAGAACAATAGATGAAGTTGAAGATATATGCCTATCTCCATCACCCCACTAAAAATAGGTGGTATTGCGAAGCACTCACTTAAAAAGAGCATGAATGCAACATATGGAAGAGTCTCTAAAGCTGGATAGTACTTGACTCCCTTGTAGAGCATAGTTTTCCTATGTTGTAGATTCCCATAGGTTTGCCGATTGATGATGTAAGTTAGATCTAGATGAACCGAAAGTAAAGAATCTATATATTGCAGATATTTGAAAGCAAAATTGAGCTAGTTTTCAAAGTAAGGTGTGTAGTAATCACGCCAAGAAGATAACTGAATTTTTAATATAGGAAGATAAGTTAGAAAGTAAGTAGAAAAAAGGAAAAACCAAAAGAAGGGACAAACAAAACCCGCTTTAATTCAGACCCCATATGAAGGAATTTAGTAAAAAGTTTGGAAAAAGTATATATATTTGAAATGATTTTCAAAGGACTTATTTAAAAGAAAATAACCATATCTTTGAAAACTAAGTAAATAATCAAGTTTTCAGCAAATTAAAATATCTTTTTATATTTAATTTAAATAGAAGTTGTAGTAGATGTTAAAGTTTGTTTAGACCAAAAATTTCAGTTAAAATGGATTTTAATGAAGTGCTATTTCTTTTGAAGTAAAAAGAAAGTACAATATATTGATAGCTTTTTGATATTTCTGATTTGAAAACATTTAAGTTGTAAAATTCTTTTTAGGGTTGGACAATAGGAAGTGGAATAAATAGGGGCAAATAGTATGGGAAGAGGACTAGAATCCAAAAAAAAAGCGGTAGGTGGGTGCGCTGCTATTGGTAGATAGGAAGTTTTAAAAACAGTCAGAATGAAGATAAAGAAGACGGAGGCAGAACGAAACAATGTTAGTTAAGACTAATAGTTATTATTCGATTCGATTTGAAAAAGGTCCAGGTTCAACCTGGCTTAAAAAGCCATGGAGCGGTTGAACCCTTGGGGCTAAACGGTTGACTAGTAGAGATTGATCACCCCAATATTAGTGGTCCATCGGCTATGTATTTTCGGGCGTTCCTCGAACCTTGAACGCGATATAAGCCGCATCCAGTTCAACTATCGCTTCATTCTATCGTCTTCCCCAAATTACAGCAGCCATGACCCTTCCTTTTTTCACTAAAAATTGAGCAAACCCCCAATCCTTCACCCCAGCAAACATCGACAACCAATCAGCATCCCCCCACGACCCTAAAAATGAGCGGCGCTTCATCCGATATAGCCCTTTGATCTAGATCTAAAATCCCCCACCAAGTCAACCCTTGGCGCTACCAAGAAGCAGCATCTCCTCTTGCCATCCAAACCTAACCCAGCAAGAGATTGCTGGCTATAACGTGAGAAGTAAGGATTCAAAGCTACAAAGCATCGATAAGCTTTTCATTTCTTTAAGGGCGATCATTAAAGGTTGGAAACTTTTTCGCTTATGGTTTAGAGGACTTTTTTGAGGCTATAGGATTGTTGCCGATCCTTAGTCAAGATATGTTTGAGCTGGAATTCTACCTACAATGCATGCATCAATTCGACGCTAACTTCGAGTATTAATTCAACGAGGATGGCAATTACTTCACATCTGAATTAAAGAGAGTAGATATTCAGATAACAGAGTTCAATTTGGAGGGACTATGCACATCTCAACAGTAGGAGAGGACTTAGAGGATAATGAGACTTTCGATCCAGCTATTCTTCAACGGATCTTTCATATGGGAGTAAGCATTTAGAGGGCGGACAACATGTGGACCCAGCCCATCTAGTCCTCCGCATCATTCAGCATAACATCGTCCCAAGGTAAGAAGTTTCAACCAAATCTACCCCCTAGTGCAGTAGGCCACCTATGCCATCATAATTGACATTCGTGTGAATTAGGAAAAGACCATTACGTGGGCCTAAGAGTTGGTACGTGGAGGATCTATCTTCCATATTATCATCTTCTCACTCCCATTATCTGATAGTATGGAGTTAGCTTCCGAGGAGAGCCGATATAGACACGGAACTAGCACCGTTCGATAGGTCCTTCCTTAGGAGGATGAGGATTACAGAGGTGCCTGCGGAGTATGGAGCGCAATAGGAGGCAGTGAAGGAGTAGTTGGATTGGGCTCCATGGTCAGAGCATGAGGCTCTAGAGCCGCATTCTTAAGGCCTCGATTATGCAGCGATTCGAGATTCCTAGATCTGGATCAAGTTTGAGCTGCAAGAGAAATAGGTGGAGTGGCAACACTAGGGTCATGAGCTTGGTTTCAAATCTACCATGTTTTGATCATTCAATGGTTGCCGCAGCTGTTCGGGCTCTCATGGGCGACAGGGCCAATTTGTAGCCCATATGTAGCAAGGTTAGTAGTAGTTGCTATTTTCTTCTAGCATTTATTTTCTTCTAGGTTTGGGTTGTAAGCATCGGTTGTTTATGCTGTTTAAAAAGCATACAATGTTAATGTTGCTCCTTTCTATTTGTTTTTGGATTATCAACAATATTTATTGAGAAGTAGAATATACAAGAAATTTCATAAAATACATTTAACTAATAAAAAGGAAAATAATATATAAAAGACTGAAAATTTATAAAATAAGTTAGGAAATTTATTTAATTACCTATTAAAAGAAAAGTAAAGTAAAATTCTAAAAAGTAGCAAAATTTTGGGAGATAAATTTTATCGAGCTATGAATAGGGAAATATTGTTGCGAAACAATGGATCACTATCTCTACACCTTAAAAGCTTAAATTTATAAATAAACTTATGTGTTGATTCTTGTTCTAAAATAAAAGCTAAAGTTTTGAAATTTTGAAAATTTACCGTGTAGTAGATAAGAGTCAATCATAGGCGTTAGCCCATTGACTAAATCCCGATTGCATTGTATGTGGCTGGATTTGTTTTAAAAATTTAAAATAAATACTTTTAAAATTCTGCTCAAAAAATATTTGATTTTTAAAATATGTGATATTTTTGTGAAGATTTTGAAAAGTAAAGTTTCATTTTAAAACTTTCTAGATATTTCAAAATTTTAACTGAAAAAAGGTTTTGAATAAAAAGAAAAAATAAATTTGTCTTTTGAAAGACCACATGTTTAGCATAGGAAAAGTTGATGGGTTAACATATATGAATTTTACCGTGCAATGGAAGTGATGGTACGTAAAACATAGAAGGCCACAAGGAAAAAACTGTTTTAGTCTTGGAATTTTAATTTCCAAACCCTGTTGATAATAGAAAAAAATATTTTTAAACAATTCTGTTTAAAAATATAAAATAAATTTCTTACGTGGATTGTACTTGGAAAAGTTGAAAAGGATACGGGGGCATATGAGAAGGTTTCAAACTGCAACGGAAAGGGTACATAAGAGAATGGTAGAAATACAGAATTCTTCATCCAAACCCATTTTTGGAGATAAGAATATAGGTTTAGAAAAATAAATTTTCGAAGTTTTTGGGTGTTAGTGTGTGCTAGCTATTGAATGGTAGAGATTGGATGCAAAATTGATTGACTTATAATTATATTCATAGAACCGTGGGAAAATTTGTATGTAAAATTAAAGATTTTGATTTTCAAAACTTACATACATATAGAACTGCCAGTATATATTGGGTTGTTTGCACCATGTTTTCAAAATCATTTTAAATAATGCATTCATATAGGAGGAGCCAATTAATATTATTCTGCATACATATCATACGTGTTGTGATACACCATGCATTTGTACATTATTGGTTGAAAAAATGGGTTGAACACCAATTGGATGGATAATTTAGAATGGTTGCGTGTTGTGTTACATGAATTGGTCCTTGAGGAATTTCGGGGATGAAATTCTTTTAAGGGAGGTGATTATAACACCCGATAAATTGAACATAATTAAATACAAACAAATTAATTAATAATTAGTGCAGCTGAAGATGAAATTTTTGCAAATTTCAGAATTTGACTACGGAACTAGAACCGTTGGGTTTATGGCTATTTTCTGATTAATTTTCGTATATAAAGTTTTCTAGTCGACGTTCAAACGAAAGAGTTATTAACGTTTGAATATTTCGGATTGGAAATAATTATATATGTAATTAAGAAAATAAATGTAATTAATTAACGTTAATTACTATTAGCGGTTACTTAACGTCTGAGCATTATTAACGATGAATTTGATCACTTTAAAACGTAAGAAATAACATGGAAAAGGAAACGATTTAACACTTAACAAAAATAGATAACTGGTCAATCCCTCATTAGGACGGTCGACCGGTGGCACCAAAATAATCGACTGCTTATATACTAGCGGCTATGAATTGAATCTAAGCCAAATGGTCCGGATTCAATATAATTAAATCTAGCGGTTGGTGTTGGTTCAAACCCCTATAAACTTAGGCCTATCTTCTCACTATTTGCCTTAAATTTTCTAAAGCAACGACAAAACTCTGCCATTTTCTCTTCTCCCCAAATTATAAAATCTATATAAACTATAATCTGTCTTTATATATGAAGAATAGCAGAGTGTGATAGAAAGAAGAATAGTATCGAATCAAATCCCCAACCAAGGTAAATTGTAAATCTAAAAACAAATTTATATTAGTTCAAATGTCTTCTCGAATTTAAATTTCTAATAAACATGTGTATACTTGCGATACATATTTTGGTATGGACAAAAGTGAGTCAAACATGAAAAATAGGGTTTATATCCGAAGATTTGGAAGCTAAGAGGTGATTAGGTGATTAATAAATTATATATTTTTATATAATATTGGATTTATATTGTTGTAAATTTGTTTCTTGTATGCTTGAAAGTAAATTTGGAATTTTAGGCTTAAACACATACATACAATGAATTTAAGATCTATGCATATATTCTGTGAATTGAAAATGTTATTATATATACTTGAATTTGGAAAGTAAAGTGAAAGTAGTCCCTAAATTTATAATATTGCATAGTAATTCCAGGTTGGTTGGATGAATGACATATGTTAGTAAATATGAATTTGAAGTTATTATAAATTGGATTGTGATTTAAGTAGTATTTTAATTTATTGGGATGAAGTTTGTTGCAGTGTAAATTTCTACAAATTATCCAGCTTTATAAATATGAATAAAGTGTGTTGTTTGAAATGATAAGGAACATACCTAAAAGAAAGAGATATATAAAATAAGGATAATTTTTGTATTTTGTACCATTTATTTAAATGATGATAAAAAGATAATTTCTTGTTTATCCAAATATAACACATGTCCTCTTTGGATAATTTATGTAAAATTACAGTGTTAACGTTTCCTTTTGAGAAGGTGTAATTCCAATGTAATAAATTGCAGAAATCTTAAAGTACATATCAAAGTAGTATAAGTAGCGGTAATAACAATAATTTAGTTGTGAATTTATTATATGCAGTTTAGGATAAGTTAGAAAATAAACAATAAGGGAAGAAATATAAATAAAGCAATGGGAAATTAAGTGGATATAATAATCAAAGAAAGGAATTCAATAGTTGAAAAGGGACAATAAGCTATATTTAGCAGTTTAACTGAAAATCTAACAGTAAAAATATTTAAACTAAATAAACTAGAAGGAAAAAGTAAATGACATTAAACGGTGTTAAGAAACAAGAAGTAAGCTATGTAAAAATAACTTAATATTTATAGTTGAACAGAGGAGGCGTAGTAAATAAATAAATGAATAAAATAGCCTCGAGTACGTATTTATAGTGGGTGTGAATTATTGAAACTAGTCTGTAACTTAGATTAATTAAAATTTACTTGGTCATTAATTTGGGTTGGAATGTGAGGTCAGTAGTGTTACACAATAGAAGTCTGCCCATCGCAAGAGGCTACCAGTAATCGTGTGTACATTATATTTTTGTGGGACATATCCAACTATGGGACCTGCGGGATTATACGTTCACGTATAAGTGAACGGAATATACCAAAGTATGATGGTTTACCCTGATCGAAGTGTCAAAGGGCCAAGTGGAGTTTGCTTCAATCTTTTAGGGGGTACATGTTAAATAAGAACATGGGCATTTCCTTGATTGCATTAGGCAATCTAAATAGGATGGTGAGCATTGGCTAGGTTCTATGACATCAAGTTTGATACCGTATATGTAAGGAGTAGGACCTGTTTGCATAGATTGAGATCGTCATTGATCTTGAGCAGGCAGCGGAAAGACAAGGGTTACGCCTAAACGGGATAATAATATAATCAAATGAACCATAAATAAAAATATCAAAGTGCAAAAGCTTCACAAGATTATAAAAAACTAAATAATAGAGTTTACATATCTTAATATACAAAAATAATAACAATCTCCAATAACATAAGTAACGGCACAACTTCATTGTATTGCACAGTGAAATATAAGCTATAGTAAGCTCTAAAGTATAGATATATTGAAGAATAGCCTCATATCATACTCCATATAGCTCCATGCATAATCTAGACATGTTATCTCTAATCTACTAATTTAAGACCGCCCGAGATAATAAGAAGCATAACATAAAAACTCGAGTCAGATAACAATCTAGTGTGAGTGATGCATCTTCTCATAATACTATAAGAAAAATACATAATAATAAGGATATAGAGTATGTAGAACCATACCTGACCTATCCCTGCGTCCAACAAGTTAGCACATAACATAGTAAATTTTATACTATAATCTTCAACATATGGGTATACTACACTAAGTATAATATGGGTGTTAGGGTACCAAGCTCAATAGTACCTACATCACAAGACATCCATCAAAATAAAAAAAATCATCAATCATAGGAACCATAGAAAATCATATAACAACACACACAAAGATAACCACCGACAAGGTCCCACTTCACTTTGGACATCACCAAGCCCTTACATCCTTATGAAGATCTCACCTCGCCTGACCATCACTAATGTGACCTCGCTCGACATCACCAATGTTTTGCAACACTTTGTCCCAACCATCACCGAGGTTTCGCATCATCACCAAGATGTCACTTTGTGCCACTATCAACAAGGCCTCGCATCATCACTAAGATGCCTCTTAGTATTTGATAACTCTCATGATCATCACTAAGGTCGGTGACACTTCATGTCGCAATTGGATTTTGTGTTATATTACGTATATCACCAAGGTATTTCCATCACTAAGGTAGGCTAGATGGTCACCAAGGTCTAGGGTACATTGATGAGCGTTCTCATATACCCTTATGCCATGGAACACCTACCACATCAAAAGTTATAAACTATTCCTCCCGCACATGACTCGATACTGGAACACACCATGTCCCACCACATCTCTTCACCTCATCAAATATGCCTCCTTGCACCATAACCAAGTCCATATACACTTCTCACCGGAAGTACTTGCACAGAATGATTTAGCTTATCGATACGTCAAAGTCACTTCACTTCCTTGATTGCCACTCAAACCCCTAAGTCATCTCGATTCATTCCAGAGTCATCCACCCGAACTCCAAGTCAACTCCCAAAACCACCAAGTAGCTCCTTGGTTTGCTCTGAAGTACCCCCATGCCAGACTCAAAGTTCCTCTGAAGCACCCCCATTTCAACCTTATCCGGTATTTTGTTGAACCATCTGAAGCAGCAATACTACCGACTTGAAGCAAAACATAGGATAGAGATTCTAGTTCGGTACCTTGCTTGCTCGATGTTTTCCCTTCACCGACCTGGAGTAACACCGAAAATAAATTTTTGTATGGTCATTAACCACCGAACCACTCACTCCGAGCAAGCACTCTCAACCCAAAGCCAACTACTGGAGGCTACCTTATCTAAAACCAAGACCGGATCAAAGTCCAGTAGCACTTCTAACACTTAGATTTTGCATCGATTCCATCGTTATACTTACTTCTTTGACATTGTGCATCCTCTATGCATCGATACGACCCCACAAACTCGAGAGATAATCCATCGAAGTCTGATTCTATGTTTATGGTTCACCTATCCATTGTATATCATATTGGAGAGCATATCACTACTCCTTCTGCATAGAGGCCCATGACCATAGAATCCACCTATTTCCTTCATTTCGTTCTGATGAGCGTTTACAAATATTTAAACATACAAACACAACAATAAACAAGCAAATAAACATCATACCATAACAATTCACATCAAAATACATTTACAGCCAAGCATAACATTCATATGAAAAACCATAGATCTAAATAACTTGTTTACACCACTCTAGAACATTTTAAATTCATTTTGTTTTAGTTCCGAAATCCAAATAGTAGTAAATCATATTTTTGATTTTAAAATTTGGTTTAAAACCTATAGATTCATATATACCAAGCCTAGATATGATAAATCAGTTGCTAATCACCCAAAAACCAATGAAAAACACGCATATCGAGGTTGGTTTGGAATAAACAATAATTATCTATTTAAAAATCATATTTTTAATCTGTAAACATTTTATAAACACATTTAAAAACATATATCCACAATTATAGTAAAGTGAGAGAATAAAATCTCTCACCTAGGGTGTACATTCAAAAAAATCACCAAACAAGTGTATATCCACCAAAACAAGAGTAGATCCGAATTTAGATAGCTGTTATACGATACCTAAGCTCAAATATTGAAAAGAAAAGGCCCCTTCAAATATCTTGTCTAATTCCCTCTTAGTTAGATGATTTAGTCTAATTTTATTAGAAGAACGATGGAATTTAGGTGGAAGAAGGTCAATGAAGGTTAAAAAGAGTTAGAAGATGTTTAGAGATGTATTTATAGCGGTAATGGCTGTTTTGGAGGGTGCTCTAACCCTATTTCCAAGATGGGTTAACTAGTAGCACTAATCACCCTTAGTTACCCGCTAATCCGGCTAATTTTTTTTAAAACTTCAAACATCTATATCCCCTAAACTCTAAGTAAAAAATCTATTAAGACCACTCTATGAAATCAGGAACAATTATAGCTTCCATTTGGAAGAAATTTTAAACCTCAATCCGGTTTTTATAAAAAGTCTTTTATAAGATTTTTCATGGTCGAAATTGTCCGGTAAAAATTCAATAGGTGGAAAATGTAACAAGTTAGCATTCCATAAAGTTATAACTTCATACGACCTAATTTGGATTTTAAAGTAATATTTTATGATCCTTTGATACACAAGATATGGGTCGTTATTGTCTCTTCCTTCCTCATCTCTAACACCTCAAACTCTCTTTTCAAGATGCTGAGAGTAGACCTCTTCACTCTCACATTGCCACCGAATTTTCTCTTCAAGGGCTCCTAGATGATCTTGAAAGTACTATCCAGGTTTTTCTTGAAAATCACCCCGTCTATATTTTGATAAAGATAGCCATTACTTAATTTTTTTGGGTAAGAAAAAAGACTAATCGATCAAAACCTTTTAGCCTGACCCAGTCCTGGCTAGGTCGGCTCAAATCTAGGCCAGTCAGCCAACAGCCAAGGCTGGAGACGAGCCAGCCAGTCTTCCTCAACTTCTAGCCCAACCCCTAGCCAGGCCCATCCTCTACTCAATAGCACATCTGGCCAGCAGTAGCTAGCATACCTTGAAGCGGCTTCAACAACCAACTTATCAGGCAAAGCCAGACCTAAGCATAAGCCAGCCCAATCTACCCAGCAGGTCTAACTACTGACCAAATCTCACATATTGACCTGCACTTATCGTTGCTCCAAATCATACCATCTCATCAAGTATCTCTTCCAACTATTTGCCGATGACATGGATCAAAACCAAATCAGGCTTGACCAGCTATTAGCCTGGCTTCAATACAACCACCTACAATCGGTCCTAAGGGGCCCATGCCTGTCATCTCGCATCCAGGTTGGAACCTACCCCTCACCTTGTTCTAAAATACACTCCACCCCTATGTCTGGTTGCTCAACTCTGTATGGTCTCAATGGTCCCATCTTTGGCCCAATTTAGCCATATTCCCCTTCGAATGGCCCCAAATCAACTCGCCTCGTCACCTTTCGCTTCCCACATCTCTTACTGCTTGGTCCATAGCCACTATCTATTTTCTTCATGTCTTCGGCTATCCTCCATCAAGCACAAGAATCCTTGGCACATCGGTATGCAAATAAATGGCAAGGAGCACAATGAGGCGTGCTTTCTTCTAACAATGAGTATATCATACTTTTATAACATGCTGCTACAGTACATACGCATTAAGTGCATTAGTAAAAGAAAGGTATGCACCTTGTACGGTTCCCGTGTTAGCACTAGTCTTAGTCGTACGTTTCTTTCACTTTTCCAATTGTCTCCCATCAACCCATTCGATTGGATCAATGGCCAAGCACACTTTCACCTGTTTTGCAACACAATCTCAGTCATCCACCATCGATTTCAACTACCATATATACCTCATGCATTGCCATCAAAGGGGTTGGAAGAGAAAAGAATCATGAGTATTTTGCGTATTATTCTCTTGTAATTTCCAGCAAAGTAAGAGAGAAATATAGTAAGAGAACTACATACTGGACATAAGTAAACTTGCCGAACCACTATATATTTGATGTCATTTACTTTAATTGTTCTTTTCTTCATAATTCTCCATTTTAGGCCTAGTGATTAGCAAGTAACTAACGCTCTTCACAATGCAACAACTGTAGGATCGATTTCACCCTAGAGGGGGGGGGGGGGGTGAATAGGGTGATAGTGTAAATTATAAAAATTAATCGCGGAAGCTTATAAAATATTCAATTCAGATCACAGAATAGCAGCACAGATATCGTAGAATATAAATAATAGAAAAAACAGAACAATACAGAATTTACCCAGCTTCGGCAAAACCCTGCCTACGTGCTGCCCCCAAGGTTTCTACTAGAAATTAGATAGTCCCTCGCTTACACACGTAAACTCGCTATACCCACTATTGACTAATCTAACTCTACGCTCAAAACCTTGCCTCAACCACCGAGTTGCGAATTCTCAAGCTACGCCACGTAGCTTGTCCCCTAGTCACACGACTAGAAAAATAAACGGTTTAAAAAAGAAAATACAATTAAAAACAATTAAAAACAAAATAACTCTATTTAACAAATTTAAAACCCTTAAAATAAAAGCCGGCCCCCTTTTATATTTTAACCCGTTCCTTTTGTTTGCTTCGTTCGATCATATGAAGATGGCAGCCGTTCCTCTGTCTCAATTAGGGCTTCTTTCATGCGATCCAATTTAGGGCTTTCGAAGAGCCGTTATTACTTCGATCGAATTAGTGATTGTTCGAGAGTTGCCTTGCTCGATCGATTTCTTGTTGCTCAATTCGGCTGCTTCGTTGATCGAGTTCGTCCCTTGCTTCGGTATGTAATTTTATGCTTTTGTTTTTGCTGGTTTTATGCTTGGTTGAACTCGATGGTTTTGAGATTGCCAATGATGATTGTTTATATAGGGTTTGTAACCCTAGATTTGCGTTCGTACAATTATATTTGAATTTGTCAAATTATTTTCTCTGGCCTTAGAATTTCGTGTGGATGATTGAGATTTCACTGACTTGTTCATAATCGTATATTTTTGATTTACTTGATACTCACGGCTTTGAAATTGCCTTGCTCATCACGGTCATGATTTTGCTGGTTCGACTTGGCATTGACTGTTTCAATTTGACACACACTTGATTTCTGATTTGTGAATTATTCGACACCTTGTTCATTACTGCACTGACATTTGCTTTGACCAGTTTATTTTCTTTGGTCATACTGTTGAAATTGATCTTCACTGTGAACGTCGACTTTCCATTTTCTTTGTTGTGACTGGACGTGAACTTGTAGTCTTTTGTTTGTGTGCTCGAGTCTGCATTGTTGCATTTCACTGGACTGATCTGTAGCTCTGTTCATCATGACTTGATTTGTTCAACTTGAAATTAATTTGCAACGTGAATTTCTGAACGTTGATTATTTTCGTCTTGTACTTGGTGTATCATCTATATTAGTATTTGCTGTGTTCACATGTTTCTGGTGCATTCATTGGTCTGTTTGCATTTGCAGTTTGACTTAGACTTCACTTGAACTTGCTCTATGCCTTGTCTGGTTCATTGTTTCATTTTGGTACCGTGTCACTGTGATGGTTTCATGTATTTAGTGAGAAAGTCAAGTTGCATGTATGCTTGCTGCCTGGTTTTGTGGCACTGCTTACAGTCATATTGAATTGGGTTTGATCGACTTGTTTTGTTTACATTCATTTCCTTGTAGAATTTGTGAAGTGCCGTGACCGTTGTTCGTTCCACTGTGCACTGCTTGACTCGAAGTCTAGTTGCCTCCTTGTGATGATCACTTCTGCATTGTATATGTTTTCATTACTTTGTGTATTCATATAGTCTGGTGGCATGGTCATCTTTGTTTTGCTCGAGTCTTGATGCTACCTGCTGTTTCGACATGAGTCCACTGTGCTTGGCCTTGGTTATATTGATTTGGTGCAGGCTTTCCATTTTCCTTTAATTCACAGTGTATTGATCATGTATCAACGTGCCACTGTTTGTACTGTCATTTTGCTGTAATCTCACTTCGAATTGCATACACTTCATGTTGACATTTGCTACGCTTTGACACAGATGCTCCACTTGGTCATTCCTTCTGTTTGTTACTGCATTCCTATGCAGTTGCTGTTGACATGTGCATTTGGTTCATTTGAGTTGTCTGCAGTCCATGTTGCATGCATGTTTTCTTCATGTAGCTATTGGTTGATGTGCATGCTTGTTCATTCCAGTGAGTTTTGTTTTGTGATATCCATGTTGCAACTGTTTTGGTCGAGACTTGTTGTTTGTTGGCACTGGACCTGATCTGCATACATGATTGTTGCAGTCCATTTTGATGTTGGTCTTCGTTGCATTCATGTCATGTCGCCTTGTGTTGAATCCAGTTTCAAAACTCGGGTTTGACCTTGTGCTCGTGTCGTAATTTTGAATATACTGCACGTGAGTTGAACCCGGCTTTTCATTTGGGTTTGACCTGTGCTCACCTGTCCCTGTAAATCAATCAAGTGTATATCGGTGTGCACGGCCTTATGGCATGTACAGTGATACACTGTGCATGTCACATTGTTCGTGTGTGATGAATTCAAATTTAAATGATGACGAACAACCCAAATAACTGAGGCAAATAATATTTTCAAAAATCATATTTTATTTTATTTTGCAAAAATATTTCTCTTTCAATTTTACTGCGTTAGTGAATATTTTTGCAGATTGCTCAGATGCTGGATTCAAACTGGAATGAAGTTGAAGACAAATACGAGTGTGAGTGATATGTAGTGAGGTCAACTGTAAATGTAAAATTGTGATGTAATTGAATTTGTATCAAAGTTGTATAGTGAATAGTGAAGTGAATAGTGAGAGCTTGAATTTGTACTATTCAAAATTGTAATAAATATTTGTTTGAATAAAATATTCGTTTGAATTCAAAATCTGTGTCATTTATTTTATTCAGCAAATATTTATTTACTCTATGAAAATAAATAGTATATTAGCAAATACATTTAAACGAATGTATATATGTTTATTATCATCAAACAAAAATCATATAAGCGCATATTCAACAATCTCCCCCTTTTGATGATAACAAACATATATTTAAGATTTTGAATATGTTAAATGTATTTGATCGTTCAATTTGCTCCCCCTATTTGAATGCTCCCTCTCTACACAATACTCCCCCTACATATATGCATACAAATAAAAATATGCAAATGAGCCTAGATGCAAATGGAAAATTATTTGACCTTTGCTTGATTTTATTTGACAAAATCTTAACTTTTCTCTCCCCCTTTTGTAATCAGCAAAAGAATAATAGTGTTAGAGAAAATAGAGATAAAGTAATCGATATCAATCCAACATTAAAAACTCAATTGAATATAAATATTAAATTTCGATAAAAAGTCAAACAAAAATCATAAATGTTTTGTTAGGCGCATATTCCACTTTTAGAATGATGGAAATGATGTCATCATATAAAACCATACAGTTGTGTCTACTTGTGGTATATTTATATCAGGAATTTGAATATCTACTAACCATGCATAACCGTTAGGACTTTTAAATGAGATTAGTAGTATTCCAATTTTATTTTAAAAAAAATGAATTCAAGTATCTTCTAACCATGCATAACCGTGAGGACTTTCAAATGGGATTAGAATCAACTTGTTTATTTTAAAAATCAACTTTTGATATGCATTCCATACATGCATAACCGCGAGGACTTTTAAATGAGCATGGAAGCACATAACAAATTCCAAGTAATTCACCCATGCATAACCGTGAGGACTTTTAAATGAGGGTGAATACTTTGGTATATATTTATTATAATTATTATCCCTCCTTTTTTTTAAAAAAAATGTGAAAATGAAAAACGAACGATTCCTGTTTAAAGTACCATATATCGACAAACTATATAGAATTTTGATGAGTGATGGTCGTTAGAAATATGATAGATATAGAGATGGTCATGGAATTTTTACCAACAAAAAGTTTTATAACTCTTGTTTAAATTTCTAAAGAAATTTTCTAATTATACTTTCTCGACTTATAATATATGATCAATATCAACACTCATCACTTTTTCAATCACTATTTTTCTTTTCGATAATCATTTGGGAGTCAGATTAGTCAAAATAGTCATTTAAAATCAAATTCAAAAATAATTATGAAATTAATTTTTCAAAAATGACTGATCTGAAAATATGGTCAAAAATGATTTTCTCCAGGGGGTTTTAAAAGAAAATTTTCTGCTATTTGAAAATTGTTTGAAATGAAAAATATGCAGATATTTTCTTTGAAAAACGATGCGGTTACTAAATGTCTCAAAAATCACGTTCAACTAGTAATTTTTCTATCAACTAGATTACCAGTGTAATCTGCATCTGAATTTCTCTTTCACTCAAAATCATCATTAATTGAATTTGATTGACCAAACCATGAAGTGTGCACCAAAAATTTCAAACTCAATTTTTGCAGCAATTTAAATGACATTCTTTTGAAATTGAATTGAAGCCGTGTAAACAATCAGAAAACCGTGAATATAGAGTCAGCCATATTATAACCAATTGTAATATCCAACAAAACACTATTTTTAATCCAAACTGATATATATGAAGTAATTCAAAGAATCTAGAGAACTTTATAGTGTTTCTGGCATAAGAATATAATTGGCCAACTATGTTGAATAAGTCAAAATCATCATCTTTTCATCATCTCAATATTGGCTGATTTTAATTCAGAATATGGTGCAGATTATCACATTTAATATATCGTTTAAAACATACCATTACCTGTTTTACCTTTACGATATTTTTCGATGTTGTCTATTGTGATTCTGTCACCTTTGAACTAGGCTAAGGGACTTTGCTTTGTCGCCCGTTGTGTTTCTGGAACGTCGACATACTCTATAGGCATATGTCAACATAGTGGCCGTAAAATTCAAAATTAAAATTTGAATGGAAGTGTCTTTTCATCATATCTCTTCACGTATGGACATGACCATTGCTTCTCTATATATACCAAACTTCTAAATGAATTTCAACTAACTATTTTCTTATTCTTCTCTCCTCTTTTCACTCTCTTGATTTCTAAATCAATTTCTAATCAAACTCTACCGAATTCAACCAGAATCAAATTTAATCATTATTAGTTTGATTATCCTTCATCTACTTTCTGATTTCTCTCACCTCTTAAGATCAAAGTGCTATTCAAAAATTGTATGATCATTGTAATCAAGATCAAAGATCTGGGTCTGTAAACACTATCGAATCATATTCTTATACTATGTGGTATGCTTGGTATCCTTGAAAATCCAAGCAGGAATGATTATAGCCTGTAAAATCAATGGTTATGCTTAGTAGCCTGTAAATCTAGTGGGTGTGCTTTTAGCCCGAAAATCAAGTTACTCTACCTAGAAGGTCGGAATTCTGGAGGGTGTGCTCGTAGACTTGTAATTGAGATTGTATTTGCATTTACTAGTTGAAAATAAATCCATACAAGGAATTGTACGGGATTGGGAGTAGGGTAACTCCAAAATAGTATAAAATCATGGTGTGTTCTTTCATTTTTTTACTTTGCTACAATTAATTTTATTTGCTCTTTGATTCTATGATTGTTAATTGCATCATTCCAGATATAATCTTAAATAATTTGAAAATTATTCATACAATCCACTAAACACCATTCATCCCCCTCTAGTGTTAATTTAGCCTTAAAATCACTGTTTCCCTGACTCGCATTTAGCATCAGAGCATTGACTTTCAAAGTATTCATCATTTGATTTTCGAAAAAGATAATGGCTACCAACACTGTTAATAGTATTGTTAGTAACACTATTAATACACTAGTTAGTAAACTCATTTGTCGAAGGACAATCTTCTGCTAGACGTCCATTTTTAATGGCAATAATTACATATATTGGTTATATGGAATGAAAATTTATTTACTGTCAATTGTTTTAGACACTTGGAATATCAGACAAACTGAATACACTGAAACCAAGGCTAACTTTTCATGGTGGATTGTTGACCAAGAAGCAGTTGCATAAAGTAAATCTAAGGTTATAAATATACTATTTTGTTCATTATATAGAAATGAATTTAATAGAGAATCTATATGTAAGTCTGCGTTTGAAATTTGGAGAACTTTGCAAGCTACACATGAAGGCATAAGTAAAGTTATATAGACTAAAATTTCCATATTGACAAACCAGTTTCAATTATTCAAGATGAGTCCATATCTGATATGTATAGTATATTCGAGATATAGTACGCTCACTTATTTCACTTGGTAAAAGTGTTTCTACAAAGGATCAAGTTAGAAAATCCTCAATTCACTTACCCCTAAATGGGATCAAAATACTCTTGCAATTGAAGAGGCTAATGACATTAGTACTCTAAAAATTGAAGAGATAATTGGCAATTTAATGTCTTTTGAAGTACAAAATGCAGGGTAGGAGAGAAAGCAAAGCAATAGAGAAGAAATAAGCTTTAAATGCAATGATAGATGATCTAGATTCAGATAGCAATGACGATGAAGAAGTTGCTTTCATGACAAGGAATATTAGAAAATTTCTAAAATATAGAAAGATAAATAATTTTAAAAGAAATGACAACAAAAATTCAAGAAGCAGAAGTGGAAACAGGAATAGCATTAGATGTTATAACTATGATGGCGCTGGCTATTTAAAACGAGACTGTCCACATCTCGATAAAGTGAAAACTACACAAACACTGATTCATCTAGAAAATGGAGAAGAGCCAAACCGGAAATATTGGACGATTCAAAAACATCCACAAGTGTTAATGAATCAGATAAAGAAATTGATAACATATGCTTCGCCGCACTACGTAATTCAGAACAAAATGGTGAAATGGATCAGAAAAAGGTACTCTTTTAATATATCAAAAATTTCGATTTCTTAAATAAAAAAATTTGGTTGCTTTACTGGTTGTTAGAAGTATTCTACAGATTAATAATAATATTGATAGAATATTGCGTGATTATATTTTAATTTAAATATTTTATTATTTTAATAATATAATAATATGGTAAAATATATTTAAAATTATTTTTCTAAAAATAGAATAATTATAAATAGAATAACTATATATATATAATAAAATATGATATAGTTAAAAAAAAATTGTTTTTGAAAATTTCGAACTATATGTCGACATACCCAACATGCATATGTCGACATATGCAGACAGATTTTAAATTTAAAATTCAAATTCAAAATTGAATTTTCCTCCACCTTTTCACCAACTCCTATATTCTGAAAAGTTTTCTTTTGACCAGAGAGCATGTACTTAGATTCTCTATTTACTCACTCTACCTCTATCCATTCATTTTTTACGTTCATTTTCGAATACAAAAGTAATAAACTCTCTTATCTCTTTAAATTACTCTTCAATGACATCCTCAAGCAATACTAAGGCAGCCATAAGGCTTTCTAAGAAGGTAAAAGAATATATTGTTAATGATCAAGAAGCCATGCAAGCCTATATTGAGGAAAATTTTCTATTTTTGAAGATTTTCCTACGTATGATCTTTTCTATCTTTGTTTGCAAAACGAAATTCTCAGTTTAAGCGATGCTTCTCAAAATGATTTTTTATTATCCAAAATTGGTGAAAATGTTTATGCGAATTTAAAAGGAAAATTTTACGACGGAAGAGAAGGAATTTGAGTAGTGCCAATGGACACTTATGAACTTTTGGGTCACATTATTGGATACAAATCTTATGAAATGGACCTTTCGACTTTTCAAATTAATTTTCAAAATCGTGAAGTAATTCATGACATTTTCGAAAGTAATGATAATTTTGAATTTAAAAATAAAACTTGCATTCAAAAGCAAGAATTTTAAGGCTTTTTTTGTAACAAAGTATTACTTACAGAACGAGTAATTATAGTAACCGGATATAAAAAGTTTTCAAAGCATTTTTCGCCATTTATGGTCAGTACGACATAAATTAGTATCAAGTCATTTTGGATAAACTTTTTCCTAAGAATCTTTCTAAACATGAAAACATACTATTTCGTGGTGTGTATCTTACTTGTGTTTTCAATTATTTTGGTGTTGACTTTAAAGAAGAGGAAACATGTAACAACCAAATTTCAATGAGTCCAGATTTTTCGCACAAATGCTAAAATTCAAGCCCACTGAAGCCCGAATTGGGTATCTGGTATCCTGAAAATAGGCAAGATAAATATATCAAAGCTCAAATAAATATATTATAGCGGAATTGACTAAAATATGATAGTGAGTAAATACTCACCAAGGTAATAACACTTTCTAAGCAAGTGTCTCAAAGCTGGAAAATCTCTACCATCTATCTAACCGTGGGATGTTATGAGGAGGGGTCAGAACTAAAGTTCTGGTGAATGGACAAATTATACACTTTAGGCATAATTCTACATATACCATTCTATTTCCATTTTTTGCTACATTAGGTTTATTGGATTTGTAATACTTTCGCCATTGTGCATGAACCGTACACATCTACTCCCTAGTAAATCAAGACCTAATAACATACATATACATACATACATACATACATACATATATATATATATATATATATGTAGCTACATGCTCAGAGATCGCATCGGTCCTAGGCAATACCCATAGCACCTTCCGTATCCTCCTCGAAAAGGACTCCATCGTCATGCTACTAGAGCATACCATAACTAAGTCTGTAAAGGACAGCTTCGTATGGCCTACAGTACAGATGTTCCGTCATCTACTATGAAAACGTTAAACTGCATCCACACTAGCTTATACTAATACTCGGGCATCCATAATGTACCATCCAGTGTGTACCTTGAGGACTACACATAATATTTCTGTCAACTCTCTGAATTTCGTCAACAAGTTCTATCTTGTACGGAGCTCAGTCGGGGATTTTCTATATCTGTAATGGTACGTTTCGTTAGGTCTACAATACATATATTGTACTAGGTCTGTCTCTTTTCTCATCGGCTATGGCCCTATGCAGCCCTCCTTCGACTAATCGAAAGACCTTTAAAGAGGTAAGTGGTTGTGCTCTACTGCAAACAATCTAAACATCCAGTTCATTGTGCCCCTTATCCAATGTCTCGAGAGTGAAAGAATTATTGGCCAGTTGGTTTAACTCTAGTCTTTCCCGAACTCGCTTTGACCGATGATGGCTTGATCTCCGCATGCGATTATTCTTTTTAGTCCTGCCTACTATAACCTACTCACAAACTATAGTATGGTGTAATACGAATATCCTACTCCATCACCAACCTTTTGACTGCCTACAAAGGTTCCCTTCGTTAGGCCTGCAATGAAAAGCAGTCAAGTCATACTCTCTTGATGGAACACCTACAGACCAGCCTTCGTGGGTGCAGCTTCGTTAAGCCTACCCCAGAGGGCCATCCTAGAGTATCCTCGCCTCCCGTTGAAGTCTCGTACTACCTTCTAGCCTGAACAAACTAAGTTGGACGTGCTCTTTCTGTACTACAGTCTGCGATGAACTGCTTCGCTAGGCTCTTTATCCAGATTCTCTTTCAGGCTGCTCTAAATGCACTTTGAACCTACGTCTAATCCTTTACTATGCATTTAGTTTACTTTTCTTATTCTGTTGGCTACTTATTTACTATAATAAGCAAGTCCAACCTCATCTATGTGTAAGGCCATCAGTTTTAGACTTGATAAGGAATGCTGCTGGTATGGGCCACTTCTATTATTTTGCTTATTAACTTAATCCAAGATCTATAGCATCTTCTAATTCTTTCTTTTTGGTTATAATCTTCGTGTTACAATTATACTTACAACTTCTACTTTCATATTCTTTTCTTTCTTTTATAACGTACATGGTATAAATGTAACTGTAAGTGTCTCTTTTCTATTCTAGTCTATCTTCTTATTTATGATACTAGATTCTCTTTAGTTCTCTTATATTTTATGGCACTCTTAGCTTGGGACTACGTCCAACTGTCACAAATTGCTTATCATAATAACTGCCTTACATTTGTTCTACTATCTGCGCACTAAATGCAGATCTAGTCACATCTTCTGTTTCTTATTTCTAGTCTTGTCAAATATTTAACTTGATTATTTCCTCTTCT
This sequence comes from Allium cepa, assembly GCA_030765085.1. Classification (NCBI taxonomy): domain Eukaryota; kingdom Viridiplantae; phylum Streptophyta; class Magnoliopsida; order Asparagales; family Amaryllidaceae; genus Allium; species Allium cepa. Next base: position 10,372,454 of record CM060932.1, read on the forward strand.
TTAATTTTTTTAACGCTTCACGTTAGTCTTTTTTATTGTAGGAAGTAGTTCTATTCTATTTGGTTGGTTATAAGAACCGTGCTAAAAATCCATTTCCATATTTTAATACTAAATGATGCTATAAAAAATATCTCGTTACTGCAAGATATTTCTTTTATAGTTTCTCTAATTATTGGGTAATGCAAAATATAGTAATGTCTCTATTTTGCGCTAATTCCATTTTTCTTGCTTTTATTCTTGCAATTACATTTATCGTTATTCTTACAATATTAAACTATGGAAATGTATTCCCTTTTCTAAACCAACCAACTAATCTACCACTAACTTTAAAATCAAGTTATTTAAATTTTTCCCTTTTTAATTCATTTCTCCCTTTTTAACAAAATTTGCTATAAATTTCTCACTTTTAGGCTTATGCCTTTTGCTACAACTTTTAAGCCTAATATTACTTATATTTAATTGGATTACTTTCTTCTTTCATATAAATAACATTTAAATATAGGTACACTTCCCTTATAAAATTTACAGTTTCAACATAACTAATTAGTAGAACTAATTACTGAAATATATGCTGAATTAAATATTTAACGGTAATCTAACGATATTATATATCATAAAATAAAAGAGATACAATTTGAATCCACTCACCTGTCGTCCTTAGCTTTGCTCCATGGCCTTCCTGGATCCCCTTGTAAGGCGTCTGATATTTTTATTAAGAAGATCTCCTCCCTGGAAATATTTTCTATTTAGGGTTTAGCCTCAGCAATGAATCCAATTGGGAGAAAATCTGATTGTGAGAAAATAGTTAGGCCTAAGATTCTATTAATAGTGTAGCTTAGGGATCTCAAGCCATTGGATTTAGCAGATTGAATCTAAATCCACCATGTCAAATGGTCATTTGGAGCCATCAGATCTATCAACGTACGGCTCCGGTCGAATAAAATCAACCAAAGTCATCACCAAAAAAACTTCGGCTCCGCAAAAGTGCGGGTGACCCAACATCATTGTGGGTCGGCCTAGGTCAACCTGGGAAGGAAAAGGGTAGACCTATAAGGTCCTTTCTGTTTATTTTATTTTTTCATTTTTCTGATTTCTTATTCACTCGTATCTTCTTCATACTAACTCGAATTTCGACAAGTTATATATGGAAATTGATCAAAAAATCACCATGAACACAATGATATAAGTTTCGAGACCATATTTTAACAATTCAAAAAATTATTATTTTCACCGTTCATCGTTATTTAGTTATTTAATTATCAAAAATGCAGGGTGTTATATTCTCCCACCCTTTAGGAAATTTCATCCCCGAAATACGACAAGCGCAAAATTATGCAATTCCTCGCATCAATTACATCATTTTGTGTACATCCAACTTTGCAGCCACCAGTGTACTTGTGCAAAGTGTCATTCAATATAAAATATATGCATGTACATGAGTTTCTAAGCGGTACCTCCTACATGAATGGTTTCTTCTTTAAAAACTCCTTTTAAAATATGATGCACACATCCTAAATATACTTGCATTTTTTATATGAATGCAATCTTTTGAGAACTCAAAACGTTTTTCATCCAATTTTTTCCACACTTCTACTGAATAAGGGCGTAGTTCAACGAATTTTACATCCAAATCCTACCATAAGTCTCTTCATTTTTTCGAATTTTGGAAAAATCTAATTTTCCAAACTCGTCCTTATGTCAGAAAGAAGGTAGAAAATGGAAAACCTCACATTTCTCTGTTTTACTTTTGCACACCTCTTTCGCCGTACTTGGAACTTGTGCCACTAGCTTTCCCAAGCACAGTTCACATAAGAAAATTTTTCTTTTCAAAATTTTCAATTGACGTTTCTGTCGGTTTCTTTAAATTTGTTGTTTTCTTTTTAGTTACTATTTTTGGCTTTTACTTTTCTTTTATTACTTACATCCTATGTTTTTACTCTCTTCTTGTGAACATCATAGAAAAAGAGCATCATACTAATCAGCACTGGCTTGCAATAATAAAGACTTGCTTACTTAGGAGTACAATCTCATAATTAAAAGAGAAAACAAGTCCTATTACCAAGGGATACTAGATAAATGAATATAGCAGCTAAACACAGCTATTTTCTACGGCTAGGAGGCCTAGGACCATGTCCATCCTAACATTGAAAGGTCCTACTCTAGGAATCAAAGTTACTCATATGCTCCTCCTGCCGCCTATTTCTCATTACGAACTTACACTGTATTACTCACGATGAATAAAATTGGTTCATCTCCACCATTCATACTCAAAATGGAATAAACAAGTCTCATTTAATGTAACGAATAAAGATTTCAATCTATGCAGTCTCTATCCAAAAAGGCAACTAACCTTGGGGGAATTTTTTCTTTACCTTTACCTTTCATTTTCCCCAACTAAGGTTTACCCATCCCAACCATGTGTCTTACTATCTTACTAATATCACTTCACTATTCTTCAATAGTCTACACACATGAAGCAACATTCCTAGGTTCTCACTAGTGTCCTATACACTTTATGGCAACTTTTGTTATTACTACTAAAAGTAATCACTGCTATGTCCTACATAGCCTTACACTTTTCCCGTCACATCTAGGAAATGATTCCAGTCTACTCCATATTTAAAAGATTCGTTTGGTATTTGTCATTTCATTTCAAAAATTAAACTTCTAAATTTTTGGGAAGTCAAATCCCAAAATCCTTGCTTTTAAATGTGTTACTTTGAAGTTTCCATTAAATTCAAAGATGCTTAGTTATTTAACATTTCATCTTTTTTGACTTGCATCTTTACAGCTCTTTGAATTTAAATTATTCCCTAAACCTAGAGGGGAAAATTACAAATTCTAAGTTCAAAACTTATTCCTCTTTTCCTTTTAAAGACCTTTACGGCTTTCCAAAAAAAATTGGATTTTTAAATTTAACTGTTTACTAAGTTTTTCTCTTTCAAAAACTTATTTACTTTTTCACCAAACCATTTTTCTTTAAACCATGACTTGCTTGTCCTTAACCCTTTTTTCCTTGACTTCCAAAAGTGTCATCACATGTTTTCAAAACATCTTCTTTTCATATATTTTCAAATTTATGAAAAATGGAGTAGATAAGAATAATTATTTTATCAAAAATCCCTTAACTTTCCTACTCTTCCAATTACCTAACCTTGGAGAAGTTTCTAACTTATCACAAATGGGGACTTCATACAAAGGCAAGCAATCAATTCGTATAATCAATAAAAAAATACAAAATTTCCATTGCTTAGCTTTCCTACTAAGGCTCTCTATAATATCCCTCCTAACTAACACTGTCTCTAATTATTACACTTCTTATCATACCTAATAGTTTTATACCTTAATGTATTAGAACTACTTTCTCTTATGAGAAACCCTTAACGCTAAAACCTTCTATGAATTCTTTAAAGGAGGATTTCTTGTTTATGCGAAATTACAAGGAACTTATTTTATAATTTACCAAAATAGGCTATACAAAGTATGGTGCTTTCCACACCTTGTACATCTCTTCCATGTATTCCTTATAACTTGCACAAAACATCTTCATTTGTGGTTTGGTTTCATAGAAAATTATATCATTATTCAGTTCATTCCAATAGATTAAAGTATGTTTAGTCTATATTCAGTTACAATAAATATTTTCTACGTAATTTATTAATTTCCTAATATTTAATTTACATTATTCTCAGAAGAACTTATTTTCAAAACTGTTTTAAATGCTAGAAAATGTTTCCATACACTTATTTAAATAATAAATGTACTTACAAATCACATTATTTTTATACCTAGAAATTATCTTCAAAACACTTTTTATTTCAGTCAAAATAGATGTGGCGTAAAACACTATTACTACAACCCAAAAAAACTAGTATATGGATTCAATTAAAATAAATATTAATAAATCTCATATGCTATGTAAAAACATTTCCTTTGGGAGTCACCTACTATAACAATAGTGTCATAGTCTATGCTTCCTTTATTTTTTACGAAAACATCTATTACAACAATAAATGTTGTAACTTACGCTTTCAATACTTAACACACTCTAGGTTTTTATATTTAAATCTTTGTTTACCTAAAAAGAAATTAGTGAGCTATACATTTAGCGACCCATAGTTCTGTACCCTTTGAGTTGATAATAATTCTCCCTTATTCATTCCAAATTGTACGAAAGAGGGAATAACAAGGGTGAAGAAGAAGAAAGAGATAGAAGAAAAAAACAACAACATAGAATAGGGATTAATCGTAGCGGAATAAAATATAAAATATAATAACATATTTTTATACAAGGAAAACTGTACCTATTTATATATATACAATCATCAGAGTACAACAATTCAATGCATCAGAATGGACAGCTATAAAAAACTTTTCCTCACATAGCAGAAATATAACTAAATATGGAGATACGTCTCTATCATCTGGCTCGTCTCCTGAGCTCCATTGTGTTCTAACCTGAATCTATAATACTCGGTCTGACCCGAGCATTATAATAATATAACACCCGAGTCAGCCTGGAAAACCAGCAGGGGAAAACACACTCAATTTGAATTATTAACATTTTTCAAAATCCTTTGAAAACAAAAGTATTTTGTAAGATCGCGTCACACATAAAAACGATGGGTTTTTGCCTTAACGATTTTTATCAAAATCATCTGATATTATAATAGTGTCTATTTAAAGTAAGTAGAAAATAGCTAAAATGCTTGCATATCATGTTTTAGCATAGTAGGGGACAATCAAAACCGTACGACACATATTGGAGAATGGATTCCATACAATGACTAGGCTACGGGGGTACCACCCGTCATAGTACACCTATAAAACAATGTACCGAGGACCTTGCCGGGATCCTCTGCTGCACAAGACTGGCCTACTCCTAGCCTGGATAGATCGAATATGTTATCACCACGGGTGTTCCCATCCTTACAAATCGAGCGCTCCTTCTTTCATGCATATCCATATCCATAATATATTATTTTTTGAGGATATCTAGAAAGTGATAACATACCCTAATTGGGTGCGACCCACTTACCCTTGCTGCATCTCCCCTGTTTTAGTCATCTCGGTTGATGAGGCTTGAGGCTAAGCATTACCTTTCAAGGAACAATTCCATATAGAATCCTCAGTGTCCTCTAGTGAAGATGTTTTAATAGCATTCGTCCATACATGTTGTCCTGGGTCTAGACAAACTGAATCACCGTCTTCATTTCCACGGTATTCATTCTTTACGTTCAAACAGGACGAAGTGGTTTTGGATAATTGAACATGACCTTATCTCTTCGAAATGATCAATGAAAATGGCCAATATTGATAGTCGGTTATTTAGCTATCAATAAAAAATCCATAAGCAGTCACTAGGCCTAATTATAAAGTTTTCCAATATATTTATTTTCAAAATATCTTAATAAGACATATCAATTCCTCCCAACATTTGAAAACAACTTCAAATACTTAAATCCGTAACAGGATACTTCCAAACCTTCTCAACACTTAGAAATATTTCCAAATACCATTTTTATATCACTTAGAAAATATTTCTTTCCCAATCATTTGCCATTAAAAATATCTCCAAATCCTTCCTTTCAACACTTAGTAGATTATTTATATGTATATATTTTTTTAAAATCATTTTAATATTAAACTTGGAAATAATTTGTAACTCATCTCATAAATCTATGAAATTATTAATAAATTTATTCTTTCAATTTCCATACCAATTATACTTATTTATCATCTCATCTAACCATTTATACTTAACGAATTCAAATTCTTTTCGAAGTTATCGCATTTAAACATTTGGAAGTTTTCTTAAGTCTCTAGAATTCCATTTATCAGATTTCTCTTATAAAATCTCATCTTTTAAATAAACCCCATCTACACATCTCGATGGAATTTATAAATAAATTTGCAATCCTTTTAAAACTATATATACATACATACATATATATATATATATAATGAGCATTTTTAAAGAATAGTAATTTACCTTTTTAAATATGTTTTACGTTATAATTTAAATTATTAAACACTTTTAATAAATCATAATCAATTTACAAAGCTGATTACAAAATTAAATTTTATTTCAATTAATATTAAATATTTGAAAATCCATTTTCCAAAGTATTCCAATACTAACTAATTTAAAATTTCTTAGTTTTAAATAATAAAGTTTTCCCTTTGAAAAACAGACTTAACTTCTTAAAAATAAAAATATATTTTAAAATCTCAATAACCAATTTAATTTATAACTTCCTCTCGATTTCACAACATATCGATTCATTGTCGATTCCCTAACCATTCTCATTTAAAAAAATAGAATATACTATTTTTCTCAACTCTGTTTCCATATCGTAACATAAATTCACCATATGAATTTATATTCCCAATTATCATTTAGTATCAAATTCCTATATTTATGGACATCATTTATAAATTTTTATAACCCATTTGGTTTTACCTGTTTATAAAACATGTCTTATTTATAAAATTGCATTATATAAGTTCATTTCCTATAAATTCCATTTATACTTCAAATCTATTTTTAATATTGATTTTAACTCCTTTTTCATATTTTAGAATGCTATTTACAACTCCTTTATATAATTAACTTTTAAAATCTCTATTTCAAACCATTTACGAATAGTTACATACAATCCAAAAACAATATATATATATATATATTATTCCTAATTCAATATTCTTAAAAATAATCCAATTTCAAATATAAATATTTTTTATTTCAAAAATCTCCTCTTAAATTTCTTTAACTAAAAATAATAATTTATGGTATCTAAAATGCCAAATTTAAGGCCCATTCTACCATTACATCCAAAAATTCAAATCATAGCAATAATCTATAGCAGAATATTCACACCAATTATATATCATTATATATGAAAATAAATCAACATTTTTAAGGAATCTAGTTGGATCCCTCTAACATGTTTTCATAAATCCATAGATGTTAGTCAACAATAAAAATACCAATCCCACTTCGAGCGGGATATCGTAGTATATAGGGTCATCCGCTATTATGCAGGGCGCATAGGTCTCATCCGCTATAACATGCAGGAACATCACTCCAAATACTAGTATATATTATACTATATATAATATAATATCATTCAATAGATAATCAATTCAGCCAACATCCAGAATTAATTTTAACTATTTAAATTTAAAATCTAGCAATCCGAAAAGAGCGAGATTTACTCACCTTGATTTTAATTTGCAATCCGTTCCCATTTTTAAATTAATAGCTTCCTCAAAAAAATCCCCAACTAATTCCAAATTATAATTTGCAATTTTTTGTACCTCGTGTAAACAAATTTTTGAATTATATAGGTTAACGATCTCAAATTTAATTATAATAAATCACTAATTACTTAACTCAAACTAATTACCTATTGTTAGCACCAAAATTTGCCACTAACACCCTTAAGAGAGATTGTGTAGAGAGATTAATGAAGATAGTTAATTAAAAACTGAAGACAGTATGCAAACTTAAATGCAAAGAACAAGAATACCAAATTTATAGTGGTTCGGCGTAATCGCCTACGTCCACTTTGAAGTTAATTTTTATTTTTTACTTGATAATTGATTACAGATTCAATCCGTTTCCAATTATTTAAATGCAATTGAAAAGTAAAAGATTATGTATTGAGTGGGTGTTGAATGCGGTAGAGTTTCCCTAGTGTTCTAAAAAAAAACCGATCCCTTTCACTGTGCCCCTGCCCCTCTATTTATAGACGAAGATGGGTTGGACTTCCCTGGTGGGCCTGGTAGATGAATACCTCAGCCCTAATGGAATAAGCCCTGTGTGCCGAACCGAATACGCTGAACGACCAAATGCCGAACCTTCGTCTTCATGCCAGACGAAGTGAGGCCGGACAATCTGAACGCCGAACACCCATTTGTGCCGAACGACGCTGGATGATGAACGGTAGGCGATTATCGAACGATATTTGAGCTGAATGGAGTGATGTACCGAATAAGGTATGGATGCCGAGCAATATAGGATGCCGGACGATTCTGCCATGCCGAACGTTCCTATATGCCAAATGATATACAATACCTAACGTCTCTCAACGCCGAATGCTCTTGCATGCCGAACGTCCTATAGATGCTGAACGAACTTGGATGCCGAGCGCTCCTGGATACCGAGCGCTTCTGGACGTCGAGCGCTTCTCGATGCCGAGCGCTCCTAAATGCCGAACGACCCTGACTGCCGAACACTTCCCAATGCCGAGTACTCACAAATGCAATTCGAAAGTGAATGCCAGACGAACTATTTGCACTGAGCGTTCAGAATGCCGAACTGTATGTAAATGCCGAATGATCCATAAATTGCCGAACAGTGTGCTAATGTCGAGTACTTAGTTGCCAGGTCAAATCTCCAGGAAACACTTGCCCCCCAAAGTGTATCGCGTGACCGAACGTGATGCACTTTGAATTACATGTCCTCTGTGCTCCCCTTCGAGCCCCGGTTTACTTTCTTCGAAGGCGTTTACTTGTGAACACCAGGTGAGGTGGTGTGTGCCCAGCGTAATGCGAATGCCGAACAGCACAGCTGAAGCCGAACGCTCCATGTGTGCCGAACGACTTCGTTTTGACCGGTTCTAACGGTCGTCGCCTCTTCGACTTCCTCTTCTTCCCTATAAAGGATGGACTGCTCCGTCTTCTTCTCTTTTTCACTTCCACCTCAGCTATTTTGTACTCGCGAACGACGCCTGTTAACAGACTCTAAAGACTTGATGATCCTTCCCAAGTATCGATCTACTAACCAGGTATCGATTCCTTTATCTAAATCCTTTACCTGACCAAAAAGTTTCAATAAGAGGCTTAAGTTCGTAAATTAGATCCGTAGCCGATAGGGGTTGTGCAGATGAGAGAATCGAACTTCGATTAGGATATTTTTAGGGCTAAACGATAGCGGAGGAAAGGAGAAGTAGCCACAGTGAGCGCACGAGGGAGTTGTTGGGAGATGTACTGTGGTTCGGCATGGCTCTTTCATGCCGAACGAGACTGGGAAAAAATAGTGGGGGAGCAGTAATTGGCTAAAATGTCGAACAGTATGGTTCAGCGTGACTCGCCGAATGATTCGGCCTCATTGTTCGGTATGGATGGAGGAAGGAAAGAAAAATGAAGCCGTTGTTAGAGACGGAGTGCTGAGCGTTGGGGCTTGGCGTAACTTGGGTTCGGCAGGGTTCGCCACATGTCGAGTAGTGGAATGGAATGACAGGAAGGAAGTATGAGTTAGGTAGGATGCCGAACGTTATTTTGGCCGAACAGAACTTAGGCTGGACGATACTTTGTCTGCACGACACTTAGGCCGATCAATGCTTTGGCCGAATGATACCTAGGCCGAACAATGTCTTGGCCGAACGATACCTAGGCCGAACAATTTTTTGACTGAACGATACCCAGGTCGAACAATGTCTTGGCCGAACGATACTTAGGCCGAACAATTTTTTGGCCAAACGATACCTTGGCTGAACAATTTTTTGACCGAACGATACCTAGGCCGACCAACATTCTCACCTTGCCTAATCATAAGACAAGAAAAAAGACACGGACTTAAGCAGACTGGCATATCAAACTATTCTGAACTGATAACTTCCTGGTTCCAATTATCATAAGCCTGAAATGAAGTCAATAAAAATAGATAAAAGCTTTTGTCATACAATGTCAATGTCCGAGTCCAAAATTGAAAACATTGTCAGGCTGGCTTTGGAGACGGTCAGCGGTGACGGTCTTCGAGAATGATAGTTCAAAGTTCAACTTTATACCATCAACTATGTGACCTATAATTTCTCAGCATTTATATTTGAATGATTGCACTAGATCACACACTGCACGGGGGAGGGGGTGGGTGGGGAATTTATGTTGTTAAGTCTAACGCCGATTATTTTTCGAGTATAGTTCAAACAGGTGCTCTTCCAAACTCAATATTTATCGGAGATGTCTAAGAAGTCTAGCTCCGCCACGATCTCCGATAGACCTGGGCCATCTTCAAAACAAGAAGTCGCGGATATTTCAAATCCGTCAACCTCCCTTGCCCATAACTTGCCTCCCGACGCTCTGGAGGCAGCAATTCTCTTGTATATCCCTGTTGATTCACAGGCTTCGAAGGTCAATGAAGTTGCGTTCCGGCGAATATGCTCTATCCATGGAATCCCTTTCGACGACGTGCTGGTTCCATCGGGGAACGATCGTCCACACTTGCCCCTAGTTGGATGCACGACGTGTAATAAATTCATGTGCTGGGTTGGCAGCGTGCCACCGTTCAATTTATTTCTTCGGGATATGCTGCAATACACCGACATTGCCCCATCGCAATTGCACCCGAACGGTCACGCCTTCATCTATGGTACCTATATCCTCTTCATGAATGTCCTCTCCCGGCCCCCAACGCCGGAAGACATCAGGTATATATATATATATATATATATATGATCAAGAAGCAGAGAGATAGCCCCTCTTACATGTTTCTTGAGCCACATCACAAATGTCAAATCCTAACTGGGGCCTGCAACAAGTTCGCCCTGTACAAGCAGGAATTATTTTACGTGCGTTGTCCTCCTGGTTTCGCGAGGAGATATATGGAAGGAAATAAGTCTCTTTTCTAGATCGATGTTCGTGCTTGATCGAAGCCGTACCTTTTCTAATTCTTTTCACAATTTTTTCAGGTATCAATCCACGTCCCGATGGCTGCGGATATTCTGAAGCCGTTGAAGCCGTTAGAGCTCTTCCTACCGAAGAACGGGACATTCGAACTCTCATTTCGAATGAGTCACTCACAAGGTTTGGACTATTGGCCGAAGGCCGTCGGATTAGCCTGCCTCCAGGCGCCACCGTTCCCAAGCCCACCTGAAAAGGAAAAAAAACTAGCTGAGTCATCAGCACGTCGCACTCTTGACGCACCAAAGGAGGGGGAAATTAAAGGGAATGAAACACCCGAAGCACAGGATGAGAACGTGGGTCCCACTCAAGATCCAATAGTCGAAGTGCATGACATCGAAACATCATCTTCCCCTTCGAAGAGTAAAAAGAGACCGACGTACAAGATACGGAGGGAAAAAGTTGGTGCAACCTCTAAAGTCACTCTCATTCCGACGGAGAAAGAGGCTTCTTCACAGCATTTGGAAAGTTCTTTAAAGGGCCTATCGAATCTTTCCATACCCGATGATCTGCTCAATTATGACTTTGACGATCCGAAAGCATTCAAACTTCACTCGCCTATCAAGGGCGATGCTGGCGCTCTTGCCCAAAACTAGGGAGAAAAAACTCCCATTAGTAAAGCAACTGGTTCGTCAGGGGGAAAAACACTACGACACACACACAAACACATGCACTTTGCCTCGCACTTAAATTTTTGTCGTCACACTTCTCTTTGTTAATCCATTGTTATTTAAATTCTGTGTAGGTGACATGGGGCGCTCACATGGATTCGATCGCCTTCGTGGTTCGTCTATCTTTTATCAACTAGATGGGACTCGGGTTTCGGAAGACGTCGGGATAGAGATTGGTGATGGCGATAGAGATTATCATTCATGGGACTCGTCATCTCGGAAGAGAACTTACTACCAGCCAAAATACCACCAGGATACCTCTTCCCACCTGGAGCAAAGCAAAGATAAGCGTGGCCATAAGGGGTCGCAATCCGATGTCCCACGGGATCAGCACTCCGACTCCTCTTCCACACGACAGTCCCGAGATCCTCACAGGAGAGCTAAACTTTCAAAGCTGTCTCCTTCTGCTCCTGCAACAAATCCAACAGTATCAAAGAGGCTGGCCGAGCTTAAAGATAAATTTCTAAAAATCTGCTTTGATGGCCTAAAATTCCTCCCGGCGATTCATCCTATTCCCGGACATGTCAAGCAGAGCGCCATCGCCTGGACCAACGACGTCTATGTTCAACATGACGCGTTTGTTCATTTGGCTGAAAAACTTTCTGAAGTGTCCATGGAGCGCCAACATGAGATCGATTGCCTGAAGCTTGAGGCTATCCATGACAAAGATATCATTAAAGCTCAGGACGAAGAGATTGCGACTTACAAGTCTGAACTTGAGGCCATCCCGTAGAGCGCCAAGGACACCGTCGAAGCCGTAACTCATCTGGAATCGACTCACAAAAAAGAACTCGACGAGGCAGTACAACGCTGTGGGGCTTTGGCTTTGGAAAAAGATTCGGTACAAAAATAGAGGGATGCATTCTGTCTCCGGGTTAAAGAACTTGAGGAGCAGCTTCGTAAAGAGAAAGAGGAGAAAATGGCTGCTCAAGAAGAGTCCCAACGATACTGTGATGAGATGGTCCCTACTCGACTCTTAAAGGAGAAACTTGAGGACGAACTTTCCGAAGTCGAGATGTTAAAGAGCGAAGCCCATGAAGAGGGCAAGAAGATAGCGTCCATGGATATCGACTCCCGTCTTGAGGCGGCTAGTGAAGAAGGCAGGGAGGAGGTCAAAAGCATGTTTGACCCGCTAATCGCTGAATTCAATGCCCACGTTCTCATGCATCGAGACTTGACTTTTCTGGGCGAGGGCTATCTCGAATCTTTGGCCGAGGCGTGGGAGACTTTAATTGAAATCAAAAAGGCCGAACACGGTATTGAGGAGGTTGACGAGGGGGACTTGATAAAAGAATTCCTCAAGGGAAATGAGCCTTCGGACCTGTCAGTGGCTAAAGTTATTTATTGCAAAGGCTCCCCTTCCACATAAGGAAAAGAAGTTATCGCCGGTCCAGCCGGGATTGAGTCTCCAGCTCATGTGCCTACCCAGCCGACCAGTCGGTCGATACTCGATCCTTTTGAACAGGACATTGGCTATGACCCGAAGGATCCTGGCCTTGGTCTTCATGTTTTGTCCCCTATTCCAGAGGGTGAGACCCCCTTGATGGCTGAGAGCCAGCCGGAACCTGGTAGGCAGCTCTTTTTCTTTCCAAGAGCTTTCGTTATCCACCAGAAGCTATCGTATTCTAATACTTGCTTTTCGTGATTTTGTGCAGGCCATTCTGATTTTGAGCCTACTCCGAGGAGCGATGTCGCCAATGGGGTGAGGGAAAAAACGAGTGAAACCACTCACGCAGGAGAGGCTCCCGGTCTAGATGCCTAAGTGATCGGAGCGCTTGATGAAGATAAATATAAGACTTCCTCTCCCATTGACGGGAGTTATGAAGTTGAAATTACAGGCGTCTACCAGCACACATCCTAGCTGAGCATGAATGAGAAGCTTGGGAAAGAGAAGGAGGAGACGATTAAGATCAAGGTCGAACCTCAAACTGTGGACCCGGACGATCCTTTGCACAAGCCATTGAAGGTCATTCTCCCTGGCAGGTCCAAACCCAAAGATGTTCCTCATACTTCTTCGGCTGTCGCTCCCCAGTCAAAGAAAGCTATCAAGGGTAAACGTACAGGGGAGGAGTCATCGGGCAAAAAGTCAAAGAAGCCAAAGAAGTAGTTTCCGCTCTCGTTCAACAAGAGCTAGTTTAGATTATGCAATTATTTTTGTTTTTGTAGTTTATGTAAATAAACTTTTGATTCCGAGCTTCGGAGGAGTTGTAGTAGAAACTTATTCTTGGTGAATAAAACATAGTTTTTCTGTCTTTCAGAAGGCTCTTGTCGTTCAATTTTTGTGTGATTGTCATTTAACTCCAAGCTGTGCGAATAACATGGATTTCTCGGTTCACCTTCATATAGCTCGGAGATTCTTTGATAGTTATTCATTTTTCCTTCCGTTCTTTAAGCACTTAGAATATTTTTTAGTCCACACATCGGGGATTTAGAGTACTCCAGTCCGCGCTCTGGGGACTTGGAGATTTGAATCGTTCATACTCGAGTCCGCACTCCGGGGACTTAAAGTACTCCAGTTCGCACTCTGTGGACTTGGAGTTTTAAATCGTTTATACTCGAATCCGCACTCCGAGGACTTAGAGTACTCCGGTCCGCACTCTGGGGAGTTGGAGGTTTGATTCGTTTATACTCAAATCCGCACTCCGAGGACTTAGAGTACTCTAGTCCGCACTCTGGGGACCTTGAAGTTTGAATCGTTTATACTCAAGTCGGCACTCTAGGGACTTAGAGTATGACTTACAAGTCTGAACTTGAGGCCGCCTAGCAGAGCGCCAAGGACACCGTCGAAGCCATAAATCGTCCGGAATCGACTCACAAAAAAGAACTCGACGAAGCAGTACAACGCCGTGGGGCTTTGGCTTTGGAAAAAGATTCAGTACAAAAGGAGAGGGATGCATTCTGTCTTCGAGTTAAAGAACTTGAGGAGTAGCTTCGTAAAGAGAAAGAGGAGAAAACGGCTGCTCAAGAAGAGTCACAACGATACTGTGATGAGATCGTTGTTGCTCGACTCTTAAAGAAGAAACTTGAGGACGAGCTTTCCAAAGTCGAGATGTTAAAGAGCGAAGCCCATGAAGAGGGCAAGAAGATTGCATCCATGGATATCGACTTCCGTCTTGAGGCGGCTAGAAAAAAAGGTAGGGAGGAGGTCAAAAGCATATTTGACCCGCTAATCACTGAATTCAATGCCCGCTTTCTCATGCATCGAGACTTGACTTTTCTGGGCGAGGGCTATCTCGAATCTTTGGCCGAGGCATGAGAGACTTTAATTGAAATCAAAAAGACCGAACACGGTATTGAGGAGGTTGACGAGGGGGCCTTGATAAAAAAATTCCTCTAGGGAATTGAGCCTTTGGACCTCTCAGCGGCTAAAGCTATTTATTGCAAAGGCTCCCCTTCCACAAAAGGAAAAGAAGTTATCACCGGTCCATCTAGGATTGAGTCTCCAGCTCGTGTGCCTACCCAGCCGACCAGTCGGCCGATACTCGATCCTTTTGAACAACACATTGGCTATGACCCAGAGGACCCCAGCCTTGGAATTCATGTTTTGTCCCCTATTACGGAGGGTGAGACCCCCTTGATGGCTGAGAGCCAGCCGGAACCTGGTAGGTAGCTCTTTTTCTTTAACATTCCAAGAGCTTTCGCTTTCCACCAGAAGCTATCGTATTCTAATACTTGCTTTTCGAGATTTTGTGCAGGACCATTCTGATCTTGATCGTCTCTTCCTTCTCTTTCTCAAGCTGCTCCTTCATCTCAGCTCGATGTGTGCTCAAAGGATGCCTGTAATTTCAACTTCATAACTTCCGTCAATGAGAAGGATCTTGAAGATAAATCTGAGACTTCTTCTCCCATTGACGGAAGTTATGAAGTTGAAATTACAGGCATCTTTGAGCACACATCCGAGCTGAGCATGAAGGAGCAGCTTGAGAAAGAGAAGGAAGAGACGATCAAGATCAAGGCCGAACCTCAAGCTATGGACCCAGATGATCCTTTGCACAAGCCGTTGAAGGTCATTCCCCTTGGCAGGTCCAAACCCATGGATGTTCCTCATACTTCTTCGGCTGTCACTCCCCCGTCAAAGAAAGTTATCAAGGGTAAACGTACCGGGGAGGAGTCATCGGGCAAAAAGTCAAAGAAGCCAAAGAAGTAGTTTTCGCTCTCGTTCAACAAGAGCTAGTTTAGATTATGCAATTATTTTTGTTTTCGTAGTTTATGTAAATAAACTTTTGACTCCGAGCTACGGAGGAGTTGTAGTAGAAACTTATTCTTGGTGAATAAAACTCAGTTTTTCTGTCTTTCAAAAGGCTCTTGTCGTTCAATTTTTGTGTGATTGTGATTTAAATCCAAGCTGCTGTGAATAACATGGATTTCTCGGTTCACCTTCATATAGCTCGGAGATTCTTTGAGAGTTGCTCACTTTTCCTTCCGTGCTTCAAGCACTTATAATATTTTTTAGTCCGCACATCGGGGACTTAGAGTACTCTAGTCCACGCTCTGGGGACTTGGAGATTTGAGTCGTTCATACTCGAGTTCGCACTCCGGGGACTTAGAGCACTCGAGTCCGCACTCTGGGGACTTAGAGTTTTAAATCGTTTATACTGGAGTCCGCACTCAGGGGACTTAGAGTACTCCAGTCCGCACTCTGGGGACTTGGAGGTTTGAATCGTTTATACTCGAGTCCGCACTCCGGGGACTTAGAGTACTCAAGTCCGCACTCTGGGGACTTGGAGGTCTGAATCGTTTATACTCGAGTCCGCACTCCGAGGACTTAGAGTACTCCAGTCCGCACTCTGGGGACTCGGAGTTTTGAGTCGTTTATACTCGAGTCCGCACTCCGGGGACTTAGAGCACTCCAGTTCACACTCTGGGGACTTGGAGGTTTGAATCGTTTATACACGAGTCCTCACTCTGGGGACTTGGAGGTTTGAATCGTTTATTCCCGAGTCCGCACTCAGAGGACTTAGAGTACTCCAGTCCACACTCTGGGGAATTGGAGTTTTGAATCGTTTATACTCGATTCCGCACTCTAGGAACTTAGAGTACTCCAGTCCACACCCTGGGGACTCGGAGTTTTGAGTCGTTTATACTCGAGTCCGCACTATGGGAACTTAGAGCACTCCAGTCCGCACTCTGAGGACTTGGAGGTTTGAATCGTTTATACTCGAGTCCGCACTCCGGGGACTTAGAGTACTCCAGTCCACACTATGGGGACTTGGAGGTTTGAATCGTTTATACTCGAGTCCGCACTCCGGGGACTTAGAGACTCCAGTCCGCACTCTGGGGACTTGGAGGTTCGAATCATTTATACTCGAGTCCGCACTCTGGGGACTTAGAGTACTCCAGTCTGCACTCTGGGGACTCGGAGTTTTGAGTCGTTTATACTCGAGTCCGCACTTCGGGGACTTAGAGTACTCCAGTTCGCACTCTGGGGACTTGGAGGTTTGAATCTTTTATACACGAGTCTGCACTTCGGGGACTTAGAGTACTCCAGTCCGCACTCTGGGGACTTGGAGGTTTGAATCATTTATACTCAAGTCTGCACTCCGGGGACTTAGAGTACTCCAGTCCGCACTTTGGGGACTTGGAGGTTTGAATCGTTTATACCTAAGTCCACACTCCAGGAACTTAGAGTACTCCAGTCCGCACGCTAGGGACTTGGAGGTTTGAATCGTTTATACTTGAGTCCGCACTACGGGGACTTAGAGTACTCCAGTCCGCACTTTGGGGGCTTGGAGGTTTGAATCGTTTATACTCGAATCCGCACTCCGGGGACTTAGAGTACTCCAGTCCGCACTCTGGGGACTTGGAGGTTTGAATCGTTTATACTTGAGTCCGCACTACGAGTACCTAGAGTACTCCAGTCCACACTCTGTGGACTCGGAGTTTTGAGTCGTTTATACTTGAGTTCGCACTTCAGGGACTTAGAGTACTCCAGTCTGCACTCTGGGGACTTAGGGTTTCGAATGTCTGCATGTGTTCATACGTCAGCCAGAATAATATAATTTTATTTGCCTGTCACAGGATCATCATATGCAGAAACATTAGTAATTCATGGACAGGATGGCTTCAAGCCTGTATTGATGAAAGCAAACTAAATTGTCTTATTACATGCCGTGAACTAGAAATAAAAGCGAACTGGAAATAAATGCAACTAATACATGAAAGAAATAGACTAAGTATAATAATTCTGCAAGTGCTCGCTGTTCCATGCTTGGGGGAGTGTCACACCATCGACGGTTGCTAACTTGAAAGTTCCTCCTCCAAGCTTCCGTTCGATGACGTATGGACCTTACCATGCGAGATTCATATGAGACGAGACCGGAAAAACACATTTCAAAATGAGGTCTCCCACATCAAAAATTCTCGGTCGGACCTTTTTGTTATAATATTTAGCGACTCTATGTCTGCATGCAGCCACTCTCAAATTGGTTTCTTCGCGTTTTTCGTCAATGAAGTCCAACGATTCCAATGAAAGATTCTGGTTCGACGTGGGGTCGTAATAAGTTACCTGATGTGATGGAACTTCAAGTTCCACGGGTATGACAGCTTCCGTGCCATTTGCCAATGCGAATGGAGTGTGGCCAGTCGTGGTGTAACGACCCGAAATTTTCGATCTCGAAAATCCTAGATAGTTATGGAAAAGAAGAAAGAGATAGAAGAAGAAGAACAGAAACCCAAACCATCTCACATTCCAATGGATAAAATATAATAATCAATAATAACCGTTTATAAAAGAATACTATATCTGTCAATTTCATTTAATATACATCAGAGTTTCACATATATACAGTCTCTGAATATATACAATTATCATGCCTCAGATTAACAATAATGTAAATACAGCGGAAATACTCTATACGCTATTACCATCCAGCTTGCCTCCTGAGCTCCAGAACGTCCTAACCTGGAAATCTGTAATACTCGGTCTGACCCGAGCATTACATCAAAGTAACACCCGGGTCAGGCTGGAAACCAGCATTAGTAAACCCAACTAACGTGGAATACCAAAGCAAACAACTTATATAAACCCAGGGTAACTAAAATCAATTTAACAAATTCGCAATTTGCTATAGACAACACTTATTCCACACATCAATTTCTAAGTACCAAACTTAGATAAAATAATCTAATTTACTTAAATCATTTCATTCCACCCTATTGATTTCACAAATCAATTTATAAAAATTCGAAGTGGTTTCGGGTATTTCCTAATCCCCGATTCCGGCCTCTTCGAGTCTCATGTCATCCTAACCCAAATTATCCAAATGTAATACACAACATTTCATATCAGAGATTTCAACCCATTCAAAGCATCCAATACCATTCGATCATTCATAAGCAAAACTTAATCACATACAAATCAATTCAATTGATTCTAATTAAATTTCAAACCTTAATCACTTAAACTCCTTCATTTAACGTTAATTAATTCCAGATCAATTAATTGGTCAACCCATCATTATTCATCTTAATTAATCACCTTGGATTAATTATCTTTCAATTACATTCAAGTAATTATCTTTAATTAATTTTCACGATATTAATTATTCTTAACCCAAAATCAATAAGTAATCTTAATTACTTCATAAATCAATTAACTATATTAGTTACATTAATCCTTAATTACTTATATTAATTAACTTCATAAGTCACTTATTAAGGATTAATCAATCTTAATTAATCAATCTTTGATCACATCAATATTTATATAAATTAAGGATTTTCAATTATATTTTAATTTATCCAAATCAAATTTAATTATATTAATGAAACCACAGTATTAATCACTTTCGATTAATCCTAAACTGTAATTAACTATCTTTCCTTTTACTCCATTCATAAATTAGTTACTCCTTACTTAACTATCTTAATTAATATCTTGATTAATTTCACAAAGTAATTATATTTTATTAATTACATTAAGTAATTATTTATCACGCCATCAAATGATTATTCTGAATTACTTATACTTAGTTAATTAACTTACAACTTAATTTATTATTTATTCAACCCTTTAATTACTAAGTTAAATAACCCAAACCATTAATTAATTGAATTAATTAATTATCCATTTTAATTACCCTACTAATTTAATGTATCACGAATCATTAAGACTTTAGTAACCTTTTAAACGGAAACATTTTCTTATTTATGTTTTAAGTTGAAACAACTTAAAATTTCCAATACTTCAAGTCAAACCTCAATTAACTCGAGAATCGATCAAAACCAAAGTCACATCATCATCAGTGCACATCCAATCAATTTAAGCACTCAACCAATTAGTTAAATTTAACCATTTAAATTTAAATAAAAACCCAACAGGGTGTGATTTACACACCTTTGGTCCTTAAATTTGCAATCCACTTCATTCTCGATTTGATTCCACGATTTCCAACCTTGAATAAACATTTATATGGTTTATTAACACTTGGATAATTCTCATAGATTTAATCAATCATTTAACTTTAAACTAAATTTCTTTAAATAAATAAATTAATTAACAATTCAATTTTAACTAAATAATTTATTTCTAAATCTTATCTTTTAAAAAAAAATTCTAAAAACCATTAGATTTTAGACTAAAGTACTATCAATTGTAAAAGTGCTCAAAATAATTTCCTATTGTATTGCAATTTATATATTTGTGCATATCGTTTTCAAATATGTTTCAATAGTTATACCACTTAAAAAATCTAAACAGTAGACTACGGATATTTGTGCATAGGGTCGATGGTACCATGATAATTAAAAAAAACAGGAATTGTACCTCATAGGAAACAACGAACCAGGCTCCTAACTCTCGAGCGCAACCCTCATCATTGCGGCTTTGGAACCTAGAACGATGCCAATAGCAACCTTGCTCGGTCGCCATACCCCTCCGTCGTTCGATGCTGCGCCTTGCAGTTTCTTCTTCCAAGACGCGGCCATCACTCGAACGCCAGAAACCCTAGCCGATGACACGAAGCACTTCCAGGAATAGGCCCTCCTCCTCGCGCTTGCTGTCTCCTCACCGAACCCGACGATGACTCCCACTACCCACTCGTGAGCGCACGCCCCTCTTCTGGCCTCTTGACATCAACAAACTCGAATCGAGCACACCCATGCTCGATCGATATCTTGCCTTCGTGTAAGATTTGCTCGATAAGGGAGAAAAGGAAGTCACGTTTTAATTAGAACGTGAATAGATAACGAGGTGGCCATTGATGAATTTTATTTGTCTAGGTTCAGTTCTTCCTTTCGATTAGAGAGGGAGATGGGAAAAATATAGAGATTAGGGGAAGCTTCTCGAGTACGCGTTGGAAAAAAATCTCTGACTATATGTACTTCAAATTTTATTATTTTATAAAACTTTCAAAACGTCTCGTTAACTGCCATTTAACATTTCAAACGCCTCTTAACGAATGCCGCTAGGCGATTCCAAGGTTTTACCCGCGTTCCGAACACGATGGAACATGTTTCGAAAGCTAATTCAATCATATGCGCGAGTTACAGAAGAAAATGATCAATTTAAAATTAAATTGATTAAAATAATTTCTAAGCGTTTTGAGCTGTTAGGGTCAAAAGACAACTCTGATTGCTACGAAAATTGAAATCCGATAATAGCTAACTAATACGGATCCAATGGAACTGGTTTCGTCGAAATCCGAGACTGTACATCGGAAGGCTATTTTTAAATATCGATTTAAACGATTAATTTTCAAAACTGAACATATCACATAAATTTCAACCATTCCATTATCTTCAGTATCATCATTATAAATTTTATAAGTCTTCAAATTATTTTAACCGGCTTAAAATTCCATATTCAACATCTTACCCAATTTCGAATTATATAATTCAATAATTTAATTATCAAGTAAATATTGATATCTTGAATTCAAGTTAAAATTAACTTTTAAATATTTAAAATCAATTAATAATTCCAATTTAAATTGTTCAAAATTCTGGGTCGTCACATTCTTCCCCCTTTTAAAGAATTTCGTCCTCGAAATTACTAGTTAGGAAGAATGGTTCAAAATCCGTTTACCTTTTCCCAAAACTCACAATTCATCATCCTACCCATAATCCTTTATTAAGACCCACTATCACCCTAACCAACTTCCCAAAACCTTTTATAGTATCAAATAATATCCCTTTGCTCAATTATCTAAATTTCAATTTTAAATCAAATTTTGAATTATCAAAATTTTATCAAAAATTTTCTAACTCTCCAAATTCCCGAAATTTTTTGCCAGTGTCTCCCTTGCGCGGCTAGCTCGGTACAACTACAAAAGGCCTCTACGGGCTCCCAAATTCCAAAAGAAAACAAAAGCCAAGTGGCTACATCAAAACCCAATCCAATTTCATACAGAAACTTGAATATATACCTTTTTGTCGGGCAATACAAATTATCTTTTGGAATCAAATCCAATTTTCTTTTCCCCTTTAATACCTGCATATCTTGTTTAACAATAATATCAGTCGAAATTTTACAAATCATTTAATACATTTTCCTATATAAGTTTCATATCTATTTCAAAATTAGTTTTCCTATTCCATATGAATTCAATTTATTTAAAAAATTTCATATTGAATTTTATCTTTCAAGTATAACTGAATCATATTAGTTTCATTTACTAATATTCTTAAATTTTCAATTTGAATTTTTTTTGTCGTTAACAAAAACTTTTCCCAAAAATTTTCAAAAATTTTCTAACTCCAAAAATTTTTGAAATTTTTTGGCAGAGTCTCCTTTGTACGGAGGAGCTTTTGCAATTTGACAAGAGATATAAATATGTATACATCGACCCACACGGTCAGAAAAAGCAAAAACAGTTCATATTTCCTAGTTTTATTGCGTAGGCGTAACTTATTTAGCATTTTAAGCAAGCGGCTTGATTATTTTAGCATTTAATGCAATCCAAATCCAGCCAAACGGCCTTCAGGTACCTGTACTTACTCAATTTGAATATGTAAGTGCCATATAAATAGAATCTGTTAGCATTTCACTTATTTTCAATAGCTACACATGTATATCATAAGCAACAAGCACCAAAACCTTTCCATAAGCGATTTATATAATCTTAAAGCTAATTCAATTGTTTTCAACCAACTTATAAAACATTTCATTCAATTTCAATGGTTTGCAACTCAATTTCTTACATTCCATTGATTTTTAACCCAAACAAGCTCATATTCACTTCAAATAATTCAGAATCAATTTTATTTAATCTCTATCAACTCAAAGAATTTTAATTATTTTTGTTCACGCCAAACAACAATTATTTCATGCAAATTTTGACGATATTCACTTAATAGAGTATTTATTTTAGTTTATAACTATTTTAAATTAATTTCAACTCATTTTGCATTTAATTCCATTTCTTTTCTAAATTATTTACGAACCATTAATTTCATTTCATTTCCGCAATTGTTCCATTCAAGACAATTTATTAAACTTGGCGCATCCAATACTTATGAATTAATAACCATTTCCCAAATTAATTCAATCCAAGTTTTTATTGAATAGGCTTTCACCCTTATTCGAAGCCAAGCTTCCATAAATTTTAAACTTAAGTTAATTTACTTTAATTTATTCCAACATCAAACTTAAGTTTACTTCTATTTGATTCTCATTTAATCATCTTCCCTTAAATTCAGTTAGCCCATCAATTTTAAATTTTAATTTTAAATTCACCTTCTCAATTTTCAAAATAATATCCAAGCACATATTTAATACATTTATACTTCAAATTAATGTGCCACCGAACTTAGTTCAGTCTGATAATCCAATTCCAATCGCAAGTTGGATTTAGTTTTTATTCAATCAGACTTCATCCATTTATTATTTAACTCAATTAACTCGTTTTAAAATTTTAATTTACTTACTTAATTCGTTATTGAATTTATTTTATTAATACAAGGCCATTCTCAATTTATTTCTATTCACTTGGATTTTGTTTTGCAACCCAAATCATGTTTATTATAATCCATTTTCATTTCATTCGACATCACTTCCATTATAACTAATTTATATCCAAATCACACTTGAATTTTATTTATAATTCAAACCATCACATTTTCAATCCAACTCTATTTTATTTTTATTTTACAACATCTCTTCTTATTTAATTCATTATTAGATCTAAGTTGAATTCTATTTAAAATTCAAATTCATTTCCAAACTCTATTATTAATTTACAATCCATTTGTTTACCCAAGTTAAATTTTTATTAACATACTCAATCCAACAATTATTCAACCAATTAGCTTATTTCCAACTTCTAAATCACTATTCGGTTATACTTACAAAATCACTTCATTAAAATTCCAATTTGGATTTCTTTTTTATTTTCCCCAAAATTCCAACATCTTTATTTAAAATTTTTAGAAATGCTTTTAAATTCACATCATACTTAATAGAATAGATCTTTATAAAAATACGTTTTATAACTCGATGTCTCAACCAGTCCATCCTTGTCCTCACAGAAGTTCAGTCATACGTTGATCAGGGGTAGGACTGAAAAATCTATAAGTACTTGGCAAACCCGTTTTCAACATCCAGTGAAAATACTTTTGAAAATAATTTTATTGAAAATATTGAAAGCATTTTGAAGTAGAGGAAATATATTTGGTGAGAATGCTCCGGAAATCATCATCCCCATCCATGGTCGCAGTTACATCCTGGGTTACGTTGTCGTCGCAGCAAAAGTCCATGTAACTGCAGGCTCTCCGCGGCCCCTCGATTACGCCATGGATCCCACAGAATAGATCACAGTTACATCCAGGGTTACGTTGCCGTCACAGCAAAAGTCCATGTAACTGCAGGCTCTCACCGGCCTCTGATTTTCGCCGTCGAAATGAAACCTCTCTACTCCTACATAGGTCGCAGTTTGCCGATATAAAATCAAACGCAGACTGTTGGCTCTCAGCGGCACACACGACTTTCGCTATGTTATACCATAGGTCGCAGTGACATCCTGGGTTACATTGCCGTCGCAGCAAAAGTCCATGTAACTGCTTGCTCTCATCGGCACACACGACCTTCGCTATGGTGTACTCAACTCATAATCCTCAGGAACTAGTTTTGTCCGGACTCCTCATAAGATCAACTTTAGAACCCCCCTTGGGGCTCAAGGCAGCACCACCTGGTGGCACTCCTGAGAAGTTCATTTCAAGGGAGCGCCTTTTTCCCTAGAGCCATCATCAAAACACTTTATACTATATACATATAGTATCTTCCAAATCATACACCTAGTATGATCCCATACGAAGTTCCTTTACACACAATCGATTATCCCAAAATCGATAATTCTCAAACTAGGCTTTCCAAATTAAATATTGATTTTACCCAAAAATCAAAAGCCTTTCCAAATCCAAAGGTTTCCAAAACCTTTTTCTAAAATCCTCATAAGATCCTTTATATATATATATATATTCAGATATATAAAATTTTAAAAACTTTGGATCTTTTCAAACTTGTATAAAACTCCTTTTATACTTCAAACACCTTCAGAAACCATTTTCTTCCGGCAATAGATTTAACAAGAAAAGATTTATCTTATGTAACAAAGATATATAACTTTCTTTATCCAAAATCAAATATTCAGATTTGATTACTCTTTCCAATATCAATTCCATTCAAATCCGTACGATGTACACATAACATCCGTACGCTATACCAATCTAATCGCTCACTTGATCACACAATTTCACTTCCGAACTAGTATCGTCCACCCGACTTCCTAGTGCGAACACAGATCTGATTTCTTGAGTAGAAACCGTCATTCTCCTTGCATAGCCATAACTATGATAGAGAATATCCAGAACCAATCAACAATCCATATCCAGGTTTGCCGTCGAAGATCGAGTGAAAAATCCCAACTCGGATCGATAACTATCTCGAAATTCTGTGCTCGAATCTGGACCAAATCACTATGCGAATGGAATAATATACGTACATCCTGCGTATTTAACTTCATTGATTATTAGACAAATCAATTTCCTTTCCATTTACATTCACTTATTCACAGTTACATCAATCCCCATTTGGATTATCACTTCAATTCTTATCACATTTGGGTATTTAATCAATAACAGTTTGAACTCCGACCAGTGTATATTTAGAAAATAGCTTGAAAATTTTAAAAATAGATAAGTAGTTGAAAAATAATTATTAGTTTGCAAAATAGCTATAAAATAGTTAACTAATTGTAAAATAGTCGGAAAATAGTTGAATAGATTCAGGAATTTTAAATAATTGAAAAATAGTGGTAAAATAGAAATTAGTTTGTGAAATAGTTGAAAAATAGTAAGTAGTTTATAAAACAGTTGAAAAATGGTTAAATCGCTCCAAAAATAATTGCAAACCAAGTATAAAATAAATTGGCTTTAAGAAAGAAAAGTTGTATATATATTAAATAGCCTAGAAAAATATGTTTATATTAAAACAATTTATATTGAAAATAGTCAAGAGTCAAACTGTTCACTTCTCCAACTAATTTCCACTTAATTGACTCCATTCTAACTGGAATAACTTCAATTTCTATTAAAATTTATTTAAAACCGATTCAAGTCGAATCAATCTTGATTCCTTTCACAATTTAAATCAAATTCCATTTGATTTTAATCTTGTTCAACTTTAATTATAATTTCAAATTATTCCAAGCAATTTGAATTATTATCAATTTAACTCATTTCAAATTCAAATCGTTCCAATTTAATCCAATTCAATTTCCCGTTTAAAATGTTAAACTTACACATCTTCAATCACCAATCCAATTAATTCAAACCAAATTAAATTTTGAACTAATTCAATTTCAATCTTGAATTTAAACTACCTCGAATTGTATAATTCGAGTTAAATTCTCAAAGGTTGGTTTAACTTTTTAAACCAAATTAACTTTTATTTAAAGTTTTTAGACAATTTAATTTCTGAGTCCAATTCTCAAAATTCCTTTTTAAATTATCTTAACTTATGTATTTCATGGTTCAATACAATTTTATTTTAAAATTTTAATTTATTATTCAATTTTATCTTCCAGTTTGAAGCCAGTTCATAAACAATTTTAATTTATAACTCAATTGTTCAAATTTATTCTATTTATACACTACCATTCTCAATTTAAAGATTTTCATTAACAACAAGATGCTATCATCCAAATTACTTTAAAACGTCCATCCATTTTCAATTTTTAAATCTCAAATCCATTTTGAGATCACACAAATTCCCAATTCAAATTAACCATTTAACTTTCCAAGTTAAATTCCAATTTCATCTTAAAATCTCCAATTCAAGTTGTTCATTCAAACTTATTTAACTTCTCCCAAGTTAAATTCAATTTACTTAATCCAATCAACCCCATTCAATCCTTAAACTTCACAATAATAATCTTCCCACTTGAAAACTTATCACTTGGATATCACATCCCATTCCAAATTTCAAACTCAATATTTAGAGTTTATTCAAACTATTTTTGATTTATGTATATTCCTTATTCATACATATTATTTCCTTTACACACGAGGTCATCCTTAAATTTTAAACCACTTTTTGGTTTTTAATTCAAATCAAATTTTCAAACAACCCATTGTTTGCAACAAGTCCCAGTTATCCAAATAATACTTATTCATTATTTTTCATCACTTTGAAACAAAATTTTCGAATTCTGGGACCAGATTTAGAATTTTATTTTCAATCAATTAAATTTTAATTTAGTTGTATTTCTATTTCTACTTAATTCAATTCCAATTCAAGACTTCAGTTTGGTTGTATTATATTACTTCTTAATTTTAATTTCAATAATTAACAACCGATCACCTTAATATTTATTAGAAGGAAATATTGCTTGATATATCAAAATATATATTTTATATAAAATCATTTAAAATCTTTATATAAGAAAATAACAAGTACGCGCTCATATATATATATATATATATATATATATATATATATATATATATATTCTCAACTCATTCTAGAGTACTACAATCTCTATTAAATGAGTAATCCCCACCAGAGCCAAGGTTCTCGCTTAACCTTCCAGCACTGTTACCAAATGTAACGACCCGAAATTTTCGATCTCGAAAATCCTAGATAGTTATGGAAAAGAAGAAAGAGATAGAAGAAGAAGAACAGAAACCCAAACCATCTCACATTCGCAACGGATAAAATATAATAATCAATAATAACCATTTACAAAAGAATACTATATCCGTCGATTTCATTTAATATTCATCAGAGTTTCACATATATACAGTCTCTGAATATATACAATTATCATGCCTCAGATTAACAATAATATAAATACAGCGGAAATACTCTATACGCTATTACCATCCAGGTTGCCTCTTGAGCTCCAGAAGCATTACACCAAAGCAACACCCGGGTCAGCCTGGAAACCAGCATGAGTAAACCCAACTAACGTGGGATACTAAAGCAAACAACTTATATAAACCCGGGGTAACTTAAATCAATTTAACAAATTCGCAATTTGCTGTAGAAAACACTTTTTCCACACAACAATTTCTAAGTACCAAACTTAGATAAAATAATCTAATTTACTTAAATCATTTCATTCCACCCTATTGATTTCACAAATCAATTTATAAAAATTCGAAGTGGTTTCGGGTATTTCCTAATCCCCGATTTCGGCCTCTTCGAGTCTCATGTCATCCTAACCCAAATTATCCAAATGTAATACACAACATTTCATATCAGAGATTTCAACTCATTCAAAGCATCCAATACCATTCGATCATTCATAAACAAAACTTAATCTCATACAAATCAATTCAATTGATTCTAATTAAATTTCAAACCTTAATCACTTAAACTCCTTCATTTAACGTTAATTAATTCCAGATCAATTAATTGGTCAATCCATCATTATTCATCTTAATTAATCACCCTGGATTAATTATCTTTCAATTACATTCAAGTAATTATCTTTAATTAATTTTCACGATATTAATTATTCTTAACCCAAAATCAATAAGTAATCTTAATTACTTCATAAATCAATTAACTATATTAATTACATTAATCCTTAATTAATTATATTAATTAACTTCATAAGTCACTTATTAAGGATTAATCAGTCTTAATTAATCAATCTTAATTAATCAATCTTTGATTACATCATTAATTATATAAATTAAGGATTTTCAATTATATTTTAATTTATCCAAATCAAATTTAATTATATTAATGAAACCACAGTATTAATCATTTTCGATTAATCCCAAACTGTAATTAACTATCTTTCCTTTTACTTCATTCATAAATTAATTACTCCTTACTTAACTATCTTAATTAATATCTTGATTAATTTCACAAAGTAATTATATTTTATTAATTACATTAAGTAATTATTTATCACGCCATCAAATGATTATTCTGAATTACTTATACTTAGTTAATTAACTTACAACTTAATTTATTATTTATTCAACCCTTTAATTACTAAGTTAAATAACCCAAACCATTAATTAATTGAATTAATTAATTATCCATTTTAATTACCCTACTAATTTAATGTATCACGAATCATTAACACTTTAGTAACCTTTTAAACGGAAACATTTTCTTATTTATGTTTTAAGTTGAAACAACTTAAAATTTCCAATACTTCAAGTCAAACCTCAATTAACTCGAGAATCGATCAAAACCAAAGTCACATCATCATCAGTGCACATCCAATCAATTTAAGCACTCAACCAGTTATTTAAATTTAACCATTTAAATTTAAATAAAAACCCAACAGAGTGAGATTTACTCACCTTTGCTCCTTAAATTTGCAATCCACTTCATTCTCGATTTGATTCCACGATTTTCAACCTTGAATAAACATTTATATGGTTTATTAACACTTGGATAATTCTCATAGATTTAATCAATCATTTAATTTTAAACTAAATTTCTTTAAATAAATCAATTAATTAACAATTCAATTTTAACTAAATAATTTAATTCTAAATCTTATTTTTGAAAAAAAAATTCTAAAAACCATTAGATTTTAGACTAAAGTACTATCAATTTTAAAAGTGCTCAAAATAATTTCCTATTTTATTGCAATTTATACATTTGTGCATATCGTTTTCAAATATGTTTCAATAGTTATACCACTTAAAAAAATCTAAACAGTAGACTACAGATATTTGTGCATAGGGTCGATGGTACCATGATAATTGAAGAAAACAGGAATTGTACCTCACAGGAAACAACGAACCAGGCTCCTAACTCTCGAGCGCAACCCTCATCATTGCGGCTTTGGAACCTAGAACGATGCCAGTAGCAACCTTGCTCGGTCGCCATACCCCTCCGCCTTGCAGTTTCTTCATCCAAGACGCGGCCTTCACTCGAACGCCAGAAACCCTAGCCGATGACACGAAGCACTTCCAGGAATAGGCCCTCCTCCTCGCGCTTGCTGTCTCCTCACCGAACCCGACGACGACTCCCACCACTCACTCGTGAGCGCGTGCCCCTCTTCTGGCCTCTCGACATCAACAAACTCGAATCGAGCACACCCATGCTCGATCGATATCTTGCCTTTGTGTAAGATTTGCTCGATAGGGGAGAAAAGGAAGTCACGTTTTAATTAGAACGTGAATAGATACGAGGTGGCCATTGATGAATCTTATTTTTCTGGGTTTGATTCTGTCTTTCGATTAGAGAGGGAGATGGGAAAAATGTAGAGATTTGGGGAAGCTTCTCGAGTACGCGTTGGAAAAAAATCTCTGACTATATGTACTTCAAATTTTATTATTTTATAAAACTTTCAAAACGTCTCGTTAATTGC
Source organism: Allium cepa (assembly GCA_030765085.1). Classification (NCBI taxonomy): domain Eukaryota; kingdom Viridiplantae; phylum Streptophyta; class Magnoliopsida; order Asparagales; family Amaryllidaceae; genus Allium; species Allium cepa. The sequence continues at coordinate 10,402,590 of CM060932.1, forward strand.
CATTTAACATTTCAAACTCCTCTTAAGGAATGCCGCTAGGCGATTCCAAGGTTTTACCCGCGTTCCGGACACGATGGAACATGTTTCGGAAGCTAATTCAATCATATGCGTGAGTTATAGAAGAAAACGATCAATTTAAAATTAAATTGATTAAAATAATTTCTAAGCGTTTTGAGCATTCAGGGTCAAAAGACAACTCCGATTGCTACGAAAATTGAAATCTGATAATAGCTAACTAATAGGGATCCAATGGAAATGGTTTCGTCGAAATCCGAGACTGTGCCTCGGAAGGCTATTTTTAAATATCGACTTAAACGATAAATTTTCAAAACTGAACATATCACATAAATTTCAACCATTCCATTATCTTCAGTATGATCATTATAAATTTTATAAGTCTTCAAATTATTTTAACCGGCTTAAAATTCCATATTCAACATCTTACCCAGTTTCGAATTACATAATTCAATAATCTAATTATCAAGTAAATATTGATATCTTGAATTCAAGTTAAAATTAACTTTTAAATATTTAAAATCAATTCATAATTCCAATTTAAATTGTTTAAAATTCTGGTTCGTCACACGCGGTCTTGTGGGTGGTCCTATAGGCCCAAAGCGCCGTTGGAAGTTCATTCCCTACTTGCCTCTAGCCTTTTCCAGACGCTTTTTCAATATGGACTTGATTATCTTGTTTACGGCTTCCACTTGTCCGTTGGCTTTCGGGTGAGCAACCGCTGCAAACTTCTTCTCAATGCCATATTTCTGACAAAATTCGTTGAACTCCTTGCTTTCGAATTGAGTCCCATTGTCTGTAATAATGGTCCATGGAAGGCCAAAATGGTATATGATATTTCGTACGATGAAATTAATAACCTTCTTGGTGGTTATTGTGGCCAGAGGCTCTGCTTCTGCCCATTTGATAAAGTAGTCGACCGCAACTATTGCATATTTCGCTCCACCTTTGGCTATGGGTAAAGAACCAACTTGGTTGATCCCCATATTGCAAATGGCCAGGGACTAACCATTTGCGTGAGTTTCGTCAGCGGAGCCCTCGGGATTTTTACGTATGTCTGGCATTTTTCACATCTTCTCACATAGTTTGTAGCATCCCGATTTACAGTTGGCCAGTAGTATCCATAACGGATGACTTTCTTTGCTAATGTCTGCATCCCAGTATGGTCACCGCACTCTCCCTCACGGACTTCCTTTAATATTCGTTTTATCTCATCGTGGGCCATGCACCGGAGTAAGGGGGTTGAGAATCCCCTCCGGTACATTACCCCATCTTGCATTATATATCGTAAAGCCTTACGAAGGACTTGTTGTCTTTCGCTCCTTTTTCCGGGTATGATCTCGAATAGCAAGTACTGCCTGATTGGGGTCATCCACAATTCCTTCTCGATTTCGGTTTCGAACGCGAATCTATCTCCATCATATCTATACTAGAAGCATGGAGGGTCTCAACAAGAAATAATCCCATTTGCTGTGCATCGCCAGTGGTTGCGAATTTTTCCAATGAATCGGCTGCTCTGTTTTGCTCACGCGGGACATGTGAAATATCATAATACTCGAGATTCGCTAGCAGCTCCTGAACTCGGACCAAATATGAGGCAAGTTTCTGCCCCTTCTCCTCGCACTTGGTACACCACCAGCTGCGAGTCACTAAAGATATCAACCGATTTTACTCTTAGTTCTTTGATAAGGCTTAAGCCAGCAATCAATGCTTCATATTCGTCTTCATTATTCTTTGCTGTGAATTCGAGCTTCAAAGCGTAGCAAACTGATCGATTCTCAGGAGTTACAAGAACTATGCCAACTCCCGAACAACGGTCGTTAGATTCCCCATTGGTGTACATATTCCATCGAACGGGAGGTATGACATTGTGGTCTTTTGATTCGTCTGACATAGTAAATTCAGCAATGAAGTCAGCTAGTGCTTGTCCTTGTATGGCCCTTCACGGCAGGTAGGTAATATTGAACTGACTTAACTCAACATTCCATTTTAACATCCTTCTGGAAGTTTCCGGTCATTGGAGTATCTACCGCAAAGGTTGATTAGTATAAACACTGATTGAGTGTGCCTGAAAATACGGACGAAGCTTGCGTGATGCAATCACCAAGCAATAGGCTAGTTTTTTCAATCTTTAGATAATTTCTTTCTGCCTCCGTCAAGCGTTTACTGATATAATATACTGGCTTTTGAACTCGGTCCTCCTCGCGAACCAGAGCCGTACTTATAACGTGCAGGGATACTGCCAAGTATACATATAACATTTCATGGTCGATTGGTTTCGATAGCATCGGGGGGCTCTCCAAATGCTTTACCAGAGCTCGAAATGCTTCCTCACAGTCGGATGTCCACTCGAAATTCCTTTTGCCCTTCTTAATCATGTCAAAGAAGGGAATGCATTTATCCGTGGCTCTGGATATGAATCGGCTCAGCGCTGCTACCTTTCCGTTCAAGCTTTGTACTTGCTTTATAGTTCTGGGCACTTGTACGTCTCAAATAGCTTGAATTTTTTCTGAGTTAGCTTCAATTGCACGTGAATTCACAATAAAACCTAAGAACTTTCCCGACGCCACACTAAAAGAGCACTTCAAGGTGTTGATCTTCATACCATAATGTCTGCGTATATCAAACATTTCTGCGAAGTCTCGAATGTGGTCGTTTGACTGCCGTGACTTCACGAGCATGTCATCCACATAGACTTCCATCTTCTTACCGATCTTGTCTTTAAACATTCGATTCACCAGACACTGATAAGTTGCTCCCACGTTTTTCAATCCAAAGGGCATTACTACATAGCAATATAGCCCCATATTCATGACAAAACTGGTGTGCTCTTGGTCTGGAATATGCATCGGAATCTGATTGTATCCTGAATACGCATCCATAAATGACAATAATTTGTGTCCAGCGGTAGAGTCGACGAGCTGGTCGATTCTAGGTAAAGGGAAACTATCCTTCGGGCATGCTTTATTCAGATTGGAGTAATCAACACACGTTCTCCACATTCCATTTGCTTTCTTCACTAGCACTGGGTTAGATACCCATTCAGGATAGAGGGCGTCGCGGATGAACCCATTGGCTTTGAGTTTGTTCACCTCCTCTTTGAGAGCCGTAGACCTCTCCAGGTCCATACCTTTACTTTTCTGTTTTACGAGAACGTACTTTGGGTCTATGTTCAACATATGACTCACAATTGTTGGAGAAATCCCGTACATATCAGAGTGTGTCCAAGCGAAAACATCAAGATTCGTTCGGAAGAAGTCAGTGAGGTTCTCGGCCACCACGAGGTCGAGTTGTGATCCAGTTTTGAGAATTCATGAAGGGTCATTCGGACTGACTAGGATGTCAATTGTTAGTTCAGCCTATGCTGCATTTGTTTCCTTGGGTCCCCCATCATCATCTCTCGGATCTATGTCTCTATAGATCCGAGAATGTTGCCCAGTTAGGGCTCGGGCGCTACTTGTCAATCATCAGAATTTTGGATGCGGACGGAGCTGTCCGCAACCTTTCCTTTCTCTCTGCGTCGAGCCTCTCTCAGCTCAGCCACATAGCATGCACGACCGGTCGCCTGATCGCCGTGTACCACTCCAACACCTCTGTCTATTGGAAATTTTAACGTCAGACACCAAGGGGCCAACGCTGCGCTAAATTCTACTAGGGCTGGACGTCCTAGAAATATGTTATATAGAGATTCAACATCCAACACTATGAACGGTAGGATTCGCACCCGCCTACGCTCGCCTTGCCCTAGTTCAACTGGTAACTCCACATATCCTACTGCATCCGTTGCTGTGCCATTAAAGCCATGGATTCTGGCTTTAGACGGTTTTAAATCCTTGGTCTCCAGCTTTATTTGGTCGTATGCTTTCTTGAAGATGATGTTAACGGAACTTTCGCAATCAATTAGAATTCTCTTCACGAACACCGTCCCGATTGTCGCAGATATGACCATCGGGTCGATGGTAGGAGCCTCCACCTTATCTGCATCTCTGCTCCTGAATATAATATCATCATTCATCATGCGCTGCTACTTTGCAGGGGTCTCATCCTCCACATTCGAACAACACTCATACTCTGCATGTCTTAAAGAGTTAGCATATCGCTCCATCTCTTGCCAATTCTTATCCGCAAGGTGAGGTCCGCCAGCAATCGTGTTAGTAACCAATCTACCCACAGTTCGAGCAGGCTGTTCTGGTTGGTGTGGAGCTGGACCGCGTCCGAGGTCCGATGTCTCTTGACTTCCGTCTTGTGGGTCTTTGACAAACTCCTGCAGCTTATTCTATCTAATCAACTTTTCAATGGCATCATGGAGGTATCTACACTCCTCTGTGTTGTGCCCGTAAGACACGTGAAAGCGATATTACTTCCCATTACGCTTCTGTTCCTCTGTTGATAAGTGTTGCAAGTTGACAAATAATTGTTCTCGAGAGATGCGTTTAGCGGGGTGTATTCATTATAGGTCGGGATCCTTGACTTCCATTTCCCCATCTCTCTTTTCTTTTCGGGATTTCCACCTCCGGATCCTTTAGACTGCACATGCCTGTTTTGGACGTTGACTTGAGCTTTTCCCGAATTATCGTCGGTTTGCTTCATGGCGACGTTACTTTTTGCAGTCTCCTGAGCAGGCCCTGCTGCCTCGTCCCGTCTTGTCCATCAGGCTTCTTCCCTTCTTATGAACTAATGGGATTTCGAATAAAAACGCTCCAGCGTGGCTGGGGGCTTTCCCGCCAACTAATCTCCAAATTCAGAATCTGGATCCACTCCATGCATTACCGCCATCAAAATTGCATGGTCGTTAGGATTGCTCACTTCAGTTGCAGAAACATCAAATCTCTGTAAGTATGCTTTCAATAACTCTCCTGGAGCTTGGATTACGCTCGATAAGGACATCACATTCTTTGGGTGAGTGGTGTGTATCCTGAATTGTTCTATGAATTTCATTGCCAATTTGTCAAAGCTGGATATAGATCGTGGGGGAAGTCGAGTAAACCACACGGTGGCAATTCCGGACAGAGTGATTGGGAAGCACCTACACTTGATCACATCATTGGCTCTTGCAGAATCCATCATCCATCCGTACCTCACAAATGTTGCCTGGGATCAGTCTTCCCTTCGTAGGCTGGGATAGTCGGCATATTAAATTTCTTGGGATACTCAGCCTGTAGGATGTCATCTGTGAAGGGAGTACGAATTTTGGACACTCCCCAATCTTCATTGGTCAAGCCTTGGTTCTCTCTCATCAACTTCCTGACCATAGCTATTAAGTCCGGAGTTTGTATGGAGGACGGAAGGTTGGGTTCCGTTCCACAGGACCGTGCGGGTTAATGTCCCGCCTGATTTGGGTCTTGGAGATTCGGGCGTACGGTCTCCTCACGGGCTTGATCCCTAGTCGTTCGATCTGTGACACTTGTCTGTGCACCTTCATCCTTACGGCGCCTACGCCTAGGAGGCTCATCAGCCGAGGTTGAAGATTCTGAATAAGGGGCAGGGTTACCTCCATCATTCCGACGCTGCTACTGAGTGAGATGAGTCATGAGGTTAGTGTTGGCTTGAATCTGCTTAGCAAGTTGCCTTCTACTTTCCTTGAGTTCTTTTATCAAGTCATTGAACTATGTTCGGGAAACAACTTTTGCTTGGTTTTGGGTGGAGGGCCCTGCACCTTGAGTTGCTTGCTGATTTCTAGGTCCAACTTGTTGCACGCTAGCAGTCTCGTGGACATCTGCGTTGTGAGAGGCCGATCTAGTTCGTGGTCTCCCCATGGTAGAGTTGTTGGTTGTAACTCTGAATAGAATCAACAGATTCCTTGTGAATGATCTTGGATCTCCTCTGGGGGATTTATGCAATCCAGTAGCTACAAAGCAGATCCTAACAGCCTGAGAATTCGATTCTCGGTGAAAGCATAATTATGTTAGCACCAAAATTGGACACTAACACCCTTAAGAGGAGAAGATAGTAAATTAAAAACTAAAGACAGTATGCAAACTTAAATGCAAAAAACAAGAACACCAAATCTATAGTGGTTCGACGTAACCGTCTACGTCCACTTTGAAGTTAATCTTTATTCCTTTACTTGATAACTGATTAGAGATTCAATCCGTTTCCAATTATTTGAATACAATTGCAAAGTAAAAGATTATGTCTTGAGTGAGTGTTGAATGCGGTAGAGTTTCCCCAGTGTTCTAAAAAAACCGATCCCATTCACTGTGCCCCTGTCCCTCTATTTATAGACGAAGATGGGTTGGACTTCCCTGGTGGGCCTGGTAGCTGAATACCTCGGCCCTAATGGAATAAGCCCTGTGTGCCGAACCGAATACGCAGAACGACCAAATGCCGAACCTCCATCTTTATGCCAGACGAAGTGAGGCCGGACACTCTGAATGCCGAACACCCATTTGTGTTGAACGACGCTGGATGACGAACGGTAGGCGATTACCAAACGAGATTTGAGCTGAACGGAGAGATGTGCCGAACAAGGTACGGATGACGAGCAATATGGGATGCCGGACGATTCTGCCCTGCTGAACGTTCCTATATGCCGAACGATATACAATACCGAACGTCTCTCAACGTCGAATGCTCTTGCATGCCGAACGTCCTATAGATGCCGAGCGCTCCTGGATGCCGAGCGCTTCTCGATGCCGAGCGTTCCTGGATGCCGAGCACTCCCAAATGCCGAACGACCCTGATGCCGAACACTTCCCAATGCCGAGTACTCATGAATGCTATTCGAACATGAATGCCAGACGAACCATTTGCGTCGAGCGTTCAGAATGCCGAACGGTATGTTAATGTCGAACGATCCATAAATTGCCAAATAGTGTGCGAATGCCGAGTATTTAGTTGCCTGGTCAAATATCCAGGAAACACCTATCAATGGATTTATAAACCTTCCTTCTTTGATATTAGCATTTACCTCAGCCTTAATCCATGCGTTCAAACATCTCTAGCACGAAAAAAAATCACTACTTCACCTTAGCTTCCCCATCGCCATGGTTGATCTGACTTTGCACCCTCACCTTAGTTGAACGTTATAACCTCTAGCTCTCCTTTTTTATTACGTGCATCTCTGCCCACTGCCACCATCCCCTCTTCCATCGCGCTCGCACCACCACCGACCACTATAATAGAGCCACCATGTAACAACATCGCCTCGACACTACATGTACAGTCAAGCGAACTCCACCTCAAAAACTCTAAGTTGCCCAACACACAGCTGCCTCCGCGACACGATATTCCCCATACCTCATAGGAACCCCAGTATCAAATGAATGCGCCTCTTATAGACCACCCACTATCGCCGCCACTGCTTGAGTCCGGCCTCCCATCGCGACGCTCAATGCTGCCGTGCTCGAGAACGACTCGCGACATCGTGGCCTAGCCTGCCTTCGAATTAAATCCGATTTTTTTCTGTAATACCAAACGAATTGATTTTGTTCAAACTCTTTTTTTCAATTTTAAATGAAGGAAAGGGGTTTGTGATTTTTGGTTAGAGAGGAAGAACGACGATGTCATTCATTTTCTTTTTTTGACGAACAAATTTCTTTCACGAATTTTTTTTGTACTGAAGGGAAAGAAAGGAAGGGAAGACATGATTTATGAATGAAGGGTTGCGTGTTAGGCTAGGTGTATAGTGATTTGAAAAGGAAGAATAACAGATGACGTGAATTAAAAAGGTCAAGTCGATTATACACACACACACACATATATATATTTTCAAATCTTCCCGATTTCGTAACTTAAAATCTCAAACTCCTATAGAGGTGTGACGTTAGGCGTTTACAAAGTTATACCTCTATTTCGAACGGAATGGAAAAGTTTTCGAGTCCTAATTCGATCGTATGGAGAAGATAGCTTTTTGAATCCAATTATTATACTGAATTTTCGATATTAATTTCAACACGTTTTTATCCCGTACGACCAAATGATAACTCCAAACATTACGAAATTTGAAATCCGATAATAATACACTATTATGGACCCAACGGAACCAGTTTCTTCGAATTCCAAGGCTGTGCCTCGGATCGCTATTTTAGCACGTCGATTAAATCGACGATTTTCAAATACTTACAAAATTGCTTCAGTTTTAAAAACTTTCTAACTCAATTATAACTCCAAATCAAATACTTAAATCCATTTAAATATTTAAAATCAAACGATGAAAAATCAAGGTCGTTATATTCCTCTCCTTTTCAAAGAATTTCGACCCCGAAATCACTAAGGCAGGAAAATGCTTCAAACCGATTAGATAATCAAAACCCACTTAGCTAAAATTCGATATTCACTTTTCTAATCTTTTAGTTTCTTCGAAAAAAATTTATTTCCATTTCTAATTTCAAAATCCTTTATTCCAATTACAATTCGAAATCAAATTGTCGTTAACAAAAATTTTCCAAAAAATTTCAATTTTTTTCTAACACCTTAAATTTTCGAATTTTTTTGGTAGAGTCTCCTTTGTACGGAGGACCTTTTTCATATGACAAAGAGATAAATATATATACATTGATCACATGGTCGGAAAACAAGATATATATGAATATTTATATATTTTACGACATTTAATCCGAAAACATACCTTCTTTTAGCGCTTTTAAGCAAGCGGCTTATTTTGTTCTGCAATTCACACAATCAAAGTCAAGCAAACAACTCCATTTACTTATACTTACTCAATTTGAACACGTAAATACCAAAAACATGAAATTTTAATAACATTTCATTTATTTAACCAGTTAACATGTAAATTTCATAAGCAATGCAAGCTGACATATCTTTATAAGCAATTACATGGTTTCAACAAAAATTTAACTACTTTCAGTCGATCCACATATCGTTTCATTCAATTCGATATGATTTACAACCAAATCTATTGCATTCAATTCATATGTATACCAAATAAACCCATATCCATTCCAAATTGATTACAAATCAACTTATTCACATTCTATTCATTCATAGAATTTTATATACTTCCGCTTGCGTCAAGCAACAATTTTTTCTATGCAAATTTGGCATTGTTTATTTAATAAGATAACCATTCTAGTTTATAGCAATTTTAAATTGATTTTAAATCAATTTATATTCAGTTCAATTCCATTTCAAATTTATTCTCAATCAGTTCATTCCATTCGTATTCATTTTCATTATCCAACCCATTTTAATAATATTGGAATCGTTCTATGTTAATTAAATAACCATTTCATAAATTTATTTGAGTCACTTCCATCCAAAATTATCGATTTAAGTTAATTCATTTATTCCAATCAATTCAACTTTATAATTTAAGTTTAATCCCTTTGCCATCAAATTCCAATTCAACTTTTAGGTTGATTCACATTCAATCAAGTTCCATTCCATTTACTAATTAATTCAATTAGTTCATTCATTTAATCCACTTCAATTTCAATTCCATGCTCGAGTTCGTTCTCGAATTCATAATATCAAGGCAATATTCAATTTATTTACACTCGCATTGAATTTATTTATAACTTGATTTATCACCTTTTCAAACTATTTACATTTTATTCAAATATATTCAATTTGCTTACCATTTAAGTCGAATTTAATTTATAACTCAAGTTCTAATTCTAATATTCACTTTTAATCCACAATCCAATTTAGTTAACCAGGTTAATATCCATTCTATATCCAATTAACTAATTAATTATCTAATTAGTTCACATTCAATTTATAATTCAATATCTGATTTTTATTTTTAAAATCACTTCATTTAATTTTTCTTGGGCTCAACTCATTTTTGTAATTCAAGTTTGATTTATCTCCCTTACCAAAAGATCAAACAATTTTATTTTGGGTTTTCTATTTCACTTTTAAATTTTATAAGTCACACGACTTATTTATCACATTTCCATCAATTCTATACTCGAATATTTTCACATTTTATTTTTAACTCGAGATTATACATTTATTTATAGCCTAAGTATATTTCATTCAATTTTAATTTTTATAAGTTCTTCCAATTTATTTATTCATAATTCCAGATTTTCACTCAAATTTTACTTCATTCAAGATTTATACCTTATGGTTATATAATTATTTCACAACCCAAAATTTATTTTTTACTTCCATTCAGCATTAGTTCCAATCCAATTCAAATTTTATGACGTATAGTTATATAGTCACTTTACAATTCACATTTTCATATTTAATTTAAATTTCGATTCCTATTTAAGTCGTTTTCAATTTATAAGTTCATAACTTATATCATAATGTTTTTCCAATATTTATACTGAATTTCCAAAATTTAAACACCCGGTTTTCTTTTATTTCAAGTCATTTGAAACCATATACACCCACATATATAACTCTTTGTTTAAAAAACCATTCCTTGAAATTTTCAAAATTCACTTGGTTCCATCCCAAAACAATTTCCCTTTAGGATTTCCAAAATGACACTTGTTTTCCAATAATCTCCATATCAACCACCCTAGAAGCAATCCATTACTTAGAAACTCGAAAATGAATACTGATATTATGGCCGTCATCATCAGAACTACTTTTCAGCGACTGAAGTGAGTTCAGTGCTTCATCACTTCCAAAATCCATTTAAAATAATTTTCTCTTCAAAAATCTCAAATTTAACACCATTTGTTATTTCTTTCAACCACCTTGGAAAACATTTTTAACTTTTGAGATTTCAAAATTTTCCAATACTTAGTTCAAACCCATTTAAAAAACATTTCTTAATGCTTTCGGGATTTTAAATCATCAAATTCTAATTTGAATCCATTTTATAGTTCTCAAATCATTTGTATAATTTTTACTTATACAATTTCAATTTGGCTATATTTAACCATTTCAAATTTTATAATCTTATTATGATTATATGATATAAACCAAGCACATCACTGTAATTTTCAGAAAATTACTCTCTTTTATATCAAATATAGTTTGGGTAAAATTATTTCACTTACCCCCTTTCAAAACAATACTGTGTCGGTTTACCGTGCTCAAGTGTTTAGAATCTCCTACCGATTTAGGGGCGTCCCACTACTCGAACGGAATTATATATTACTCAACAAGTAAATTAACACAATATAAAACCATTTATATTCACTAACAAACACATGCTCATATCTATTATTACACTCAAACTCATTCTATGGTACTATTGACACTATCTCTAATGAGTAATTCCCACTAAAGCCAAGGTTCTCACCTAATATTCAGTTCTGATACCAAGTGCAGTGACCCGCAGTTCCATCCACTTTGAGTTGATAATAATTCTTCCTTGTTCAACCCAAATTGTACGAAAGAGCAAATAACTAGGATAAAGAAGAAGAAAGAGATAGAAAAAAAAATAAACAACAATACAGAATCTCACAATCGCAGTGGAACAAAATATAATATATAATAGCAGATTTTTATACAATGGAAACTGTATCTATTTATATACACATAATCATCGGAGTACAACAATTTAATACATCAGAATGGACAGTTATGAAAAAACTTGTCCTTATTTAACAGAAATATAACCAAGTACAGAGATACATCTCTGTCATCCAACTCGTCTCCTGAGCTCCATAGCATTCTAATCTGAATCTGTAATATTCGATCTGACCCAAACATTATAATAAAATAACATCCGAGTCAGTCTGAAAAACCAACGTGATAAAACACGCTCAATTTGAGTTGTTAACTTTTCTTAAAATCCTTTGAAAACAAAAGTATCTCGTAAGACCACGTCACACATAAACATGATGGGTTTGTCCTTATAATAACCAAAATGATTATTATCAAAATCATCTGCTATTATAATAGTGTCTATATTAAGTAAACAGAAAATAGCTAAAATTCTTGCACCTTATGTTTCAGCATAGTTGGAACAATTAAAACCGTACGGAACTTATTGGAGAATGGATTCCATACAACAACTGGGCCACTGGGGTACCGCCCATCACAGTACACATCTAGAACAATGTACCGAGGACCGTATCGGGATCCCCTGCTACATTAGACCGGCCTACCTCTAACCTGGATAGACCGAATATGTTACCACTCTAGGTGTTCCCACCCTTACAAATGGAGTGCTTCTTTTTTCATGCACAGGCGTATCCATAATATATAGGTTTTCGAATATATGTAGAAAAGTGATAACATCCTCTAATTGGGTGCGACCCACTTAGCCTTGTTGCATCTCCCTTATTTTAGTCATTCCCGGTTGATGAAGCTTGAGGCTAAGTGTTACCTTTAAAGAAATAATTCCACTTAGAATGCTCATCGTTCTCTTGTTCTGAAAGCATTCGTTCATACAAGTTGTCCTGGGTCTGGACAAAACGAATCACCATCTTCATCATCTCCGTGGTATTCATTTGTTACGTTCAAACCGAATCGAAGTGGTTTTCAGATAATTAAATCTGAACCCGGCCTCTTCGAAACGATCAACATAATTGGCCAATATAGATAGTCGGTTATTTTATTATTAATAAAACATCCATAAGCAGTCAGCAGTCCTTATTATGAATTTTTCCAAAATATTCATTTTCAAAATATCTTCGTAAGATATATAAATTCCTCCTAACATTTGAAAAAAACTTCAAATACTTAAATCCGTAATAGGATACTTCCAAACCTTCTCAACATTTAGAAATATTTCCAAATACCATTTTCATATCACTTAGAAAATATTTCTATCCCAACCATCCTAATAATAATATCTCCAAATCCTTCCTTTCAATACTTAGGAGATTATTTATAAGTATATTTTCCAAAAATCATTTTAATATTAAACTTGGAAATAATTCGTAACTCATCTCATAAATCTCTGGAATTATTAATAAATTTCTTCTTACAATTCCAAACTGATTATACTTATTTATAATCTCATCTAACCGTTTATACTTCTTTAACGAATTCAAATTCTTTTCGAAGTTATCACATTTAAACATTTGGGAATTTTCTTAAGTCTCTAGAATTCCACTTATAGGATTTCTTTTATAAAATGTCATCCTTTAAATAAAACCCATCTACACATCTCGAGGGAATTTATAAATAAATTTTCAATCATTTCAAAACAATATATATAGATATATATATACTGAGTATTTTTAAAGAATGGCAATGTATTTTTTTAAATATGTTTTAAGTTATTATTTAAAACATTAAACACTTTTAATAAACCATCAATAACTCATTTTAAAACAAATCAATTTACAAAGCTGATTATAAAATTAAAATTTTATTTCAATAAATATTAAATATTTGAAAATCCATTTTCCGAAGTATTCCAAAACTAACTAATTTAAAATTTCATAGTTTTAAGTAATAAAGTTTTCCCTTTGAAAAACAAACTTAACTTCTTAAAAATAAATGTATATTTTAAAATCTAAATAACAAATTTAATTTATAACTTGCTCTCAATTTCACAACATATCGGTTCATTGTCGATTCCCCTAACCATTCTCATTTCAAAAATAGAATCTACTATTTTTCTCAACCCTATTTCCATATTCTAATATTAATTCACCCTATGAATTTATATTCCCAATTATCATCTGTTAACGAATTCCTTTATTTATAAACATCGTTTATAAATTTTTATAACCCTTTTGGTTTTACCTGTTTGTAAAGCAAATTTTATTTATAAAATTCCATTATATAAATTCATTTCTTATAAATTCCATCTATACTTCTAATCTATATTTAATATTGATTTTAATTCCTTTTCATATTTCAGAATTCCATTTACAACTCCTTTATATAATTAATTTCTAAAATTTCTATTTAAAACCATTTACGAATAGTTACGTACAATCCAAAATCAATATATATATATATATAGATATATATATATATATATAGATATATATATTATTCCTAATTCAATTTTCTTAAAAATAATCCAATTTCCAATACAAATATTTTTAGTTCAAAAATCTCCTTTGAAATTCCTTTGAACTAAAAATTAATAATTTATGGTATTTCAAATGCCAAATTTAAGGCCCGTGCTACCATAGCATCCAAAAATTAAATCAAAGCAATTATCTGTAACAGATTATTCACACCAATCATATATCATTATATTTGAAAATAAGTCAACATTTTTGAGGAATCCGGTTGGATGCCTCCAACCTATTTTCCTGCATTCACAGATATCAGTCAACAATAAAAATACCAATCCCACTTCAAGCGGGATATCGCAGTATATATGGTCATCCGCTATTATGCGGGGCGCATAGGGTCTCATCCGCTATAATGTGCGAGAATATCACTCCAAATACTAGTATATTCTACTATATGTATAATATAATATCATTCAACAGATAATCAATTAAACAAACATCAAATTTTTAACTATTCAAAATTTAAAATCTAGCAATCCAAAAAGAGTGAGATTTACTCATCTTGATTTTGATTTGCGATCAGTTCCCATTTTTAAATTAATAGCTTCCTCAAATAATCCCCAACTAATTCTAGATTATAGTTTGCGATTTTTTTGTACCTCGTATAAATAAAATTTCGAATTATATAGGTTAACGATCTCGAATTTAATTATAATAAATCACTAAGTACTTAATTCAAACTAATTACCTATCAATGGATTTAATAAACCTTCCTTCTTTGATATTAGCATTTACCTCAGCCTTAATCCATGCGTTCAAACATCTTTAGCACGAATAAAAATCGCGACTACACCTTAGCTTCCCTGCCGCTATGGTTGATCTGACTTCGCCCCCTAACACTAGTCGAACGCCACGACCTTTAGCTCTCCTTCTTTCTTGCGCGCGTCTCTGCCCACTTCCACCATCCCCTTGTCCATCGCACTCGCACCACCACCGACCACTATAGTTGAGCCAACACATAACAACATCGCCTCGACACCAGACGTACATGCAAGCAAACTCCACCTCAAAACTACAAGTCGTCCAACACGCAGCAGTCTCGCGCGACTCGATATTCCCCAAACCCCAAAGGAACCCTAGTATTAAATGAACGTGCCTCCTCCACGCCGCCTGCCGCCACCGCCTGAGTCCGGCCTCCCATCGCGACATAGCAGCTAGCCTGACTTCAACTTGAATCCTATTTTTTTTCCTTTAATATAGATCGAATTGATTTTTCTCAAACTCTTTTTTTTGGTCTGAAAGGAAGAAAAAGGGCTTGTGACTTTTGGTTAAAGAGGAAGAACGACGATGTCGTTCTTTTTTTTAGCAAATAAATTTCTTTCATGAATTTTTTTTTTGAATTGGAAGGAAAGAAAGGAGGTGAAGACGTGATTTATGAATAACGGTTTGCGTGTTAGGATAGGTGTATAGTGATTTAAAAAGGAATAATAACAGCTAACATGAATTAATAAGGTCAAGTCAATTATACACACACACACACATATATATTTAAATATTCAAATTGTCTAAATTTCGTAACTTAAAATCTCAAACTCCTATCGAGGCGTGCCGCTAGGCCTTTATAATGTTATAACCCTATTTCGAGCATAATGGAAAAGATTTCGAGTCCTAATTCGATCGTATGAAGAAGATAGCTTTTTGAATCCAATTATTATATTGAATTTTCGATAATAATTTCAATGTGTTTCTATCCCATACGACGCTATGAAATTTGAAATCCGATAATAATACATTATTACGGACCCAATGGAACCGTTTCGTCGATTTTCGAAACTGTGCCTCGGATCGCTATTTTAATGCGTCGATTAAATCGACGGTTTTCAAAAATTAGTTTTAAAAACTTTCTAACTCAAATATAACTCCAAATCAAATATTCAAAACCATTTAAATATTCAAATCAAATGACGAAAAAATCGGTTCATTACAATACATTCTTTATAATTCTTCAAAAAGAATATCACTTTTAACAAAATTTACATTATATAAAAACCAATTTAAATTTCAAACCCCTATTTTTTTCAAAAACCCAAAGTTTACTTCCTTAAACATGTTAACAATTACATTTTTCAACTTTTCAATTCCAGAAGTTTCATTTTATTAGGCTAGATATAAAATGAATTTTCTTCTTACTACCATAGGAATACCTTCCTAAACCTTGGAAATCTCATTTCCTTACTGAAATCGCTTATTCCTTCCAAAATAAAAATACTCTCCCTACTGTCCCTAGGGAACTTTCCAACTTCCTATAACATATGGATTTCGATCTTCTCTTAAAACATAGCTTATTGTACACTATAAATCAGCAACAACATAGGACACAACATCTTTGGGTCATCCCAAACCCAACTAGCAAACTATGCACAAATATACTTCTTAAACCTTTCTGTATGTTAAAATCTATAATTGGGGAATATTTGGATTTTAGTACATAATATATTTATATTTTATTCAAAAATACAAATACATTCACTCATATTTCCTAATTTACTTAGGATCTACTAACCTAAGCTCTAATACCAAATGTAACAACCCGAATTCCAGTGGGTTTGGATTTTTCGCATAAATGCTAAAATCCAAGTCCACTAAAGCCCGAGCTGGGTATCTGGTATCCTGCAAATAGGCAAAGATAAATATATTAGATATCAAATAGATATCTCACGGTGGAATAGACTAAAATATAATAGTAAGTAAATACTCACCAAGGTAATAACACCTTCTAAGCAAGTGTCTCAAAGCTGGAAAATCTCTGCCATCTATCTAACCCGTGTGATGTTATGAGGAGAAGGTCAGAACTAAAGTTCTGGTGAATGGACAAATTATAAACTTCTAAGTATAATTCTATGTATATCGTTCTATTTCCATTTTCTGCTATATTATGTTTATTGGGTTTATAATACTCTTGCGTCTGTGCGTTAATCATACCCATCTACTCCCTAGTAGATTAAGACCTAATAACCAATATATACATAGCTACGTGCCCAATGACCGCATTGGACGTAGGTTCTACCCATAGTACCTTCTGTATCCTCCTCGAAACGGACTCCATCTTCTTGCTACTAGAGCGCACTGTAACTACATCTGTAAAGGATAGCTTCATGAGGCCTACAATACAGATGTTCCGTCATCTACTATGAAAACATGAAACAACATCCGCACTAGATTATACTAGTTCTCAGACATCCACTATGTACCACCCAATAGGTACCTTGATGCCTATACGCAATTGTTCTATCTACTCCCTGAATTCCATCAAAAAGGTCTACTTTGTACGGAACTCGGTAGGGGATTTTTCATATCTGTAAAGATATGCTTCCTTAGGCCTACAATATAGATATTGTACTTGGTCTGTCTCTTCTCATCATGGCTATGACCCCATGCAACCCCTCTTCAACTAATCAAAAGACCTAGTAAGAGCTATGTCGCCGTGCCCTACTACAAACAATCTAAACATCCAATTGGCTGTGCCCCTCATCCAATGTCTCGATAGTGAAAGAATCATCGGCCTGTTGGTTTAACTCTAGTCTTTCCCGAACTTGTCTGACTGATGATGGCTTGATATCTACATGCGACTTTCCTTTTGGGTCCTGCCCACTATAACCTACTCTCAAACTAGAGTATGGTGTCATACGAATATCCTACTCCATCACTAACCTTTTGACTGCCTACAAAGGTCTTCTTTATTAGGCCTGTAATGCAAAAGTAGTCAAGGCATTCTCTCTAGATGGAACACCTACAGACCTGCCTCTAGGGGTGCAGCTTCGTTAGGCCTACTCCAGAGGGCCATCCTAGAGTATCCTAACGTCTCGTTGAAGTCTACTTCCTTCTAGCCCAATCTAATTAAGTTGGACGTGCTCTTTCTGCACTAAAATCTACAATGAACTACTTCGTTAAGCTCTTTATCCATATTCTCTTTCAAGCTGCTCCAAATGCACCTTACCATTTTATTAGACCCTACGTCTAATCTTTTACTATGTGTTCAGTTTACTTTTATTATTCCGTTGGCTACTTATTTACCCTAATTAGTAAGCCCAGCCCCGCCTATGTGTGAGACCATCTGTCTTAGACCAAAAAGGGAATGTCGTCGGTATGAGCCACTTCAATTATTTTGCTTATTAACTTAATCCAAGATCTAAGTTTGATAAAGTAAGCCTCTTCTATTTCTTTCGTTTTAATTATAGCCTTCGTGTTACAATTATTCTTGCAATTATTACTTTTATATTCTTTTCTTTCTTTTATAACCTACATGTTATAAATGTAATTGCAAGTGACTATTTTCTGTTCTAGTTTATCTTTTTTTATTATGATATCAAATTCTCTTTAATTCTCTTATATTTTATGACAGTCTTAGCTCGGGACTATGCCCAACTGTCATAAATTACTTATCATAATAACTGCCTTACTTTTTGTTCTTCTATCTGCACAGAAAATGCAGATCTAGTCACATCTTCTGTTTTTATTTCTAGTCTTGTCAAATAATTAACTTGATTATTTCCTCTTCTTTAATTTCTTTAACGCTTCACGTTATTCTTTTTTATTCTATGAAGTAGTTCTATTTTATTTGGTTGGTTACAAAAACTATGCTAAAAATCCATTTTCATATTTTAGTACTAAATAATGCTATAAACAATAACTTGTAACTATAAGATATTTCTTTTATTATTTCTCTAATTATTGGGTAATGCAAAATACTGTAATGTCTCAATTTTGCACTAATTCCATTATTCTTGCTTTTATTATTGTAATTATGTTTATCGTTGTTCTTACAATATTAAACTATGGAAACGTATTCCCTTTTCTAAACCAACCAACTAATCTATCACTAATTTTCAAATAAAATTATTTAGATTTCCCAATTTTTAATTCATTTCTCCTGTTTTAACACAATATGCTATAAATTTCTCACTTCTATGCTTATTCCTTTCTCTAAAACTTTTAAACCTACTTATATTTAATTAGATTCCTTTATTTTTCCATTAAAATAACATATAAATATAAGTACACTTCCCATATAAAATTTACAGTTCCAACATAACTAATTAGCAGAACTAATTACAAAAATATATGCCGAATTGAATATTTAACTGGAAAATAAGGATATTACATATTATAAACGAGATATAATTTAAATCCACTCACCTATCATCCTTGGCTTTGCTCTATGGCCTACCTGGATCCCCTTTTAAGGCGTCTAAATTTTTTATTAAGAAAATCTTCTCCCAAAAAATATTTTCTATTTAGGGTTCAGCCTCAGGCAATGAACCCAATTGGGAGAAAATGTTATTGTGAAAAAATAATTAGACCTAGGGTTTTATTTATAGTGCAGATTAGGGATCACTGGCCATTGGATTTAGAAGATTGAATCTGAAGCCACCACGTCACATGGTCGTTTGCAGCCATCAGATCTATCAATGAATGACTCCGATCGAATAAAATTAACCGAAGTCGTCAGCAAAACAAATTTCAGCTCCGCAAAAGTGCGGGTCGGCCCTACATCATTTTAGGTCGACCTATTGGTCGACCTGAGGTGGATGGGGGTCGACCTATAAGGTCCTTTCTATTTATTTTATTTTTAGTTTCTCTGATTTCTTATTTACTCGTATCTTCTTCATATTAACTCGGATTTCGACAAGTTATATATGAAAATTAATCAGAAAATCACCACGAAAACAATAGAAAAGTTTCGATGCCATATTCTAACAATTCCAAAAATGCTTATTTTCGCTGTTCATCATTATTTATTTATTTAATTATTTGAAAATGCGGGGTGTTACAAATTAATTCCTTGAAAAATATTTGGCAAGGCCATCATTTCACTTATGTATTTCACCCTTTTTCGAGCCTTACGAAACGTTTATGAAAAAGGAATAAATGGTGGCTTAGGAAGAAGAGCAAGAAATAAGAGAAAAGGAGGATGACGATGGTGAGGAAATGGAAGTCAAGGAGGAAGAATAAGAGAGAAGGAGGATACTTATTTGGAAAGTATCAATATGCCACCTAATCCATCAAATAAAGATCTTCTCAAAAATAAAGAGAAGATCATTAATAACCAAAGGAAGCTTAAGAAATCATTTTCAAAGAGATTTACTTCAATTTCCAACAAAATTGATAAATTATTTTGAAAGGTCATCCACGAACTTGGTTGTACTTCTTCGTCTTCATCCATATCTTTCTAGTTGTTTGTTTAAACTATTTTGTATTTGAATTTTCTAGTTTTAGTTTATTTTAAATCTCGTGTATCTTTTTTTTTATTTCTTGTACTCATCCTTATTATCAATGTAAATTCTATTTCTTATTATTACATTGTCAACTATTTCTGGAAGGTCGTATAAATATAATAGTATAAGACATATGATGAAAAAGGTAAAATAAAGTGGTTTTGAAAATTACAATGCATATGTCGACATATAATGACCAGTTTAAAAAAAAATGAAAATTAAAAAATAATAACTGCTAAATACCAATTCATTTCAAACGACTTATTATACCTATTTATGCATATTCACTCCAGAAAATCATTATTTTTGGTTTCTATCTTTACTCCTTTTCTTTCCTAAACTCTAATAAAAATTAATTGCTTATCCTATCCAAAAACCAACCAAAAACCTCAAATAAACTCTTGAATCATTCAAGAATATTATTTCTTTCATCCTAAGAAATAAAAAGCACTTAGAATTGAGTCAAATGCAGATGACTAAGGAGCAAGAAACACATTTTGACGCAATTCGGTGGATGAATTTTGCCTTGAACAAGGAAGAACTAACTACCAATCCATAGTGGACCATCAACCAAGATGATAAAGGTTGGGATGCTATCAAAGTGAATCCAATCTTTAGAGCTGATAGATGGGATAAAGTTTCTTGAAATATCTAGTTTAAATAGGTTTGATTGTATATAATAAACAATACTTGATCTGGTGTGGATTTGATTCGTTTGATTTGTGTGGATTTGCTTGAACAATGCGTGACATTAACTTTTGTTGGATTGGTTGAATGTTTAGTTTGATTATGATTATTTCATGATTATCTAATGTTACATATCACTTATTGGTTTTATATAATTGTTCTCATTATATCTAATTCTTACACATATTGATTAGTATTTTATTTAGGGAGGTTTAGAGTTAGAATTAGAGCAAGAGTTAGTATTTTAGTTGGTTTTTTTATTGATGACAAAGGGGGAGAAATATATAAAATCTAGGCATAGATTAAGAAGGAATTTTCTAACCCAAGGGGAGTAAATATATTTTATATACAATGTTGTCGTCATAAAAAAGGTGGTATTGTTAGTACCTTAGGTATTGATTTTGATGATAACAACTACATGAAATTATATAAAATATAGGTACTAATGTTTTATCAAAGATGTGTATATATATAGTGTTAGCACCAAAATTGGTCACTAACACCCTTAAGAGAGATTGTGTAGAAATATTAGTGAAGAAAGTAAAGTTAAACAGAGTATAGTGCGTAAATTTAAACGCAGAAAAAAAGAACACCAGATTTATAGTGGTTCCGCGTAATTGCCTACATCCACTTTGAGGTTGATCTTTATTGCTTTTATCGATTATCGATTACAGATACAATCCGTATACCAATTACATAAATACAATTGCTAAGCAAAAAAGATAAGTCTTGAATGAGTCTTGAATGTGGCAGAGTCTCGTCGGCGTTCTCGAAAAAAAGGACCCTTTCACTGTGCCCCTGCCTCTCTATTTATAGATGAAGATGGGTTGGACTTCCCTGGTGGGTCCGGTAGCTAAATATCTCGGCCCAAAAAGAGTGAGCTCTGTGTGCCAAACCATAGATGTCGAATGGCAAAGTGCCAAACGATATCTTCATGCCGAACGAAGTGATGTGCTGAGTGAAGAGTGCAGGCTGATCGATAACCTAAGCTGGTCGAGGGGAGATGCCGAATGAGGCTAGAATGTCGAACGATCTTGTATGCCAGACGAGGCATGAATGCCAAACGAGATTGGATGAATGCCGAACACCTCTGGATGTCGAACGATCTCGAATACCAAACGCTCTTGAATGCCGAACGTTCTTGGATGCCGAACGTCCCTGGATGTCGAATGAAATTGAATGCGGATCAAACCAGTTGTGCCGAACGTTCTTGAATGCCGAACGTTCTTGGATGCCAAACGTCCCTTGATGTTGTACGAACTTGAATGCCGATCAAATCAGTTGTGCCGAACATCCCCGAAAGCCAACCAAGTATGTTGTGCCGAATGCTCGGGATTTCGAACGGTGTGCAAATGCAGAGCGCCTAGTTGCCTAGTCAAATCTCTAGGTAACACTTTTCCCCCAAAGTGCATCACGTGATCGAACGTGATGCGTTTTGAATCGCGAGTCCTCCATGTTTCGCTTCGAGCCTTGGCTTAGTCTTCTTGCTAATGTTTTCTCTTGAATACCAGGTGAGGCGATGCATGCCGAACAACATGCAAATGCCGAACAACGTAGCTGAAGCCGAGCGCCTTGGATGCCGATTGATTTAGTGTTGACTGGTTCTACCGGTCATAGTCCCTTCGACTTCCTCTCTTCCCCTATAAAGGTCGGCATTTTCCTTCTTCTTCTCTTTTTTCTTTTTACCTCCGTTATTTCCCAAGAACACGTAACTTGTCTCCCTTGAATCTCGTTCACCTCTCTGGATCTCCCCCTCCTACCTTGAATCCAACAAGCCTTTCCTACAGATCCTTCCCAAATTAAGCTTGAACAACTTTAAATATCAAGTTCACAGACCCCCAAGCTACCGTTGTTCTCTCTGGTAAGAAACTTTTGATCGTTTTCTCAAATTAGGAAGCATAACACAAAACTTGAACCCGTGAGTCCTCCGTAGATTATAGGAAGTAGGAGGCGTGTGGATGAGGGAGACGAATTGAGGTTCGGACGCATTCTAGGGCTGGAACTTAGTATGATTTTAGGCGATTTCGAGGTGGGTGGAATGTAGAGGAGAAAAATGGATGGCAGAGGTGCTCAAAGGTGGGAAGTTAGTGGAAGATGAATTGTTGTGGCTTGGCATGATTTTAATGCCGGGCGATTATAAGAGTGCGTGGGAATGGAATTGGAGATAAGGCCTGATGGTGTAGATCGACATGGCCATGGTTCGACATGACTTGCCAAAGGACTTGGCCATGCCGGTCGGAAGAGATGGAGGAAAAGAAGAGAAGTGATGTTAAGGGCAGAATGCCGAGCGAAGCAGCTCGACACAAGCACTTTTCAACATGATTTGCCGCGTGCCCGACGGTGAACATGAAGGGTTGGAAGAGTGATACTTATGCCGAACGATACTTGCATTTAGGTCGAATAGAATGAAGGATGAATAGAATGAAGGCCGAACAGAATGAAGGCCGATCGATATGAAGGCCAAACAGAATGAAGGCCGATCGATATGAAGGCTGAACAGAATGAAGGCTGATCGATATTTAGGCTGAACGGCATTTAGGCCAAACGACATTTAGGCAGAACTGCATTTAGGCCGAACGACATTTAGGCCGTGCGTTTCAAGTGTCCCTCGGCCTTGACCCTTGATGAATTGATAACAACAGTCGAAATCATTCCAACTTAAACATAACCCTCGTCGAATTCACTTATTCCCCTTGCCTAATCATATGACAAGAATGAGGATAAAGACTTAAGCGAACCAGCATATCGAACATATTTATGTTGTTAAGTCTAACATCGATTATTTTTAGCTCAAACAGGTGCTCTGCTAGATTAAATCTTTATTAAAGATGACTAGGAAATCTAGCTCTGCCACGATCTCGGATAGACCTGGGCCGTCCTCTAGACAAGAAGTCGCAGATACTTTATACCCGTCGACTTCCCCTACTCATAACTTAGCTCCCGACGCTCTGGAGGCATCAATTTTCTTGGACAACCCAGTCGATTCACAGGCTTCGAAGATTAATGAAAGTGCACTCCTTCGGATATGCTGTCCACGGAATCCCCTTCGACTGCGTGTTAGTTCCATCGGGGCACGATCGTCCACACTTGCTTCCAGTTAGATACATAGCTTGTAATAAATATATGTGTTGGGTCGGAAGCGTGCCACCGTTCAACTCATTTCTTCGGGACGTGTTGTAATACATCGACATTGCCCCGTCGCAACTGCACCCAAACGGCCACGCATTCATCTACGGTACTTGCATCCTCTTCATGAATGTCCTCTCTAGGCTTCCTACTCCGGACGATATTAGATACATATATTACATCAAGAAGCGGAGGGATAGCCCGTCTTTCATGTTTCTCGAGCCGCATAATAAGTGTCAAATATTAACTGGGGCATGGACCAAGTTCGCCCTGTATAAAAGGAATGGTTTTATGTGTGCTGTCCTCCCGGCTTTGCGAGGAGATGGGTGGAAGGAAGTAAGTCTATTTCCTGGATCGACACTCATGTTTGGTCGAAGCTGTACCTTTCCTAACTCTTTTCCATCTTTTCAGGTATCAATCCACGTCCCGAGGGCCGTAGATATTCTGAAGCCATCGAAGCTATTCGAGCCCTTCCTGCCGATGAACAGGACATCAGAACTCTCATTTCGAATGAGTCACTTGCAAGGCTTGGACTGTTGGCCGAAGGCTGCCGGATAAGCCTCCCTCAGGGCATTATCATACCTAGGCCTGGCTCTGGCAAAAGGGAAAAACCAAGCCGAGTCTTCAGCACGTAACGCTCCTGACGCACTAGAAGAGGGAGAAATTAAGGAATCCGAAACACCTGAAGTACAAGATAAGAATGTTGGTCCCACTCAGGATCCGATAGTCGAAGTTCACGACATCAAAACTTCGTCTTCGCCTTCGAAGAGGAAAAAGAAACTGACGTACGAGATAAGGAAGGAAAGGGTTGACGGAACTTCTAAAGTTTTCCTTATTCCAACGGAGAAAGAGGCTTCCTCACAGCATTTAGAAAGTTCTTTAAAAGGCCTATCGAACCTCTCCATAACTGATGACCTACTCAATTATGATTTTGATGATCCGGAGGCACTTAAACTTCGCTCGTCCATCAGAGGCGATACAAGCATTCAAGCCTAAAATCAGGGAGACAAAACTCCCATTAGTATAGAAACTGGTCCGTCGGGGGGGAACACTAGGATACACAAACACGTGCACTTCACCTTGCACTTAAATTTTCGTCGTCACACTACTCTTTGCTAATTCGTTGCTATTTAATTTCTGTGTAGGTGACATGGGGCGTACATACGGAATTGATCGTCTCTGCGAGTCGTCTATCTTCCATCATTCTGGACGGGACTCAAGTTCCGAAAGACATCGGTCCAGAGATGGCGATGGCGATAGGGATTATCATTCCCAAGACTCTTCATCTCAGAAGAAAACTTATTACCAGCCCAAATACCACCAAAGTCCCCCTTCTCACTCGGAGCAAAGCAAAGATAAGCATGGCCATAAGGGGTCGCAATCCGATGTCCTCCATGATCAACACTCGATTCCTCTACTACATGACAGTCCCGGAATCCTTACAAGGGAGCTGAACTTTCAAAGTCGTCTCCTTTTGTTCCCGCAACAAATTCAACAGTATCGGAGAGACTGACCAAGATTAAGGCCAAATTTCCAAAATTCTGCTTCGTAGGCCTGAAGTTCCTCCCGGCAATCCATCATATACCTGGAGATGTCAAACAGAGTGCTATCTCCTGCACCAACGACGTCTATGTTCAACATGACGCATTCATTCATCTTGCTGAGAAAGTGTCAGAAGTCTCCATAGAGCGCCAGCATGAGATTGATTGCCTGAAGCTTGAGGATATCCATGACAAAGACATTATCAAAGCTCAGGACGTAGAGCTTGCATCTTACAAATATCAGCTTGAGCCCGCCCAGCAGAGCGCCAAAAATACAACTGAAGCCGTAACTCGTTTGGAAACAACCCACACAAAAAAAATCGACGAGGCAGTCCAACGCTGTGGGGCCTTAGCTTTGGAGAAAGACTCGGTGCAAAAAGAGAGGGATGCATTCAGCCTCCAAGTCAAAGAACTTGAGGAGTGACTCCCTAAAGAGCAAGAAGAGAAGACTGCCGCCCAAGAAGAGTCGCAATGGTATTGCGACGAGATCGTTGCTACGCGACTCCTAAAGGCGAAACTTGAGGATGAGCTTTCTAAAGTTGAGGCGCTAAAGAATGAAGCCCATGAAGAGGGCAAAAAGATAGCATCTGCGGAGATCGAGTCCCGTCTTGAGGCGGCTAAGGAAGAAGGTAGGGAAGAGGTCAAAAGCATGTTCGACCCGCTTATTGCAGAATTCAATGCTTGCGTTCTCATGCATTGGGACTTAACTTTTCTGGACGAGGGCTATCTCGAATCTTTAGCCGAAGCGTGAGAGACCTTAATAGAAATCAAGAAGGCCGAACATGGTACCGTGGAGGTTGATGAGGGAGCTTTGGTAAAATAATTTCTTAAGGGAAACAAGTCTTTGGACCTGTCAGCGGAAAAAGCCCTTTACTGCAAAGGCTCCCCCTCAACGAAAGGAAAAGAGGTTATTGCCGGTCAATCCGGGATTGAGTCTCCAGCTCGTGTGCCTACGCAACCGGCCGATCGACCGTTACTTGATCCCTTTGAGCAGCATGTTGGTTATGATCCAAGGATTCCGGTCTCGGCGTTCACATTTTGTCTCCTATTCCAAAGGGTGAGACCCCTCTGACGGCTGAAAATCAACCGGAACCTGGTAGATAACTCTTCACTTTACATTCCAAAAGTCGTCGTTTTTCACCAGGAGCTACCGTATTCTAATGCTTGCCGTTCTGATCTTAAGCCCACTTCGAGGAGCGATGTCGCCAAGGAGGTAAAGGAAAAAACGAGTGAAGCCACTCACGCAGGAGAGGCTCCTGGTCCAGATGCTCAGGTGATCGGAGCACTTGATGAGAATAAATCTGAGACTTCCTCTCCCATCGATGGGAGTTATGAAATTAAAATTACATGCGCCTCTGAACACACATCTAATCCGAGCATGAAGGAGCAGCTAGAGAAAGAGAAGGAAAAGACGGTCAAGATCAAAGTCGAACCTCAACCTGTGGACTTGAACAATCCTTTGAATAAGCCATTGAAGGTCATCCTCCCAGGCGGGTCCAAACCCATGGAAGTTTCTTGTATTTCTTCAGTTGCCACTCCCCTATCAAAGAAAGCTATCAAGGGTAAACGCACTGGGGATGAGTCGTCTGGTAAAAAGTTGAAGAAGTCAAAGAAGTAGTCTTTACTATTGTTCAACGTGAGTTAGTTTTGATTATGTAATTATTTTTATTTATTTTCGTAGTTCGTGTAAATAAACTTTTGACTTCGAATTTTGGAGGAGTTGTAGTAGAAACTTATTTTTAATGAATAAAACTTAGTTCTTTTGCCTCTTGGAAGACGATTGTCGTTTGGTTTTCTGTATAACCGTGGTCAAAACCCAAACTACTGCGAGTTACATGAACTTCTCGAATCATCTTCAAATAAGTTGATAACTTTTTGGCATTGCACATTCTTTACTCCACGCTCTGGGTACATAGAATATTTCCGGTCGTTTATACTCCAGTCTGCACTCAGGGGACTTAGAGTACTCCAGTCCGCACTACGGGGACTTGGCGATTTCAAGTCGTTTACACTCTGGTCCGTACTCCAGGGATTCAGAGTACTCCAGTCCACACTCCGGGGACTTGGAGATTTTAAGTCGTTTATACTCTGGTCCGCACTCCGGGGACTCAGAGTACTCCAGTCCGCACTCCGGCGACTTGGAGATTTTAAGTCGTTTATACTCTGGTCCGCACTCTGAAGACTCAGAGTACTCCAGTCCGCACTCTGGGGACTTAGAGATTTTAAGTCATTTATACTCTAGTTCGCACTCCGGAGACTCAGAGTACTCCAGTCCGCACTCTGGGGACTTGGAGATTTTAAGTCGTTTATACTCCGGCTCCAGGGAATCAGAGTACTCCAGTCCGCACTCCGAGGACTAGGAGATTTTAAGTCATTTATACTCTGGTCCGCACTCCGGGGACTCAGAGTACTCCAGTCCGCACTCCGAGGACTTGGAGATTTTAAGTAGGGGTGTAAACGGGTCGAACCGGACCGAACGGAGGTGTGTCCTAGTCCTGTCCTATAAGAGATTCGAATGGACATGGACCGGACAAACATTAACTTCGAACATTATTCATATGAGTCGGACAACGGACGGACAATGTTCGGACAATAGAAAAACATCGAACATTTTCGGATGAACATTTTTTCGTTCATTTTTTCTTGTCCTAATTCATGTCCTAAATGAGAATCGTACGGACACGGACCAGACGTCTTACCGCCTCGAACCGAACCGGACAACGGGCTATCATGTCCTATATACATCCCTAATTTTAAGCGCTCATGCGTGTTCGTACGTCAGACAGTATCATGTATTCCTTAGTTATTCGTCACAGTGTTATCATACACAGAAACATCGACAATTCATGGAGAAAATGGCTTCAAGCCTTTATTAATGCAAACAAGCTAAATTGTCTTATTACATGCTGTAAACTAGGAATAAAAGCTTGCTAAAAATAAACGCAACTAAAATACGAAAGAAATGAACTAACTGTAATAATTCCATAAATGCTCGTTATTCCATGCTCGGGGGAGTGTTGCGCCTTCAACGGTCGCTAGCTTGAAAGGTCCTTCTCCAAGCTTCTGTTCAATGACGTATGGACCTTCCCATGCGGGGTCTATATGTGATGGAACCGGAAAAACTCGTTTCAAAATGAGACCACCCATGCCAAAGATTCTCGGTCGAAATTTTCATTGTAATATCGAGCAACTCGGTGCCCGTACGCGGCCGCTCTTAAATTAGCTTCCTTGCGCTTTTCATCAATGAAGTCCAATGATTCCAGCAAAAGATCTTGATTTGACTTAGAGTCATAATAAGTTACCCGATGTGATGGAACTTCAAGTTCTACGGGTATGACGGCTTCCATTCCATATGCCAATGCGAATGGAGTGTGTTCAGTCGTAGATTTTTGGGTGGTTCTGTAAGCCCAAAGCGCTGTTGGAAGCTCATCCACCCACTTGCCTCTAGCCTTTTCTAAACACTTTTTCAATATGGATTTGATTATTTTGTTTACGGCTTCCACTTGTCCATTGGCTTTCAGGTGGGCAACCGCTGCAAACTTTTTCTCAATACCATATTTTTGGCAAAATTCCTCGAACTCTTTGCTTTCAAACTGGGTTCCGTTGTCTGTAATGATGGTTCATGGAAGGCCAAAACGGCATATAATATTTTGTATAAAAAAATTAATGACCTTTTTGGTGGTGATAGTGGCCAAAGATTTTGCTTATGCCCACTTGGTAAAGCAATCGACCGCAACTATCGCATATTTTGCACCACCTTTGGATAGGGGTAACGAACCGACTATATCGATCCTTCACATTGCAAATGGCCAAAGACTAATCATTTGTGTGAGTTCCATCGGCGGAGCTCTCAGGATTTTTGCATATTTATGAATTTGTCACATCTTCTCACATAGTCCGCGGCATCCCGATTTACAGCTGGTCAATAATATCCATTGCAGAGGATTTTCTTTGCTAACGTCTGCTCTCCGGTATGGTCGCCACATTCAACTTCATGGACTTCCTTCAGGACTCGTTTTATCTCATTATGGGCAATGCACCGGAGTAAGGTGGTCGACAATCCCCTCCGATACATTACCCCATCTTGCATCACATAACGCGAAGCCTTACGAATGACGTGTCGTCTTTCGGTCCTTCTTTCGGGCACGGCGCCCTGTAACAAGTACTGCTTGAATGGGGTCATCGATGACTCCTTTTCGATTTCTGTTTCTAACATGAAATCTACCTCCATCATATTTATGCTCGGAACATGTAAGATTTCAACGGGAAGCAATCCCATCTGCTGCGCATCGCCAGTGCTTGCGAATTTTGCCAATGAATCGGCTGCTCTGTTTTGCTCACGCGGGACATGTGAAATATCATAATACTCGAGATTCGCTAGCAGCTCCTGAACTCAGACCAAATACGAGGCAAGTCTCTACCCCTTGCTTGGTAGTCTCCCTGCACTTGGTACACCACCTGTTGCGAGTCGCAAAAGATTTCAACCGATCTTACTCCCACTTCTTTGATGAGTCTTAAGCAGGAAATTAATGCCTCATACTCTGCTTTGTTATTCGTTGCTGTGAATTCGAGCTTCAAAGCGTAGCAAACTGATCAGTTTTCAGGAGTTACAAAAACTATGCCAACCCCGAACAACGGTCGTTAGATGCCCCATCGGTGTACGTCTTCCATCGAACGGGAGGTATGACATTGTGTCCGTTTGATTCATCTAACATGGTAAATTCAGTGATGAAATTTGCTAGCGCTTGCCTCTGTATGGCCCTTCGCGGCAGGTAGGTAATATCGAACTAACTCAACTCGATATTCCATTTTAACATCCTTCCAGAAGTTTCTGATCGTTGGAGTACCTGTCGCAAGGGTTGACCGGTGTAAACACTGATCTAGTGTGCTTGGAAGTATGGATGAAGCTTGTGTGATGCAATCACTAAGCAATAAGCTAGTTTCTCAATCCTGGGTTAATTTCTTTCTGCCCCATCAAACGTTTACTGACATAGTATAGTGGCTTTTGAACACGGTCCTCCTCGCGAACCAGAGTCGTACTGATAGAATGCTGGGATACTGCCAAGTACACATACAGCATTTCATGGTCAATCGGTTTTGATAGCACCGGGGGACTTCTAGATGTCTAACCAGGGCTCGGAATGCTTCCTTGCAGTCAGACGTCCATTCGAAATTTCTTTTTCCTTTCTTTATTACATCAAAGAAAGGAATGCACTTATCCGTGGCTTTGGATATGAATCGACTCAGCGTGGCCACTTTTCCGTTCAAGCTTTGTACTTTCTTTATAGTTCTGGGCACTTGTATGTCCCGAACAGCGTGAATCTTTTCCGGGTTAGCTTCAATTCCACGCGCATTCACAATGAAACCCAAGGACTTCCATGATGCAACGCCAAAAGAGCACTTTAAGTGGTCGATCTTCATACCGCAATGCCTGAAAAACATTTAAGTCTCGACTGTGGTCGTTTGACCGCCGTGACTTCATGTGCATGTCATCCACATAGACTTCCATCGTTCTACCAATCTGGTCTTTAAACGTTCAATTCACCAAATGCCTATAAGTTGCTCCCGCGTTTTTCAATGCAAAAGGCATTACTACATAGCAATATAGCCCCACATCTGTGACAAAACTAGTGTGTTCTTGGTCTGGAATGTGCATCGGGATCTGAATGTATCCCGAATACGCATCCATAAATGAAAATAACTTATGTTCGGTGGTAGACTCGACGAGCTGGTCGATTCTAGGTAAAGGGAAACCACCCTTCGGGCATGCTTTATTCATATCGGAGTAATCGACACAAGTTCTCCACTTCTCATTCTCTTTTCTTACCAGCACAGGGTTATATACCCATTCAAGGTAGAGGGCGTCATGGACGAACCCATTGGCTTTGAGTTTGTCCACCTCCTCTTTGAGGGCAGCGGACCTCTTCGGGTCCATGCCTCTCCTTTTCTGCTTCACAGGAACGTACTTCGGGTCTATGTTCAACATGTGGCTTGCGATGGCAGGTGAAATCCCACACATATCAAAGTGCGTCCAAGTGAAAACGTCAAGATTCATTCGGAGGAAATCGATAAGGTTCTAAGCCGCTGAGGGGTCTAGTTGCGATCCAATCTTAAGAACTCGTGACGGGTCATCCCGGTTGACTGGAATGTCAATCGTCTGTTGAGCCGGTGCGGCATTCGTTTCCCTAGGCTCTTATCATCATCTCTCGGATCTATGTCTCTATGGATCCAAGAATGTCGCCCGAGCCAGGGCTCGGGCATTACTTGTCAATCATCAACATATATGATGCGGATGGAACTGTCCGCAACCTTTCCTTTCTCTCTACGCCGAACCTCTCTCAGCTCAACCACATAACATGCACGACCGGTTGGCTGATCGCCGTGTACCACTCCAATTCCTTTGTCTGTCAGAAATTTTAACGTCAGACACCATGGGGCCAAAGCCGCCCTAAACTCTACCAGGGGCGGACGACCCAGAAATACGTTATATGGAGAATCAGCATCGAAAACTATGAAAGGTAGCTAGGATTCGCACCCTCCTACGTTCGCCTTGTCCCAGTTCAACTGGTAACTCCACATATCCGACTGCATCAGTTGCTGCGCCATTAAAGCCATGGATTCTCTTCACGAACGTCGGACCGATTGTCACAGATATGACCATCGGGTCGACGGTAGGAGCCTCCACCTTATTCGCAACTCTGCTCCTAAATGCAATATCATCATTCGTCGTGCGTTGCTGCTTTACAGGTGTGCCATCCTCTACATTCGAACAACACTCATACTCCGCATGTCTTAAAGAGTTAGCATATTACTCCATCTCCTGCCAATTCTTATCTCCAGAATGAGGTCCTCCTACAATTGTTTTAATAACCAATCTAGCCATAGTTCAAGAAGGTTGTTCTGGTTGGCGTGGAGCCGGCCCGCGTTCGGGTTTTGACGTTTCTTGCCTTCCATCTTACCAGTCTTTGACAAATTCCTGCAGCTTTTTCTGTCTGATTAATGTTTCTATAACGTCACGGAGGTGTCGTTTGTGCCCATAAGAGTCATGAAAGCGGCAATACTTCCCAGTCCGCTTCTGTTCTTCCGTTGACTCCTTTGGACGTGGTTTTCTATATTGAAAAGTGTTGCAAGTTGACAAATAGATGTTCTCAAGAGATGCGTTCAGCGGGGTGTATTCATTGTAGGTCGGAATCCTTGGCTTCCATTTTCCCGCTTCTTTTCTTTCCGGGGTTTCTACCTCCGGATCCTTTAGACTGCCCAGGCTTGTTCTAGACGTTGACTTGAACTTTTCCCGAATTATCACCGGTTTGTTTCACAGCGATGTTACTTTTCGCAGTCTCCTAAACGGGCCATGGTGCCTTATCTCGTCTTGTCCATCGAGCTTCCTCCCTCCTTATGAACTGATGAGCTTTCGAATAAAAATGCTCCAGTGTAGTTGGGGGCTTTCCTGCCAACCAATCTTCAAATTCAGAATCTGGATCCACTCCACGCATTACCGCCATCAAAATCGCGTGGTCGATTGGGTTGCTCCCTTCAGTAGCAGCAACATGAAATCTCTGCAATTATGCTTTCAATGACTCTCCCGGAGCCTGAATTACGCTTGATAAGGACATCACATCCTTTGGACGAGTGGTATGTATCCTGAATTGTTCTATGAATTTCATTTCCAATTTGTCAAAGCTGGATATAGACCATGGAGGGAGTGGAGTAAACCACATGGTGGCAATTCTGGACAAAGTGATTGGGAAGCACCTACACTTGGTCGCATCATTATCACTTGCAGAATCCATTATCCATCCATACCTCATTACATGTTGTTTGTGATCGGTCTTCCATTCATAGGCCGGGATGGGTGGCATGCTAAACTACCTTGGGTACTCAGCTTGTAGAATGGTATTTGTGAAAGGAGTATGACTCCTAGACACTACCCAATTTTCATTAGTCAAACCTTGGTTCACTCCCATTAACTATTTGACCATTGCTGGTAAGTCTGGGGTAGGTATGGAAGATTGGAGGTTAGGCTCCGTTCTGCGGGACTGATCGGGTTGGTGTCCCCTCTACTGGCGATCGATCAAACATGCATCTTGAAGACCAGCTTCATTGGGATCTTGGTGAGCCGGGCGTCCGGTCTCCTCACGGGCTTTATCCTTAGTTGATCGGTCAGTGGCACCTGCCTGTGCAACTTTATCCTTACGGCATCTACGCCTAGGAGTTTCATCAGCTGAGGTCGAGCCATCAGATTCAGAATAAGGAGTGGGGCTTCCTCTAGCATTCTGATGCTCCTGCTGAGTAAGCTGAGTCATGAGGTCAGTGTTGGCTTGAATCTGCTCAGCAAGTTGCCTTCTACTTTCCCTGAGTTCTCATATCAAATCGTTAAACTCTATTCGGGAAACGACTTCCGCTTGATTTTGGGTGAGGGCCCTACGCCTTGAATTGCTTGCTGGTTGCTAAGTCCAACTTGTTGGTGGACATCTGCGTTGTGAGAGGACGATCTAATTCATGGTCTCCCCATGGTAGAGCTGTCGGTTATAACTCTGTGCAGAATCAACAGATGCCTTGTGAATGATTTTGGATCTCCTTCGGGGGATTTATGCAATCCAATAGCTACAAAGCAGATCCTTGCGGTCTGAGAATTCGACTCTTAG
Organism: Allium cepa; assembly: GCA_030765085.1. NCBI lineage: Eukaryota > Viridiplantae > Streptophyta > Magnoliopsida > Asparagales > Amaryllidaceae > Allium > Allium cepa. The sequence continues at coordinate 10,436,675 of CM060932.1, forward strand.
TGAAAGCACCAAAATGTTAGCACCAGAATTGGTCACTAACACCCTTAAGAGAGATTAATGAAGAAGTAAAGTTAAATAAAGTACGGTACGTAAATTTAAATGCAGAAAAAACAAACACCAGATTTATAGTGGTTCGACGTAATTGCCTACGTCCACTTTGAGGTAGATCTTTATTGCTTTTCTTGATAATCGATTACAGATACAATCCGTATACCAATTACTTAAATACAATTGCTAAGCAAAAAAGATAAGACTTGAATGAGTCTTAAATACAGCAGAGTCTCCTCGATGTTCACGGAAAAAGGTCCCTTTCACCGTGCCCTTGCCTCTCTATTTATAGGCGAAGATGGGTTGGACTTCCCTGGTGGGCCCAATAGCTAAATACCTCGGCCCAGAAAGAGTGAGCTATGTATGCCGAACCATAGATGCCGAACGGCAAAGTGCCAAACAATATCTTCATGTCGAACGAAGTGATGTGCCGAGTGAAGAGTGCAGGCCGATCGATAACCGAAGCCGGTCAAGGGGAGATGCCGAACGAGGCTGGAATGTCGAACGATCTTGTATGCCGGATGAGGCATGAATGCCGAACGAGATTGGATGAATGCCGAACGAGATTGGATGAATGTCGAACACCTCTGGATGCCGAACGATCTCGAATGCCGAATACTCTTGAATGTCGAACGCTCTTGAACGCCAAACGTTCTTGGATGCCGAACATCCCTGGATGCCGAACGAACTTGAATGCCAATCAAACCAGTTGTGTCGAATGTTCTTGAATGCCGAACGTCCCTGGATGCCGAACGTCCCTGGATGCCGAACGAACTTGAATGCCGATCGAACCAATTGGGCCGAACGTCCCCAGAAGCCCACCAAGTATGTTGTGCCAAATGCTCGGGATGCCGAACGGTATGAAAATGCCGAGCGTCTAGTTGCCTGGTCAAATCTCCAGGTTACATATAGTATACAGTGCATGATATTTGAGAAATATTGATTAAGAAGATTGTACAGTATCAAGACTCTGATATCAAGAGTAGATTCAAGATGATGATAATTGAAGACTCATGAGTATTAGAGAGTTTAGGATTTCAAAATGTTCCAGATAAATTATAGAGTCATAGAATTTATATTAAAACCTTGACGGCACTTTCTTGATCTCGCACCCCTCTCTAATTTTGTTTTAAATTGTTTTTCAAATATTCTGGTTTTAAAATAAGCTTTTCAAAATATTTTCCAAAATGATTTTCAATCTCTTATACTTGTAATACTATTATTTTAGTATTTTTAAGTTTATATAGATAAATTTAATATTTTTTATACATTAATAAATCATAACTATGTTGATTATATATATTATTGAATACACTTATTAAATCTTTCAATTTTTTTAAAAAGTTTTATTAAGTTATATTTTGATTAAAATATGTGTAAACTATATTTAAGCGATTCTAAAAAGTATCAAGTTATTTTACAAAGCAAAGATTTTCAAAATAATATTTTTATAGTGTTTTTCAAAGTTGGGAAGAGTATGTCGACATATCTTATAGGCATATGTCGACATTGTGGCTATAAAATTCAAAATTCAAATTTGAACAGAAATGTCTTTTCGTCATAACTCTTTATGAATGGACATGACCATTGTTTCTCAATGTAAATCCGACTTCCAAATGAATTTTAACTACATACTTTCTTATTCTTATCTTTTAACTCTCTTGATTTCTAAATCAATTCTACCCAAACTCTGCCAAAATTCATCCAGAATCAAATTCAATCATTGCTGGTTTGATTCTCCTTCATCTACTCTTCGATTTCTCTCATATCTGTCAAGATAAAATTGCTACTCAAGAATTATAGGACCAACTATAATCAAGATCGAAGATTTGAGTCTGTAAACTTTATCAAATCATACTCTTATACTTTGTGGTGTGTTTGCTATCCTTGAAATCGAAGTTGGTGTGCTTGTTGCCTATAAAATCAATTGGCTGTGCTTAGTAGCCTGTAAATCTAGCAGGTGTGCTTTTAGCTCGAAAATAAAGCGACTATACCCAGAGGTCTAGATTCTGAAGGGTGTGTCACATAGCCTTGAAATCGAGATTGTATTTGTATTTACTAGTTGAAATGAAATCCATACAAAGAGTTGTGCGAGACTGGATGTAAAGTAACTCCGAACCAGTATAAATCCTGATGTGCACTTTCCTTTTTTACTTTCACTGCATTTACTTTTATCCACTTTTTTAATTCTGTGATTGTTTATGTGACTTTAATTGCACGATTCCAAGTGGAATCGTAAAGAATTTGAATAATATTCATATAATCCATTAGACATTATTCAGCCCCTCTTGTGTTAACTTAGCCTCAAGATCCCTACTCCGCTGAATCACATTCTCTCTTCTGTGAACTCTTTTCTCCATAGTAAACACTTTTCACGCTTTCTAAACCATGTTTAACCTTAGTGGTAACAACAACGAATTGTGTTTTACTGCCAACTTTGGTTTTTGAATAGATTCCCTCAAGGATTTGGACTGTAATGCCAATTTGGCTTCGTTTCATGTTCAGCTATGATGCATGACCATTCATTCCTTTACATTACGGCTACTATCAACTAATTTATGGTAATTATGAAATGCATAAGGATCACGTCAATCGCTTAGCAAATTCTTCTGCTTCCTAACTTTCACTAAGTGATGATGGCCATACTAGTGCAAGTAGCATTATCTTTTGAGAACATGGAAAGGTTGCACTTTATTTCCACCTAAGAATGCCCTCCTAGAAAAAAAACCCGAGCCGCCAGTGCTCACAGTAGATCTGGTGGGCAGGATAACAAACATGGTGATCCTAGCTACTTATCATGCGTCTCCTTGAAAAATCCTAGAGCCATTTAGCACTCCAGTTTATGTCCGGACTAGCCTCTCTTATATGCACTAGGTGGCAAGGCCAAGGCAAGGTGTATTATCGGGCTGAGGCCAACCAGTCTACACATCAGCAGGTTACTGAAAAACTCAATCGTGCATCTTCGTCCTCATCCTGATTTTCCCACACCCGTAATTTCCTATAATAGCCTTCACTATGTCTATAGGCAACCAAATGTTCGTCTGCGTATCTAAAGATGGCCTTGGCTTAGCAAGCTTACATGCATAACCCATCACCACAGATAAGCTTTCATTTCTATTGATAAGTTCTCCTACCTACCAAGTTCTTGTGAAGGGTGGCACCAGTCATCGATCTCATTATCATTTAAACTAACTTGGACATAAGAGTGCTTGAGCAAGTAATGCACTTTGGTTTGTGTCAAGACATGTGGTTAACTTATGACTGGCGGCATGTCACCTAGAAGAACCTTCGAGCCCTCATGTGCTCCACTTTGAGTAAGGCCCATTCGCCACTCTGCATATAATTGTTTATCAATCCAAAGAACCCAAGAGCTAACGCGCGCTCCCTTTCATGCCGGTACCACCTGCCACACTATTTCTGTTTAGCACCTGGTTCACAAAAACAGCCGAGCGTAACCCATGTCCTTAGCATATATTGTTATTTAATATATCTTAAAAAAGAATCATTCCTTCAAATAATGCAAGGACTATGCTATCTATTCAGAATACGCTTCCATACATGCCATACACCGACGAATAAGAAAGATAGAGCAACAAAATTCTTAGACAAGATTCACAACAAAAGACATATTCCATTTAGTCCTAGAGTGCAGGGGCACAACGCCAGCACCGCTACGCCTACATAGATATTTTATCACTAATTAGTTGAAAAGAAGAAAGAGAAGAAGAGGAAGAGATGCATGCCATGGAACGCTCTAGAAGATCCAACTTTAAATGTGTAAGTGAAATATGCCAATCCATGCTCTTATTACACCTAGAACACATTTTGTTGTGGAAGTAGGGGTGTGCCGTCACCTATGAAGCTTTCCAAATCAAATCTCACAAGAGACCTTGAAAAGCTGTTAGCAATGATGTAAAAGAGTCACTAGAGACTTTAGCTATGACATCAAAGGTAGAGGTGACAGCCCCCACTCCTTCAAAAGGGATGTTTAAACATCCAAGTTGACCTGGATTTAGTATTGTTAGAGAAAGATAGCAATCAAATTCATCAACATCAACTGGACTATTAACAGATAAGAAATGGTCGAACGATGTCTGGAAGATGGCCAGAGGGCACGAGCCTAAGCCAAGCAATGATGCAAAATCCATCTCAAAACAATAAACAACAGTCCAAAGAAAAAAAAATTAACAATATAGTTCAACACCAAGAAACCAATTATTTTCTTTATAAAAAAATGCAAGTTGAAGAAAACATTCAAGTGCTCTTAGAGAGAAAAGGGAAGAAGAAGTTAACAGTCTTTAACAAGAGAAAATCATGGAAAGTTGGGAAGTTCTAAAGGAGTTTACAAGGCCGAAGCTTTATGAGGTCAGGGTGAAGGGGTATTTAAGGGCTTACCCCTTCAATCATAGTCATTGTACTCAAAAGGTTAGAAGGGTCTCAACCATTCGGATATAATCCAGTGCTCTGTCAGACCATGCATGTGGGAGACATGAAGCGTCTCTGGCGCATCCTAAGAACCGCAACCGTCTTAGCCAAAGGCACAATGCCATGTATGATGCATATAAAATGCATAGTAGAGTAGCAAATCGGTAAGGTCTTCATGATTTGACAACCCCACACCTATGCACGGATATGGACTTAAGGTTAAAAAATTACTCAATTTTTTTGTAAGTAAAAAGATGAATTGATTATGGCTTCTTAGGCTGACCTAGTCCGACCTTGGTCGGCTCGAATCCAGGCCAATCAACCAACCAGCCAAGGCTGAAGACGAGAAAACCAGTCTTCCTTAGTTGCTGACCTAAACCTAAGCTGAGCATATGCCAACTCCTCTACTCAATAGCTCATCAAGCTAGCACCAGGCCAGCAAACCCCGAAATAGCTTCAACAACAAAATCATCTAGCAATGCCACACCTAAGCATTGTCCAGCCTTGTCCACATCGACCGTCTCACTTGCGGTCTCTCTCTTATGCCGACCCACACTCGAAATGGCTCTAGATTAGTCTGTCCACTGAAGTTTGTCTCCAAGTTATTTTCCAACTTGCATAACTCAAGACCGGATTAGGCGTGATTCATCATTGGCTTGGCTTTAGTATAGCCACCTATAATTAATCCTAAGTGTCACACACCTATCATCTCGCATTCGGTCCAGCACCTCCCCCTTAGCCATGTCCTCAACAACCCTCCAAGACTATGACCGGTCGACTAACTCTATGTAGTCTTAATTGTTATCCCATCTTCGGCCCGGCTTTGCCACAACCCTCCTTTGACCAGTTTCAGACCAGCCCGCCTCATCACTCCTCGTTGGACATATCCACCGTAGATTGGTTCTTAGAAACTTTCTCTTTTCTTCATGTCTTCGGCTATCGACTAACCAGCCCAGCAAGCCTTGCCACATCAGCATGCGAAAGTAAACGGTAAGAGGCACAACTAAGTGTGCTTTGTTTTGACAAAGAGCATATCGTGCTTGTATAGCATGCTGCCATAGTATATATGCATTGAATTCATAGTAAAGACCTAGTACAATTTTTCTGTTGGCACTCATCTCCACCGCCCATTTCTTTCATAATTCCAACTGTCTCCCATCATCCCGTTCGGCCAAATCAATGGTCATGCATGCTTTTAGCCTAATTTACAGTACAATCTCAACCATCTATCATCAATTTTAGCTACTATAAATACCCTATGCGTTGCCACTTCAAAGGGGTTGAAAAAGACAAGATTTATGAGTATTTTGCACGATCCAGAGCTCTTCATTAGTCTCAAGTGCTTCATTTTTCTTATTATGCCCTTGCAATTCCCTGCAATTGTATAAGAGAAATATAGTAAGATAAATTCATAGTGGAAGTAGACAAGATTGCCAAGCCACTCTATATTTGGGGTCATTTACTTTAATTGCTCATTTTTTCTGCTTTTTTCAATTTAAGCCTGGTGATTAGCAAGTAAACTTTGCTCTCATGATGCATCGGTCTAATTTCGAGGATGACTAAAAATCCAGTCAATAATAGTGCTTGGTCTTGAGATCCTTGGTTCTTGTGTTCTTTAGCTGCGTTTTTTGTCCATCAGCCAGCAACATTCTCGCTTCTGGCTCTTCAAAGACATTTTCTACCAAACTCCGTAGTCCTATTGCCATAAGGAAATTTTCAATCAACTCACTCCAATGTTCGTAATGTGACTGTTACTCAACTACTTCATAATTATAATGATAAACCAATCAAGGCTTCTTAGCCTAGTCTAGTTAGGGCGAGGCTAGGTCAAATCCAGGCTAATCCATCGTAGTGCAACGAAGGAGACAAGCTGGCCAGACTTCCTTAACTATCGGCCCAAACCCAACCCGAACTATGTTATCGTAACAACCCGATATTTTGCAACCATATAATCGAATCATATGCACCATAAAATGAAAATATGGATTGTTTTAAACAGAATAATATACGAAGAGCTAACCTAACTACTAACAGTATTTTTCAAAACCCATAGCGGAATGGATCGAAATACAATATAGATAAAATAAACATCCCATTTATATACATTACACATTAGTCATACACTGTCTTCGTTCATACATAAATACATTATCACACTGTAGAATTGCTATGTCATACTTTAACTACATTATACACAAATAGAGTTAGTTAAAAATAAACTAACCCGTCTACACAAAAGAGAGAAAATTAGTTAAACATATGCTAACCCATCAATACATACATGAGCTAGTCAAACAACGACCCCAAGAAATATTTGAACATAGACTAATCCCACAAACGTAAACAAGAACATGAGTTAGATAGATTAAGACTCACGTACATAAAGGATTGGTATGCACAACCTAACTCCTTCAATATACGATTTAACACAATTATCATAATGCATAATCATCGTAGCATATTTCTGGATATTAAACATTTCTCGATGTCGTAGAGAAACCAACACGTCACTAGCATCTATTTCATACAGGTCTTGCTGAAGTAAAGTGGTTCAACATAGTCCAGGTGCAAAACGGAAATTTGGATATGCACCAATGGACCGATGAGCCCAACACTAGTGGACCGGTGTGCATTTGAAATGCACAATAAACACTTTGGCTTAAACATTTTCTTCCCGAATTTGAATCTCCTTTAATGTTTTCTATTTGGTATGTTTCTATCCTTCTAAATACCATTGGCTACTTTCCTAACTTTCCCTATCTCATATATTAACCATATGTTCATAATTTTCATCCAAAGCATCACAATTTCATCATTTAACTCTAATCTTCATGTCTAACGCCAGTATAAACCTGAATCAATTATCATTAACATTGCCTAATCCTATAACTACTTCGATAATTATCCACCAATCTAGTTTACCCAAATTCAACATCCATTAATATAAATTAGCAATCAAACAACGAATATTACTTTCATGCGAAAACTATATAACTCGATAATGATTCCCCTCACCTAACTACGTTGCCAAGCTCTGGAAATCACCTAATTAGTCTCCATTCTCTTACTATCTATAATTTTTGTTCTACAAAGTTCCTTGATTCCACCAACAATGGGGATCTTCCTATAGCCCTTCATGCGCTCGTTGATATATATATATATATATATATATATATATATATATATATATATATATATATATCTATGTGTGCGTGTATGTGTGTGTATGTGTGTGTTTAGGGTTTAATTTATGTGTGTGTGTATGTGTGTGTTTAGGGTTTAATTTAGATTTAAAGATATTAATTTAAAATAAGATAATTAGTTAACATAAATTTATTAAAGGTAAAAAAAAATTGGTTTAAATGAAACTATTAAATTAATTAAACAATCAAGAACAAAAAATTGGTTATTTGATTGGTTCGAATATTAATTTATTTGTATAATATTTTTACAAGGGCAAAATTGTGAAGAAAATCAATTCGTAATGGAAATGGATTGCATAATAAAAAGCAAAGATGAGAACTTCTCACTCAATTGAACAGTTTCGATTTAAATTTTAATAGTTAGATTTAAAATTTGCTTGAATGTATGTTGAATGATGATTGCAGTTATTGATTGTTGTTTGATTGTGATATTAGATATAGTAGGATATATCTATATATAGCAATATATATATATATATATATATATATATATATATATATATATTGGCATATGTATATATTGGAGTTGTTGATTTCCCGCATTATATAGAGGATGAGACCCTATTGCGTCGCCTATTAAGCGGATAATATTTTATAAATCCCATATACCGTGATATCCCGTCTTGAAACGGGATTGGTATTGTGCTAATGTCTGTGGATGCAGGGAAACAGGTTGGAGGGATCCAACTGGATTCCTCAACCATATTTATTTATTTACATATATTGTGATATTTGATTGATTATCATATCGATATATGATGTTTGGATGCCGTGATTTATTTGATGGTGTGTTGCATCATCGGATCCATTTTTGAAGTTTAAAAAATAACGATTTTGATTTTTAAGGGATTTTTAAAGTGATTTTTGAAAATTATACGTTTATTAAATTTTCGAATTGATTCATTTTAAATAATTAAAAAGTAATAATTTGTGTTATAAAAATTAGGATTTTTGTGAAATATAACCAAATTAAGAATTTTTGAAATAAATAGTGATTAATTTATAAAATGGTTTAATTTGGAATTTTGAATTATTATAAAGGACGTATATAAAAGATTTTTTTTAAAAAATTGATATTTATAAATTAAAAATAATGGAATTATAAAACGAGTTTATTAAATGTTAAAATAAAGTATAAAATGGATTTAATTGAAAATTATAGATTTAAAAACTGTGAAGATTACAAAATGAATAGATGTTGTAAAATAAAAGATTTATAAGTAATTAACTAATAAACTGGATTTTGGGCATTTAAATGGGATATTAATAGAAATTGTTAATAAAGGAGATTTTATAAGTTGAAGTTGTTATAAAATTTAAATGAATCTTATAAGTAATAAGATTTAAAATTTGTTAAGTTTTAAAGGAACGATTTGGTAAATAAATGAATTATAAGTACTTAACTTATAATATGGACTTTTGGTATATAATTGAGTTATATAATTGAATTGGATTAATAAAAGAGATTTATAAATCGAAGTTTATAATAGAAATGGAATTTATAGACATTGTTTATAAATTCAAAATCAATGGAAATTGATAAATTGCATATAGAAATTTATTTTAAAAAAAGTATATTCGCGATCTTGGATAGCGAATTATTCTTTAGATAAGAATATGTAGAAATGTTGAAATTAGTTAAGGAATTTTATTCACGATTTTGGACAGTGAATATATTATTAGATAAAACGGATATATTTTTGGGGAAGGGATATTATGAAATGAAGTTAATGATTTTAAAGACGTTTTAAAATGCATTAAGTATCGAATACATAGATTTTAACATTTATTGTTGAAATATGCGTTTTCGAAAAATAAGGAAATGGTGGACTATAACACTGTTGTTATAGTAAATGATTTCCGAAGGAAAATGTTTTATATAGTATTGGGATTTATATATCTATCTTAATTTCGAATCCCTATACTAGTGATTTTGGGTTGTCGTAACAATGTTTTACGTAACATTTGTTTTGACGCAAATAAATGTGTTTAACAGAATGTTTTCCTTAAAGAATGAAATATATACTTAACTACGGGTTAAGTATATTGAATATTTTCAAATGTTGAAAATAAATAGATTTGTGAATTACTTATTATTAAATAAGTATGGAAATATTTTTCCAATATGAAATAAACGTTTTAGAATTTATCTTTGTAAGGATAAATTGAAAGTGGATATTTGAAATCGATTTGAAAATCGTATATTCATAGATATTTAGGAAATGTAAATTCAATATGGAATTTATAAATGAAATTGGGAAAATTGGTTTAAAAATAATATCGATTTATTTTTAAAGTATGGTAGTTATATATATATATATATATATATATATATATATATATATATATATCTTGTAAAGATGTTTTGGAAAGTAAATAATTTGGAAAATTACTTGGAATCTGGTGATGTTGTGCATACCTATTGATAGTTAAATAACCGACTATCAATATTTACCTTTAAATAGGTATTTGTTGTGATTGCTTGAATTTTAATGCTACACTTATTTTTAAAAAAATAAGCGCTCACTATTCGGGTTAGCCGGGAAAGGACCTTGGGGTCGTATAACCCATTTCGAATATGTGATACGTCGTAATGGATTGCATTTGATGACCGGTGTTGAAGACCGGATATTTTTGAAAACGGAAGGATTACCGTTGAGTTACTCTGCATCGGCTGATCTTCGATATAGAGGTTTTATCACCTTTAGTGACGGGAAGTCCGAACGTGACTAGAAATTATCCGGAATGCAAGGACTTCTTTGTAAGTGCCTTCGGTTCTGTTCGAGCCTGGAACAGACTTGTATGGATTGTATGTCTGACATTACAAGTTGAGATATAAAGCTGATTTCTTTCAAATATATTTATGTTGGTGGCGGAGAATTTATTCTCTTAGCTTAACACCCTTTTCTGAGACGTACAAGCTCAGAGATTACGTAGTTGATGGTTATCAGTGATATATTCACAAATTGGTAATGTGACATGCTGAGTGTTGCTGTGAAATGATCATTGTTTGATCATCTGTGATATGATCATTTGTTTGATCATTTATCTTTGTGATCATTACTTTGATCGTTTGTTGACCCAAAGCATGGCTTTGTACCAAAGCGTGGCTTTGTGGACGAGACTTCGTCGGACCTCACACCCCGGAAATGGTCAAAACAGGAAGGATGCAGCAAGGTTATTAGGGGTAGCACCCTTTAGTGTATGTCATTCCTTCTGGATAGAGGTGGTATCATGGTATGGAGCCCAGATACTTAACCTATGTTGTTGCTGCAAATTTATTGCTTTGTGGTTGTTGGAAATCGAGGATCGTCCGATATAGATCGGTTACGATCGGGGGATGACATATTCGTGTCAGTAGTTACCCAGTTAGGGGTAACCCGGCCTTGTGTTGGCAGAGATCCGGTTTGGTTCTCGGGACGTCATTCCAGGGGCGTTTCCATGTAGCAATGGGAAGTTCCTTGGCCTGACCATTTGTTGGAAATCCAAAGAAACAATACGATCTTGTACGGTTTTAGTTGTAGAACCTATCATTCAGTTATGGTGGTGCCCCACTGTTTGGATGGTAGCTATAGTAGGCATAAGTGCGAAATGCCTATGCTGGCTAAGATTTATATCTTCACTTTCGAAATGTTTTCTACACTATGCACTAGTAATAATATCAAGTTTCTTTTTAATGCGTATCAAGCATCTTTGACTATCATAAGGAGAAATCTCCTCCGATTCTGCGTTTGCATTGTGCGTGTGTGCGGGAGGCCTTATGGTAGTCTCATTTTTAAAAAAAACATTGCGAATCTATTTTAAAATTATCCTGTTCTTTGTTTTAAAGATAAATAACTGTTTTGAGTTCTCACACCAGTCACGTGTCTGACTCGGAGTTTATTGTTTTCCTTTCTAAATTCTAGGTGTCCACCAATTTCCACACGGGCAGTCTAGAGTTAAGGTTATCAGGATATTCTGGAATTTAGGAGTTGCTGGAGGCAAGATGGATGGCGTAGCATATTACTAAGTATAGTATTTCTTTTCCGTTGTTATGTTGTTGTGCACTCTGATGATGAAATGTAATGTGATGTAATGTAATAACTGATATAGTTCTTTGTTTTAATGATATTCATTTATCTATTATATGTTGTTCCGCTGCGATTGTGAGATTCTGATATTGTTCTGTTGTTTCTTTCTTGTTCTGTTCTATCTATTTCTCTCTTCTTCTACTGCTTTCTTCTTCTTAAACCATAACCTTTCGGTTTTCCGGCATTCGATTGCCCGGCAGTTGATACAGTGGACGTATTGATGTCGGTTTTCGAGCGTCGAAAAGTCGCGTCGTTACATTGGTATCAGAGCATATGGTTAAGCGACAACCATGGTTCTGTTGGGTGTTACTCATTAGAGATAGAGTCAGTAGTACTCTAGAATGAGTTTGATGTAATAATAAATATGAGCGCGTATTTGTTAGTGAATATAAAATTGTTTGGTATTGTGTTAACTTATCGGTTGATTGTTTATAGATTCTGGTCAGTGCAGTCTAGCTAACTGTGTTGATAGGAATTTCTAAACTCTTAAACAAGATAAACTGACACGGTATTGTTTTAAAAATAGGGTAAATGTAATAATTTTACCCAAAACTATTTTTGTATAAAAAAAAGAAATCATTTCCCATAAATTATTATAGAATATGGTTTCATGGTTGTTAGGAAGTGATAATATTAAAAATTATTACCATTGATTATTGAATAAGAAATTGGAATCATAATCAAAAAAATTAATAAATAAAATCCATATACAAATGGAATTGCTGAATGTAAATTATAAATGTGATTTGTAATTAGAAATAGAATTCCAGGGAAGTATTTGGAAATGTTTTTTTTTTTGAAAGAATTTGGAAATTTTAGAAATTAAATTCCTTTTTGATTTGAAAATAATTTTCAAAGGTTTTTGGAAAAATGTTTTGAAGGAATGAAAAGCTCTAAAACTCTTTTCGGTCGTTGGAAAATAATTCCGTTGGTGATCGCGACATCATCGGTGTTCATTTTCGGGTTTCCAAAAGAGGAATTGCTACCAAATTGTTTCAAATGGAAGTTGTTTGGAAAAATTTGGATTTGGGTTTGGAAATTCAAAGGATAATTTGGATTGTTTTCAAAGAAATGGTTTTGAAACCGTTGAAAAGACTCTGGAATCCTATTTAAAATATTTATGGGAAAAATAAATAAGTTAATAATTTATACAAACTAAATTTTGATAGAAAAATTTAATTTAAAGAATGGAGTTAAATTAAAGTAAGTATAAGTGAATCAATTAAATGAAATGAATCCGAATAAAGGTAAATTTTCGAAGCCTAATACACTAAGTTGATTGGAATGAAATTATTAAGGTGAAAAATAAATTGTGAATGAATTAATAAATTTACAATTGCAGTTAAACGAAAGTTAAATTGAAAGTCGGAATTCATTTCGAATTTGTAAGCAAATAGAATTGAATTGAAATTATTGTGTTTGTGAATGAACCAATGAAGTGACATTTGTAAATAAATGAATTGAAATTGAAAACTGAATATTGACAACCAATTTGAATTGTGCGAGATGAAATGAATTAGAACTTGTAATGATTTTGTAATTGGAACTAATTTAAAATAGTGTAGTTATGAATAAAAGATAGTTGATAAAATTCAATATTCAGAAGGTAAATTGAATCCAAATGAAATTGGAAATGTAAAATTGAATGGAAATTAATGTATAACTCCAATAGTAAAGTAAAGATGATATAAGAAGCACATATCGAAATTTTGTAAAGGAAATGTGCAAAATGGTTTGAATATTGTGATTGGATATTATGGGTAGCAGGATATACAGGTGTATTAAAAGAAATGGAATTGGGATTTTGATTTCAAAGATAAAATTGAATTGCTCGATAAAAAGGTACGTATTTCAATTTCAGTATGAAATTTGGTGATTTTCTTCTCCAGCCACTTGGCTTTCTCTTTTCTTTTTGATTCTGAGGGGCCATAGTGCCATTTCGTAGTCGTACCGAGCTAGCCGCGCAAAGGAGACGCTGGCGAATTTTTTTGAAAATTTAGGGTGTTAGAAAATTTTTGAGAAAAAATTGAAAGTTTAAAATTTGATTTTGAATTTAAATTTGAATTGTTAAGAAACAATGTTGTTTGGAACCTATAATTGAAGTTGTAAAGCTAGTTGAATTGATAATGGATCTTTAATAAAAAAAAAGATTTAGGTTAGTAAGTTGATAAAATTATTTGGATTGTGAAAAATAGTAGACGAGTTAAGGACCATTTCTTCCTAACTTGTAATTTCGGGACGAAATTCTTTTATGGGGGGAAGATTGTAACGGCCCAGAATTTTGAACAACTTAAATTGAAAATATTTAATTAATTTTAAATATTTGAATGATGGTTTGACCTGAATTTCAAATTATCAATATGAATTTGGCGATTAAATTATAGAGTTTATTCTATTGAAAGTTGAATATAAATTTGAATCTTCAATTTTAAGCTGATTAAAAATATTTCAAAGGCTTGTAAAATCCATATTGATAATACTGAAGATAATAGAAGTTTCAGAATTTAAATTGAAAGTTCCTTGTTCAGTTTTAAAATTTATACCGTTTAAATTGAATTTAAAAATAGCCTTTCGAGGTACAGTCCCGGAATTCAACGAAACCAGTTCCATTGGGTCCGTAATAGTGTATTATTATCGGATTTCAAATTTCGTATTTTTTGGAGCTGTTATGTGAGCATACGGTAAGTAAATGCGTTGAAATTAAATCGAATACGATTTAAATTTTTTAAATTTAAATTTGGTCAAAATCAAAGCACGTTGCCTTCCTTTAACCATGCCTAAAATCACGCAGAGGATCACGGAACAAAATCGTGCAAACACATTCTCCCTGAAACATCTCGTACTCTTGTTCCCCCATCTCTTTTTAAAAATAATCACGCAACTTCAATTCGTTCCTCAGTTCAAAATCAAAAGGAAGAAAAACAATGGCCGAAGCCCCTCTCAGATTCAAACGAAAATAAAAATCAAAGTATGCTCGCTTTCGTTCACAAACTAAAATGGCCGCTCCTCACATCCTTGTTTTTTTCAAATCGTTCGAAGAATAATGGCAACTCCCTTTTTCCATCTCTAATTCATGAAAATCAAAATCAAGTGCTGCGTGATGATTTCGAGCTCGAGACACGTGGGTTCAAGCGAGGCGTTCACGTGGGCATTCACGTGACATAGGCGATGGCGGGTTGGGGGCACGTGGGTTCACGGTCGCACGACTAGGGTTTCACGATGGGGTCTTGCGATTTGGGGCGACTCGATGGACAGTGGCACTCGACAATGGGAATCGTCGCAGCTGCCTGGGCATCGCGTGCAACAACAGCTAGCTCGAGAAGATGGTGGCGATCTCGTTAGCACGAGAAAAGTTCGGCGAGTTCGTCGCATTTGGAATAAGGTATAAACTATTATTTATTTATTTATTATATATATAAAACAGAAATATATATACACGCCTGACAATGGAAATTATATTAATCTTATAACCAGTTCGAAATGAAAAAATAAAAATAAATACAAATTTTAAATATACTTGAAAGTTATATAAAACTAGATTTTTGGAAACCTATCAATTTATATATATATTTATATATTCAAAAAAAAGGAAGATAAATTTATTAACTTACTCGTTTAATTTATTTTTAGGAATGATTAAAGAAAAAATTTAGTTTCAAAGTTTAAATTTTTAGTTAAATAAATTTATTAAAAGAAATTGATTTAAAGATATTAATTTAAAATAAGATAATTAGTTAAAATAAATTTATTAAAGGTAAAAAAAAATTGGTTTAAATGAAACTATTAAATTAATTAAACAATCAAGAACAAAAAATTGGTTATTTGAATGGTTCGAATATTAATTTATTTGTATAATATTTTTACAAGGTCAAAATTGTGAAGAAAATCAAGTCGTAATGGAAATGGATTGCATAATGAAAAGCAAAGGTGAGAATTTCTCACTCAATTGAACAGTTTCGATTTAAATTTTAATAGTTAGATTTAAAATTTGCTTGAATGTATGTTGAATGATGATTGCAGTTATTGATTGCTGTGTGATTGTGATATTAGATATAGTAGGATATATCTATATATAGCAATATATATATATATATATATATATATATATATATATATATTGGCATATGTATATATTGGAGTTGTTGATTTCCCGCATTATATAGCGGATGAGACCCTATTGCGCCACCTATTAAGCGGATAATATTTTATAAATCCCATATACCGCGATATCCCTTCTTGAAACGGGATTGGTATTGTGCTAATATCTGTGGATGCAGGAAACAGGTTGGAGGGATCCAACTGGATTCCTCAACCATATTTATTTATTTACATATATTGTGATATTTGATTGATTATCATATCGATATATGATGTTTGGATGCCGTGATTTATTTGTTGGTTTGTTGCATCATCGGATCCATTTTTGAAGTTTAAAAAATAACGATTTTGATTTTTAAGGGATTTTTAAAGTGATTTTTGAAAATTATACGTTTATTAAATTTTCGAATTGATTCATTTTAAATAATTAAAACATTATAATTTGTGTTATAAAAATTAGGATTTTTGTGAAATATAACCAAATTAAGAATTTTTGAAATAAATAGTGATTAATTTATAAAATGGTTTAATTTGGAATTTTGAATTATTATAAAGGATGTATATAAAAGATTTTTTTTAAAAAAATTGATATTTATAAATTAAAAATATTGGAATTATAAAACGAGTTTATTAAGTGTTAAAATAAAGTATAAAATGGATTTAATTGAAAATTATAGATTTAAAAATTGGGAAGATTACAAAATGAATAGATGTTGTAAAATAAAAGATTTATAAGTAATTAACTTATAAACTGGATTTTGGGCATTTAAATGGGATATTAATAGAAATTGTTAATAAAGGAGATTTTATAAGTTGAAGTTGTTATAAAATTTAAATGAATCTTATAAGTAATAAGATTTAAAATTTGTGAAGTTTTAAAGGAACGATTTGGTAAATAAATGAATTGTAAGTACTTAACTTATAATATGGACTTTTGGTATATAATTGAGTTATATAAATTGAATTGGATTAATAAAAGAGATTTATAAATCGAAGTTTATAAATAGAAATGGAATTTATAGATATTGTTTATAAATTCAAAATCAATGAAAATTGATAAATTGAATATAGAAATTTATTTAGAAAAAAGTATATTCGCGATCTTGGATAGCGAATTATTCTTTATATAAGAATATGTAGAAATGTTGAAATTGGTTAAGGAATTTTATTCACGATTTTGGACAGTGAATATATTATTAGATAAAAAGGATATATTTTTGGGGAAGGGATATTATGAAACGAAGTTAATGATTTTAAAGACGTTTTAAAATGCATTAAGTATCGAATACATAGATTTCAACATTTATTGTTGAAATATGTGTTTTCGAAAAATAAGGAAATGGTGGACTATAACACTGTTGTTATAGTATATGATTTCCAAAGGGAAATGTTTTATATAGTATTGGGATTTATATATCTATCTTAATTTCGAATCCCTATACTAGTGATTTTGGGTTGTCGTAACAATGTTTTACGTAACATTCGTTTTGACCCAATTAAATGTGTTTAAGAGAATGTTTTCCTTAAAGAATGAAATATATACTTAACTACAGGTTAAGTATATTGAATATTTCCAAATGTTGAAAATAAATAGATTTGTGAATTACTTATTATTAAATAAGTATGGAAATATTTTTCCAATATGAAATGAACGTTTTAGAATTTATCTTTGTAAAGATAAATTGAAAGTGGATATTTGAAATCGATTTGAAAATCGTATATTCACATAAATTTAGGAAATGTAAATTCAATATGGAATTTATAAATGAAATTGGGAAAATTGGTTTAAAAATAAATATCGATTTATTTTTAAAGCATGGGAATTATTTTTTTTATATATATATATATATATCTTGTAAAGATGTTTTGGAAAATAAATAATTTGGAAAATTACTTGGAATTTGGTGATGTTGTGCATACCTATTGATAGTTAAATAACCGACTATCAATATTTACCTTTAGATAGGTATTTGTTGTGATTGCTTGAATTTGAATGCTACACTTATTTTAAAATAAATAAGCGCTCACTATTCGGGTTAGCCGGGAAAGGACCTTGGGGTCGTATAACCCATTCCGAATATGTGATACGTCGTAATGGATTGCATTTGATGACCGGTGTTGAAGACCGGATATTTTTGAAAACGGAAGGATTACCGTTGAGTTACTCTGCATCGGCTGATCTCCGATATAGAGGTTTTATCACCCTTAGTGATGGGAAGTCCGGACGTGATTAGAAATTATCCGGAATGCAAGGACTTCTTTGTAAGTGCCTTCGGTTCTATTCGAGCCCGGAACAGAATTATATGGATTGTATGTCTGACATTACAAGTTGAGATATAAAGCTGATTTCTTTCAAATATATTTCTGTTGGTGGCGGAGAATTTATTCTCTTAGCTTAACAACCTTCTCTGAGACGTACGAGCTCAGAGGTTACGTAGTTGATGGTTATCAGCGATATATTCCCAATTTGGTAATGTGACATGCTGAGTGTTGCTGTGAAATGATCATTGTTTGATCATCTGTGATATGATCATTTGTTTGATCATTTATCTTTGTGATCATTACTTTGATCATTTGTTGACCCAAAGCATGGCTTTGTACCAAAGCGTGGCTTTGTGGACGAGACTTCGTCGGACCTCACACCCCGGAAATGGTCAAAACAGGAAGGATGCAGCAAGGTTATTAGGGGTAGCGTCCTTTAATGTATGTCATTCCTTCTGGATAGAGGTGGTATCATGGTATGGAGCCCAGATACTTAACCTATGTTGTTGCTGCAAATTTATTGCTTTGTGGTTGTTGGAAATCGAGGATCCTCGGATATAGATCGGTTACGATCGGGGGATGACATATTCGTGTCCGTAGTTACCCAGTTAGGGGTAACCCAGCCTTGTGTTGGCAGAGATCCGGTTTGGTTCTCGGGACGTCATTCCAGAGGCGTTTCCATGTCTCAATGGGAAGTTCCTTGGCCTGACCATTTGTTGGAAATCCAAAGAAACAATACGATCTTGTACGGTTTTAGTTGTAGAACCTATCATTCACTTATGGCGGCGCCCCACTGTTTGGATGGTAGCTATAGTAGGCATAAGTGCGAAATGCCTATGCTGGCTAAGATTTATATCTTTACTTTCGAAATGTTTTCTACACTATGCACTAGTAATAATATCAAGTTTCTTTTTAATGCGTATCAAGCATCTTTGACTATCATAAGGAGAAATCTCCTCTGATTCTGCGTTTGCATTGTGTGTATGTGCGGGAGGCCTTATGGTAGTCTCATTTTTTTTAAAAACATTGCGAATCTATTTTAAAATTATCTTGTTCTTTATTTTAAAGATAATAACTGTTTTGAGTTCTCACACCAGTCACATGACTGACTCGGAGTTTATTGTTTTCCTTTCTAAACTCTGGGTGCCCACCAATTTCCACACGGACGGTCTAGAGTTAAGGTTATCATGATATTCTGGAATTTAGGAGTTGCTGGAGGCAAGATGGATGGCGTAGCATATTACTAAGTATAGTATTTCTTTTCCGCTGTTATGTTGTTGTACACTCTGATGACGAAATGTAATGTGATGTAATGTAATAACTGATATAGTTCTTTGTTTTAATGATATTCATTTATCTATTATATGTTGTTCCACTGCGATTGTGAGATTCTGATATTGTTCTGTTCTATCTTTTTCTCTCTTCTTCTACCTCTTTCTTCTTCTTAAACCATAACCTTTCGGTTTTCCGGCATTCGATTGCTCGGCAGTTGATACAGTGGACGTATTGATGTCGGTTTTCGAGCGTCGAAAAGTCGCGTCATTACAAGGAAGAAGAAGAAATTAGAACTAAAATATTACGTGGTTTAGATTCAAACTTCCACATCCCATGTTTTATAACTCCCTAAACCGTTATTTTAGTGGACCTAGGCTTATTAAGTTAACCAAAACCCATAACTAAAAGTACTCGTATCTCCTTCATACCTACTCCGGTTCGGATAAACTAATATACAATCTTGTCAAAAAATAAGCTATGCACAATGATACGGTTCTTATCACTTAATTTCAACATCTTTGAGCTTGCCTTGATTGACATTCTTCGTCGATTGTACTTTAAAAGCCTATAATATAGTGGTATTCAAAAATGCTGCCTCAACTAAACTTTTGAACAATTCTTTCATAGGAATTCGACTAAGTGCTGATTCCCTAAGTGGTGAACTTAACCCTTTTGCAAACTTTATTGCCTTCTTGGGTGCTGTATCGATCAATTAAAACTAAAATTTGTGAACTCGTTAAAACTATTAGTGTACTTCTTTACAGCGGAATTTCATTGTTTGGGATTTATAAACTTCTCAAGCATCACTACCCTTTCGGCTTCAAATAATTTTTTTTGCCTCAAATCTCTTCTTAAAGTCAATCCAGGAGGTTTCATTTCCATTGACTTCCTATATAGCAACCTCTCACCGGTTAATTGCTTCCCCTATAAGTGCCAACAAGCAAGTTGCTTTTTTACCTTATCACTAAAATTTAGCATACTAAAAGTCCCGTCGTATGTACAAAACCAAGCTCGCATCTCCAAAAAAGCATATGTTCCTTTATACGGCTTGCTACCCATATTCATAAAGTACTTACCCAACTTTGGAATATTCGGTCACGACATAACATTTTCATTTTGTACCATATTTACAAGTGCCCCTTAACTAACGGTGTCCTGGTTTCTAGCATGAAGATAGAGGCAAAACTATAGTTGAATGTTTACACTCGGCACTTCCCTAACTTCATTTCTAATGCTAGTTTCAATAGGGTTGCTCATCTCTACTATCTGTAAAATTAGATTCAATATTAGAACCTTGCATAGTAGTAAATAAAAATGGTAAACATAAACCCAGAATTAAATGTCATAGGCCCATTTACTTTAATTAATATAAATATATATATGCATACATTACATAAAAATATACAATTATGTTTTCTCTATACATCCTAAACTATAACACTAATACTAAATGTAATGAACTGACTTTTCATGACCATATGATCGAATCATATGCGTTGTAAAATTAAAAGCTAAATTGTTTGAAACAAAATAATATACAGATAGCTAAGCTTCTACTAACATTCAAACTCATAAAGGAATGGATCAAAATATGTTATAAGCAAAAAACATAAATCCCACCTATATACATTACACATCATTCAGACATACAAAAAGATTATCACACTACATATATATACAGCAAATGCAAGTAAACGGGTAACATCAGTAAACGTCTTCATAGTCACCATCTTCAAATGCCACACAAACTAAGCTTACTCTGTTAAACTATAGTGTATGAGTAGGGGGAGATCAGATACATATATCTGGTGGGTAAAACATTATCAAGTATGTATTGTTAACATAATTTCATAAACATTATATGAGAGATAACACTGACTGTACCTAAAATCCATCTCACCTACATCTAAAGTGTTAGTCTATTATAATCATCACAAATAGAATTGTTATGTTAAACTTTAACAACATTAAACATACAATGGAGTTAGTTAAAAATGGACTAACCCATCTACACATAAGAGAGAAAAAGAGTTAGTTAAACATATACTAACCAATCAATACATACAAGAGTTAATTAAATAGCGACTAACCCAAGGATATAGTTAAACATTGACTAATCCCATAAACGTTAATAGGAAATGAGTTAGGTAAATGCAAACTAACTCCTGTACACACAAAAGATATGTAAACACAACCTAACTTCTTTAAAATATGTTTGACTCAATCATTATCACGCACAACCATCGAAGCACATTTCCAAAAAATATAGCACTTCTCGATGTCCCAAAGAAACTAACACATTGCCGTTATCTATTTTGTATCATCCTTGCTGAAGTAAAAATGCTTTAGAATGTCCACGTTCAACCTGGCAATTTGAACATGCACCAATGGACCGGTGAACCCAACACCGATGGATTAGTGTACGTTTGAAATGCACAGTAAATGCTTTCATTTAAACATTTTCATCCCTATTTCCTTCATTATTTTCTATTTGGTATATTTCCACACCTCCAAAACATCATTGCCTACTGTGCTAAATTTCCCTATACCATATATATATATATATATATATATATATATATATATGTATATATATATATATATTAACCATATGTCCATGATTTTTATCCAGACCATCATAATTTCATCATTTTACACTAATCTTCATCTCTATCGTCAACTTTACCCTAAATCAATTATCATTAAGACTACCTAATCCTATCATTACTTCAGTATTTATCCACTAATCCAATTTTACCCAAATTGAACACCCAGTGATCAAAATTAGTAATCAAACAACGAATACTACTTTCATGTGAATACTACATAACCCAATAATAATTTGCACTTACCGACCACCTACCTACCTACATCGCCAAGCTCTAGAAATCACCTAATTGCTCTCTAATTCTGTGCTAATACATTTAGAAATGGGCTTTCTATCAATTAGAAAGCCATCGAATTATATCATAATAAAATACCGCAAGTGCAGGGCGTACAATTGTAGTTTGTATATAACTACAGGTCGACCCACAAAGAAAGAGAATTTTCAAATTACTCAATCAAACTATCTCAAATATTTTAAAAATATGTTAGTTTAAAATTGTAGAAAAACTAGGGAAAAATTGGAATAAAAATAATGAGATTAAAAGGAAATTTAGACGTAAATCCACTCTCACATTTAAATAAATCAACATATGACAAATTTATAAAGTCTTTTTTTAACCCAAATAGAATTAGTTGATGTATTTATTTTAAGTATGGTTATTTGTGATATTAACTAAAATAACTTAAACCATCAAATTTTAATACATCAACCAATTATCAAATTTAATGAAAATGATTATGAAGTTAAAAGTAATATCTATTTTAAGCATGATTTATTTACCATCTTTGATCAAGTAATATGGAACATCGAATTTTAATTCTACTTTTAACTTCATTATCAAAATCAAATAATTAGATGAAGATGTAACTTGAGACTACATTTGATTAAGTATAGCCTATTTGTGATTAACAAAATAAGCTATCAAATTCATTCATAAACATCAAACTTCCATTTGCATCTAAATTTACATTAAGCACAAAAACAAGAGAATATAAATGAAACTATTATGTTGAATTTACAGAGATTCATTACCCCTAAATTGAAGGGATTTAGATTCTCATCCTTGAATTCATTTCAACAAAAGTGGAGTTCAACATAAACAAAAAGAAATGAAATACTGGTTAAAGAGAAAGGGGGGCTAATTAATTGCATAAAATAAATTCACACTAATTTGCAAAAAAATAAATCTAATATACTTGCATCAAATGAAGGAAAAGCATGAAATAAAATAACACAAAAGAAAATCATGAAATAAAACTGCATAAAAGAAAAGGTTGAGAAGCCATTAAAGAGAACATAGCTTTTATTTCTATTTTTTGCCACAACTATAAGCCTTCTTTTATGAAACATAAAAGGGTATTTATACAAGTTTCAAAACCTTAATATTTTAGGGTGCTACGAAAACTACTATTTACTTTGTGTGGCCTTCAAGTCATCATTAATAATTAAATAATCCCCATTAACATTATACATGAATTGGTTCATTAGCAAGTGGGTAGGTTGGCTCCTCCGTGAAGAATTATATCTTTCTTTCCTTCTTTCTTGGCTTCCAAATGTGTACGTGCATTGGTTCATGACGCTATTTCGCACTTGCACTCAATTTGCTACCAAAAATTGAATGTGCAAATAAATTTTCTCAAAATTAATGCATGCACGAAATTATCGTTTTGTCCAAATGTAGATAAGTGAATGATGACTTGACAACACTTTTACAAATTGGTCAAAACATGTAAAGTACTATAATATGTCATTTATTTTAACAGAAGAAGATTAAGTATGAGAGTAAAAATATACATTTTTACATGCACATCAAATACCTCCATACTTATCTTTTTGAATAAAAGTAAAATTAATATAAAACTAATATACATCCACTTTCATAAGAAACATGATTGCATTAAGAACATGAAATAAGCCGTTAAACCTCTTGGTGTCCATAGTAGAATGAGTGTTGTCTCATGAGCATTTTCAAGGAAAACTGCCTACAAAATGCAATATGCGAATTCCTGTTGCAAAAGAGACAAATGCAAGTTTTATTTACAAAATAAAGAATTTACTTTTCAATCAACATTGGATAGTAATATACAAGTATAAGTCATCATCAAGAAATTTCAGTCCTTTACTAATCAAAACTTCTAACAAAAATGAAGTTATCATTACATTTCGACTCTATCTTAGCTAGTTGTTTCGATGGATAATATAATGCAACTAAGAAATCAATTTTAATTGATTTCCAAAGTTTGCAAAGCGGTATCTTCATCTCATTTTGTATAATTAGTCAAATCGATAAAATCAAAGTAATGCTTAGGTTTCAACTACTCACTCTTTCTCTATTTGTAATTTTTTTGTTAATATTAAGATTATTATTTACATACACCTAACTCAGAATACTGAGGCCAGATATATGGTTCATGCACTGCCTTGCATGCATGTATGAGAAGAGTACATAGCGTGGCTTGTGTCCATAGCTAGGTGTGTACATTTGATTTTAGGTATTAATTATTATTACATTATTGCATTTTTATATATACATACCCCTAACTTATATAATACTGAGGCTAGATATACCATTCATGCATTGCCTTGCGGCTTACATGAGAAGAGTAATAAGCATGGCGAGTGTACACACTTATGTGCGGACACCTAACTCTAGGTTTTATATCTTTTGTCCTTTAGAAGAGAGAGTTAAGCAAAATCATCGTAGCACCACTTAACTTTAAAGATTTTAAAAATATTAAAGTACGTACTTTAAATCGACCACTTTTTAAACGAAAACTACAATTAAGAGTACAATTCATAACCATCACCTAAGAATCACCTTATATACTGGTTACACCATAGTTGCTTGTAATTTAAACTTTTTAATTTTATTATTCGTTGAGACAAGTACTTTTCCAAAAATAACAATCTAATGACCAAAACTGTATGCTTACTCTATCTTTGCCTATTTGACAGTAAATTAATAAGCAATTTCTTTAATAAAGGGAAAGAAAATGCAAAAACCAAATCATGTGAAACCAAAATAAATAAGAGAATCCCCCACCCCACACACTTGATTTTTACCGTGTCCCCATAATCAATGCATGTTATAATGAGGGTAAAGGAGAAAAAAATATAAATATTTTCAAGCGAGGGTTAAAATTCCTTACTAAAAGTAGTACGGCTGATGAAGAATCACGAGGTCCTACTCTTGGTTACTTTCTAATTCCAAGTAAGGCTATAAACAATGACCATTGACCTTAAAAATTGATCCATCCATTGGACTTTCTATTCCTATCCCACCATGTGAAAAAATAGTACATACCACGTACGATTTTGTCCTTCTCGAT
The DNA here is from genome assembly GCA_030765085.1 of Allium cepa. Taxonomy (NCBI): domain Eukaryota; kingdom Viridiplantae; phylum Streptophyta; class Magnoliopsida; order Asparagales; family Amaryllidaceae; genus Allium; species Allium cepa. The sequence continues at coordinate 10,461,993 of CM060932.1, forward strand.
TTTAATTTACCTAAAAATAAAGGAATTTGAGAGTCATACAAAAGAACTTTTTGATTTGGCGAAAATGTTTTTCATAGGATTGACTTGTCATGAAGAACTTTTGTTTTTTTCCTTGTTACTTTTCACATTTTCATACGTGTCGTTCCTGATCTCTTCTAATTCATTGAGTTGCAATTTTCTGTTTTCTCCAGCAATTACAAGATCAAAGTTTATGTTCTTTATTACCCATAATGCTTTATGTTCAAGCTTGACTGGCAAGTGACACATTTTACCATACACTAATCTATAAGGGGCATCCGGAGTTTAGTTTTAAAAGCAACTCTGTAAGTCTCAAGCACATCTGTCAATTTTTAAGACCTGTCTTTCTTTTTTTATTAAAAGTTTTCTCCAAAATTTGTTTTATTTGTTGATTTAAAATTTCAACATGACCGCAATTTAAAGATGCTAAGGAGTGGATAACTTATGGCTTATCGAGTATCTCCACATTGAACTTTGAAAGATTGATTACAAAAATGGGTTCTGCTACCACTTATTATTGTGAAAGGTGTGCCAAACCTAGAAAAGATGTTTTCTTTTATGAATTTCAAATAACCTTATGGTCATTTGTTTTACACATAACGACTTCAACCCATTTAGAAATGTAATCGACGGTAAGAAGAATCTAAAGATTTTCAAAAGAGTTGGAAAACGGTTCATAAATTCGATTCCCCAAATGTCAAAGATTTCAATCATTAGGATTGGGGTCAACGGCATTACGTTTCTTTCATGATTTTTCCTAAAATTTGACAACGATCATGCACTTTACAAAATTTTAACGTGTTTTTGAAAAGTGTAGGCCAATAAAAGCTACATTGGAGCACCTTTTCCCCAGTTTTATTAGGACTGAAATGTTCACCACAAGCTTGGTTATGAAAAAACGAAAGAACATTCTTGGATTCACTATTCAAAATACATCATCGGATGATTTGACCGGGATAATATTTTAACAAGTATGGATCGTCCCAATAGAAATATTTCACTTAGGATACAAATTTGTATCTATCTTATTTGGACCAAAATGAAGGAGTTTCCTTAGTGACTAAATAGTTCACAATATCAGCAAACCGATCGATGGAAACTAAAAAGAGTTGATCATCGAGAAAATTCTCATTGATGGGTAAAGAAGATGGTGTGTTTGAAAGACGAGACAAGTGATCGGATTTGACATTGTCAGATCCTTTTTTGTCTTTAACTATAGGATCAAATTCTTGAAGTAACATGATCTAATAAATCAAAAGAGACTTAGCAATCTTTTCAGAAAAAAGGTACCTATGAGCGGATGGTTAGAGTAGGCCGTAATGTGTGAACCTATCAAATACAGTCTAAAATTTTCTAGTGCAAAAACTACGGCTAGAAGCACTTTTTCGATGGTTGTGTAGTTAAGTTGAGCATTGTTCAAAGTCATATTAGCATAGTAGATAACGTTAAGGATTTTGTTGATGCATTGTCCTAAGACATCACTAACTGCAAAGTTAGAAGCGTAGCACATAATCTCGAAGGGAAGATCCCAATTAAATGAGTGGATGATTGGAGCAGAAATGAGTTCATTTTTAAGGTGTTCAAAAGATGAGAAACAATCAGAATTAAAATTGAACAGGATATCATTTCCTAAAAGTGTGGTCAAGGGCCTAGCAATTTTACTGAAATCTCTTACAAAGCATCAATAAAACTAGCATACCTTAAAAGTGATCAAATATCCTTAACCAATTTGAGAATGGGTAGATATGAGAGAACATCAACTTTTCTTTATCAGTGCTCTTATTTGAAATTATATATCCAAGGATTATGCCATGTTTGACCATAAAGTGGCATTTTCCCAATATAAAGTTAAGTGTTTTTCTTTGCATCGATTTAGTACTAACTCAAGATAATGTAGTTGTCCACCCAAAAAAATGATCAACACCCAAAAATTAGATGAAAGCACCAATTCAGATTAAATAAACACAAAAGTAGTAGAAATCTTAGAGCAAGCAAGTAAAGATGACAGAAAAGTAAAGAACACGCAAGAATTTTTATAGTGGTTCCCATACACGTGCCTAAGGACCGTTCGACTCAGAGCGTGCCCAAAGACCGTTCGAATCAGAGCGTACACATGTAAGCGGCCTGAGGTTATTATTGTCATTATTTATCAATGCTAAAAGAAAACTATAAGAAAAGAAATGAAAAGGCAAAGTGCAAGAATTGGTTTTGATCCCCATACATCCCAATCATGGAATTGTCTTCCGATGGAATAACTTCATTCTGTCCCGATTCCATGGGTGAACTTCTGTTTCTAGCTCCTGCTATCATGCCTTCTTATTTTGATTTGCCACCTGGCTCCCACGTCGTTTGTTTTAAGTACTAAAGCTTATCTTGATCCTAATTGGTCGTGCCTCCAAGTTATGGGGACATTGCTTTAGTTTGCTTTTCTCTATCCCAGATGCACTTGTATTGGTTTCTGGTCTTTTGTTTTGGATTCCAGTAGTTCCAACCATTCCTTCTTGATCCATCCTTCTAAATAATCCTTCCGATATTTCCTGCTGCTAATCCATTGTTCCATCTTGTATTTCTTTCATCATTTTTTCCATTTTTTCTTCGGTCGTATAGTTAAATTGATGAGAATTTAGGACACCTTCGGGTTTCCCTCATGCGTTGGTTGGCTTCCTTCATTCTTAGATCTAGTGTTTTGCCTCTTCATCTTCTTCAAACCTCATATTGAAGCTTCAAGTCTTCAAATCTAGTTCTTCCTAGTGAAACCACAAAAATGTAAACCCAACAAATAGATCAATACCTAGAAATTAGATGAAAGCACCAGTTCAGATTAAATAGAAATAGAAGTAGTAGAATTCCCAGATCAAGTAAAGATAACAGAAAAGTAAAGAATACACAGGAATTTTTATAGTAGTTCTGCAATCTCTAGCCTACGTCCACTTTATAGTTTATTATTCATATCTTCTCTTAGGATTACAATGAACTATATCTGATCTAGCCAGAATCCACTGGATCCTAAGTTTATAATGAAGATTAAGAGTGTTTATGAATCACTATACTAAGGATTTGCTGATCTAAGTCCTAGAATAATAAATAGTTGTTTCGTGGGTGACTCTAATGGAGGACATATTAGAGGTAAAGAAATGGTAGAGTTTCTGTGGCTAGAGAACTCGGGTCCTATTTTGGTTGCTCCATGCCTTGTATTTATAAGGAAAACGGTCACGTTGAACCAGAAATCCGTCTGGGACAGAGTCCAAATAGTAGCCCGAAGCAGGGTGCAAAGTTGTAGGATCTCCCGAGTTAACCACAAAGGTCAATATCGACCTCTCAAGTTGGCGATGACTTCTCTCTGAAGTTCTTATCACTTCGAACCTTCTTGTATACTTCTTCTTACTTTATTTTAAGCTATCCCATACTATTTCCATCGACTGTTAGTCGTCTTAAACCAGTCGATACCTACCTCTTTACAAAATTTCTCAATATCAGCGTATTTCCTAAGAGGTCGATAGCGACTTTTTTCCTTAGCTCGAAATGACTTATACTCTTTTGCAACACTCTTCTAATTCCACATGGAGGTGTCCCAAAATGTTCCTAACATCTATGGAGTTAACAAGAGAGGTCGGTACCTACTTGAGAAGTCGGTGGTGACCTCTCTCCTTAGTGTATTTTTCATTCAAATTTCTTAAGCATGCATGGAATAGGTAGATAATGACTCGTATAAAGTTTTAGTGGGAAATACTAAGCCAAAAAATGTCTTCAATGACATGATCATGCCGGTACTGACATGTTTGGTTAACTTATTTTCGATAGAATTTTTCTAAGATATTTCGTTGCACTATCTAAGTGTGCTTGCCAATTTTCAGGTCATTTCGTCCTCGTTTGAATTTTCTAATTCCAGTTGAAATCTTCTTTGCTTAAAAGTGGGTTAACCTTTGCCCCCTAAAAGTATGCCTTTTGAAACCTAAGGTGTGTTTTGCTCAAGAAGAAGTTTCAATAATTAGTCTTCGATAGTTGAGCTCTACGGCTGCTTCAATCTTGGTGAATCAACTAATTCCTTCGAATCCTCTTATCAATCATGAGTCATTCCAAACCTGTTATAGCTTAAGACTCTAGATTCTGCTTAAGTATAGTTTACACATCAACATCATTCTTATTTCATTCGGAGTTATTGCATCACATACCAAAACCATCCCGTGTTCATCCAAGATTTACATCGTTATAATTCCAATTTCGTTCAAAGTTATTACATTATTTATAAAAATCGTCCTGTATTCATTTAGAATTTAACTGTTTTATTCAAATTACTAGACGTACAAATTCTTTTATTTAATATATATCCATTCTAGGGTTGGATCTCTCTGGATTGTTTTATATTCATTTTAATGCATGATCTTTCCGGATCGTTTTGTATTCGGTTTAATGTGCGATCACTTCAGATCGTTTAATATTCACGTTAAGGGGACAATCTCTCTAGATCATTTAGTGTTTACGTTTGGGGGATGATTTCTATGGATTATTTATAGTTTAAGTTAAGGGGATGATCTCTCTAGATAGTTTAGTATTCTATTTAAGATTTGACCTCTCTAGTTGTTTATCGCCTAATATAAGGTTTTGATCACTCTGAATCCTTGTTGAGTTCGCTTGCTCTCCGGCAGAGAAACTCAATACCAAGCAATCCCACTTGCTTACTCTCCGGTGAGGGGACTTACTTTCGATACAAGCCGATCCATTTGCTCTTCGACAAGGGAGATTTCACCTTGCACTTTGATCTCGTCTCTCCAGTCGAGATTTAAAGCGATCAATAGTAGCCATCAAGTTCAAGTGGATTTTTCAAATGTAAAATAACCAGAAATCTTAATTGTTCATCCAAGATATCCGATTCAGAGCATGCATAGAGGCCAATCTAGGTCTCATACACGTGTATGCGGTCCAAGGTTATTATCGTCATAAGTAGTCATCTCAGGCATCCGACTTAGAGCGTTCCTAAGGAATGCTAGGGATCTCGTACATGTGTAAGCGGCCTGAGATTATTGTTGTATCTATTGATCCATGCAAAAAGCAAAACACAAGAAAGGAAATGAAAAGGCAAAGTGCGAGAATCGACGTTCATCCCAATCATGGGACTTTCATTCGATGGAAGTCTATCATCCATGACTTCATTCTATCCCCCACTCCAACGGTAAGCTTCTGTTTCCAACTCTGACTGCCATGCCTTCTTATTTCGATTTGCCACTTTAGCTCCAACATCGCCCGTTCCAAGCACTATAGCTTATCCTAAATCCAAATTGATCGTGCCGCTGATTTGTGGGAGCATTCTTTTAGTTTATTTTTCTCTATCCCCAGATGCTTCTGCATTGGTTTCTAGTCTTTTGTTTTGAATTCCAATAGTTCCAACTATTCCTTATTGATCCATCCTTTTGAATAATCTCTTCAGCATTTCTGTCAATCCATTATTCCATCTTGGATTTCTTTTATTATTTTCTCTATCTTTTTCTGGTCATGTAGTTGAATGATGAGAATTTGGTAACACGTCCTAGTTTCCCCATGCCCTGGTTGGCTTCCTCTATCCTTAGATTTGGTGTTTAGCCTCTTCATCTTCTTCAAATTTCAGATTCAAGCTTCAAGTCTTCAAATCTAGTTCTTTTCAGTAAAAGCACAAAAATGTGAACTCACACCCAAAAATCAAATGAAAGCACCAGTTCAGATTAAATAAACATAAAAGCATTAGAAATTCTAGATCAAGCAAGTAAAGATATCTGAAAAGTAAAAAAAACACAACTCTCTGGATTAGAATGAATTATATTAGATCTAGACACAGTCTTGTGGATCCTGGGTTTACAATATGGATTAAGAGTGTTTGTGAGTCACTAGTACTAAGGATTTACCGATCTAAGTCCTGGAATAACAAATAGTTGTTTTCTAAGTGACTCTAATAGAGGAGAGATTAGAGATAAAGAAATGGTAGAGTCTCCGCAGTCAGAGAATTTAGATTCTATTTTGGTTGCTCTATGGATTTTATTTATTGGGGAAATAGTCAAATTAGGCCATAAATCCATCTGAGGCAGAGTCCAAATAGGAGATCGAAGTAGTTTGCAAATTTGCATGATCTCCCGAGTTAACCATAGAGGTTGGTACTGACCTCTCAAGTCAGTGATGACTTCTCTTTGAAGCTCGAATCACTTCGAACCTTCTTGTATCCTTCTTCTTACTTTGATTTAAGGCGTCTCATGCAATTTTCATTGATCACTGGTTGTAAAAAACAAGTCGATACCTATCTCTCTCTAAATTAACTCAGCATCAGCCTATTTGCCTAAGAGGTCGGTGGTGAATGCTTTTCTTAGCTCGAAATGACTTGTACTCTTTTGCAGCACCCTTCTAATTACAAATAAAAGTGTCCCAAAATGATCGTAACATCCACGGAGTTAACAAGAGAGGTCGGCACCTACTTGGGAGGTCGGTGGTGACCACTCTCATTAGTATATTTTTCATTCAAATTTCTTGAGCATGCATGGAATAGGTAGACAATGACTCCTGTAGAATTTGAGTGGGAAATAATAAGCCAAATTCGACGACCCGTACTTTTTGAGCATTTGAAATCGAATTATTTAATTGATTTTAAATATTGAAAAGTTAATTTTTAACTTGAATTCAAATATCACTATTTATTTGATTATTAAATTATAGAATTAAATAATTTGAAATTGGGTAAAATGTTGAATCTAGAATTTTAGGCTTATTAAAAATAATCTGAAGGCTTGTGAAATTTATATTGATAATACTAAGGATAATAGAAGTTGTAAAACTGAATTTAACAGTGATTTGTTCAGTTTTGAAATTTTACCCTTTTAAATTGAATTTAAATAGCCTTCCAAGGCATAGTCGTGGAATTCGACGAAACTAGTTCCATTGGATCCGTAATATTGAATTATTATCGGATTTCAAATTTCGTTTTGATCGAAGTTGTTGTGTGAGCGTACGATATATAAACGCGCTAGAATTAAAATCAAAAATTAAATACTTTAATTCGATTCAAAAAGCTATCTTTTCCATACGATTGAATTCGGAATCGAAACTTTTTCCATTGCGTTAGGAATAGGGATATAACATTAGGAACGCCTAGCGGCATGCCTCGATGGGAATTTGAAGTTGTAAGTTGCATTTTCAAGACAATTTGCATCTGGAAAAAAAATTAATTATAAAAAATATATAAATAAGCACTATAGCAGCCAAGACAGCACGCCGATTTCCTTTCGTATTCGTGTTCCCTCTTTTGATGACATCACGCGTCCCTTCTTTTCTATCATTTCCTTGCTCCTCTTACAGATCCACGCAACAGATAAATCATCCCAGCTACTTCATTTTATAATCGTTCAAAGCAAGGAAGAACGAAAAAGAAAACAAAAAAAATATCGCGTATGCCGCCCCACTTTTATTCAAAACCCTTCCAATCAAACTAAAAATTAAAGTTCAGAAAATAAATAAGGCCGCGACCTATTGCGGTAACTCCTCGTTCAAAAATCAAATCCCTTCCCATGCCTTAGGATCGTGTTTGCAACCATTTGATTTCTCAATCTCGAGTACACGGAGGTTCGAGCGGCAGCTTCTTTGATGTTCGAATTGGAGGTTGCAAGGGGGGTTTTGCTTAGCTAGGGTTCGCGTGCGTTGAGGCGTTTGGGCTGCGTACGAGGGGCTGGTTGCGAGCGTAGTGGCGAAATTGATAGGCGAGTTCCATCTCGCGTGTGAAGATGGGAAATAAGAAAGCTGCGCGCGTGGATGAGGAAGTCAGGCGCGGCGTCGCGAGCCAAGTAGGAGGGTTGTCGATGGATAGTAGCCGATGCGTGGGGGATATTCGAGACCGATACAGGGAGTTCGAACAATCTAAGAAAGGAGCCTTTTGGGCAGAGCTTGTTTTGGGTATGTAATTTTATAAGTTTAAATTTAATTTATGTTTGGTTTTAGATCTAATTATCTTCGGAAAAAAATATAGATCAGTAAAGTTTTATAAAGAAATTTATTTTCTTAAATTTATAGATTCGTATATATGTATATATGCACACATTCGAAATATATATTGATAATTTGAAATATAGATAATTTGATGGGTATATGCGGAATTTAAATTTATATATACCCCACTGTTTTAAAAATAAATTTTACAATAAGGAAATTCTGTGTCTGTTAGGAAGTTTTTAATTTTTAGGTTAATCGTAATTTAATTTAAATATGTATATTAAAACAGTAAAATATATGTATAGATTAGGAATATATAATACTTCAACTAGCTGGTTCAGATAAAAACAAAAATAATAAAATAAAACATACACACATTTTAAGTCTATCTATTATTTTAAATAATGTATTTTAGTTATTAATTTGATTAATAAACTTATTTGATTTATTTAGCCACCGAAGGGTTTTAAGAGGAAAATCATTGGTTGATTAAATTTATAAAATGGAAATAAATTGTTCAATTTATTTCAAAGTGTTAATAAATCGTATGATTGTTATATAAGGTCAAAATCTGATAGAAGCAAGCCGAGTTGGATCGGATTGCAAAACAAAAATCAAAGGTGAGTTGATCTCACTCAGCTAAATTTAAATTTAAATTTAAATGATTAATTTAAATAATTGTTTGAATGGTTGAATTGATTGATGTGCTATAGTATGGTATGTTTTGGAATTGGTATTTTATATTGTGCTAACGTTTGTAGATGCAGGGAAAACAGGTTTGAGAGATCCAACTGGATCCCTCAATATTTATTTAAATTATTTAATACCCTCTATTGTGATTATTTGATATTCTATGATGAATTATATTGGAATATAGAATGCTATGGTTTGATTGGATATAATTGGGTATAATGAATTACCAAAAATATATAAATTGGAATTTGGAAAGAAAATGAAAGAAGTGAATTGTAAGGTAAAAAAAATTCAGAATAAATGTAAGAATGAATTGGAAAAGAAATACAGTGACTTTAAGTTTCAAATAAATAAATCCCAAGTTTGGAAAGGAAATTTGAATAAACAGCAAGTCAATGAATTTTAATCTTCAGTGATATTATTTAAAAGAACAAGACTTTTTTTTAAATTTTAAATTTAAATTTTGAAAAGAATAAAGTAGAAATTGGGAAAAATCTGAAATTTGTACATTTCAGTTAAAAGATTTAAAATCAAACGGAAAATAATAATAATAGTAAAGTTCATAATTAATGAATTTTGAAATGAACCAAGAAAGTAAAGAAATTTATTTCAAATGGAATAAATTGGGAATAAATTTGGAAAATTGATTTAAGTGATTGAGATTGGAAATTCTCCCTGGGTAACCAAGTACGTTTTCAAAGTAAATTTTTAAATATAAGTTAAAAGTTTTAAAGTTGTTTTAAAAAGTATGTTTTGAAAAATTTATTATTTCTAAATATTTAAATTCTAAAGTAAGTATTTTCTTTTAATCTATTATAGAAGTAATTATTTAAAAGTGACTTAGTATTTTGTTTTTAAAAAGTGAAAATCTAGTTTTATATTTTATTAAGTAACCTTATTTTCAAATGTTCATATAGTATGTATTTTTAACAAATTATTGTAGTAGTTTTGACTTATATGTTTTAAAATATATTTTAAAGTAAAGTGTTTTAAATTATTTTAAAAATCTAGTTTTGTGCCTGGTGATTTCAGTGGAGAGGAGATATTTGGGAAAGTTTATTCTGAAAAAGAAAGATGTTTTGAAAACTGTTTTCAAAGGGTTGAAACTAGAAATATATCTTGTGAAGATATTTTGAGGTTAATAAATAATTTGGGAGATTATTTATTGTTTGATGGTTCTTTGTGAATGTTAATTGATAGTTAAATAACCGACTATCAATATTGGACAAATGCACTGATCGTTTCGAAGAGACCGGGATCGAGGTTAATTTCTCGAAAATCACTTCGATCAGGTTTGTACGTTTTCATGGAAAAACAAGTTTGGATTCGAAGATGGAGCAGTGAAGTGAAAGGGCTAGTCGCTACTAATCCTGAGGATATTTCTAAAATGGATGTAGTAGGAATAGTGCCTTCGGTTCCGTTCGAACCCGGGACGAACTTGTACGGATGAATGCTTTCGGAACATCGTTAAGAGGATGATGGGCATTCTAAGTGAGACAGTCTAAAAAAGTAACGCTTAGCCTCCAGCCTCATCAACCGGGAATGACTGAAAATCAAGGGTTATGCAGCAAAGCTAGGTAGGTAGCACCCAAGCAGGGTGAGGCCATCCCTGTCTAGATGTCCCTTTTTATTTTGGCTTAGTGAGCGGTTGCTGATCCCAACTGCGGGGCGATCTTACTCGGGATTATCCAGTAAGGGGTAGTCCGGTCTTGTGTTGCAGGGGAGCGGGCGTACTTCTCGGTACTGTGATCTAGGCCATGTACTGTGATAGGTTGTGACATCCCGGGATTATTGGCAGTATTATTTTAATAAATATTTAATTTAATATGTTAAAATACAATTTATTATTATTTTAAATATATATATATGTGTGTGTGTGTGTGTATTTGGTAGAAACAGTGGTTTGGAATTTAAAATAAAGAGTTCTAAATTTTTAAAAATAAAATAAAATAAAACATATCTTATACACATTAAAATAAAGTAAACTCTACTTATAAATATTTGATCTAAACTTATAAATATTTGATCTAAACTTATATTTAAGATATAGTCTAGGGTAATAATGGTTAAATAAAATAGATCTTATCAATATAAAATTTAAGTATAAACAAATATATTATTTGAAAATAAATATAATTATTATAGGCTTAAGAAGACATGATATTGACATAAGTATAAAAATAAATATTTAAGTTAAAAATAAGTATGTAAGTAAAAAATAAAATAAAGGCAGCTAAGACAAATTATATCGTCATGTAAATTATAAAGTAAACACATTGATAAAATCCAACACCCATTTAACTGTAGAACATCATACATATTACAAGCGTAAGACAACAACAAAATAAAAATAAAAATTTATGAATACCTTGCAAAAGAAGATAATATAAATATCTATGTACAAAGCAAAAGAAAAGAAAGGGAACAAGTTATATAAGTATGAATATAAGGATTTTGAAACAAGACAAATGGCAATTAATGCCATATCCTTAGTACACCTTAACATATCATTTCAGCCACCTAGTAGAATAAAAATCAGCTAGTCAACAAACATAGCAAGAAAATATCACTGCCTATTGTACGAACAAATAATAATATCACCAGTAAACTTTTATCTTATATATCAGTATACTCATCTCAGTTCGTTCACCACAAATGGGTAACATGAAAGCAAACATCAGCTTAAACTCAAACAAAACTTCAATTTGAAACAACAATACATATCAATACAAACCAGAAGATTGAAGAGAAAATTTCAGCAAGTAAAGTTGGAGCCTCATTCATCATAAAAGCAGCTCTATCATTTCTAGAATCAGGTGAGTAAACTTTCAAACTTAAAACTTAAGTAATGTGTGAATTATTGGGTGATGAATTGCTTTGCATAATGGAATGTAGGAAGACTTGTGTATTCTTGTTGATTTTAAACATCTCATTTTTTTTTCTTCTGCTTAGGCCTCTTTTATGAATTGTGTATATGAAATTCTTTCAGATTTGATACATTGACATATGGTTGAAGTAAACCTCTGAAGTTGAAGTTGTGCTTGCATGATGATTTTAGGATTGTAAAACATGTTTACATGTATGAAGTTGCCGTGTCTATCTGAAATCAAACAGAAGAATTTTTGTTTTTTTCTTATAGGCACTAGATAAATCATAGATCATTTTCCATATCTATGATTTATTTTAGATATCAGCTTCTAAACAAAAGATGTTAATTTTAAGAAGATTCAAATTTTAAAAATGGTTTAAAGTTAATCAACCAAAGTATTTTTGTGTCAAAGTGTTTTTCTTCAGCAAAGCAAAAATTTCCCAGTTCCAAATTTATTTACAGCCTCTGTTTCTTCCATCAGGTGAGAAATTTCATTTTTTTTATGCTCTGTTCTTGTTGTTTTATTTCAGGTTTAAGATTTCATTTAAATCCATTACTTCCTGAAATAGTTTTGATAGGATTTAATCATCAAACTTAAGTTGTTTGCTTAATCATAAATTAGAGTTTAAATTTTTATTTAAATAAATTAAATTGGAAACTGCTCTGAAAAAAAAGAAATTAGAACAGGAAATGTTGAGTTTTATAGAAATTCGAATACCTTAAATCTTTGTTTTCAGGCATATGATTCGAAACATTTTCCAAATTCATGATTTTTAGAAGTAAAATTTAAACTTTTTGTTTGGTTTTGAATGGGTATTCTGGGCTTGAACTGGATTTGAGTTTTTGGGCATTTATGATGAACTGAAGGATCTGGGGAGGTCAGGGATTCCTACTGGGGCTAGTCTAGTGTTGTGGGTGTTTGGCAAAATGGTGGAAATGTCGAATGATCGTCGTGGCGTCGACGGCGAAGTAAGACAGGTTTTTTAACCCTAGTTTTATTGTGACCGCAGTTTTTGATCACGAGGTCTCTGGGTGATCGAGTGGAGCAATATTATGGTGGTGGCCTCGTTGATGGTCGGAGGTTGTATGGCCGAGGTTGTAGCGACTCTGGTGGTTAGTACGGCTTGGTCGAAGGGATTTCAGTTCTGGGTTTGGGTCCCAGGTTGCTTGTGTTTGCCAAATTTTGATCGAGGGCTTGTGATCATGTTTGAGTGGTCTGAGTTAGATGTGGGAATGATCGTCGAATTGTTAGGGGTGGCGTGGGTGGTCGGAAACGCCTGAATCGGCGGTGCATACACGGTGATGTTTATGGTGTCAGTTTTTGGGAAGGGATGATGCCTCGAAGAAGTGCCTGGGTGATTTGGGAAGTGACTCGAGTGTAACCTCGGGTAGTTTGTGATGTTTAAGTATATTAACAGTTTTATGTTGTTACAGATTTTTAAATCTAAAATTTAAACAAAGTTTTTTTTTAAATGAATGAAGAAGGGAACTCGGTTCAAACCAAAGCAGGTTTATAACCAGGGTTTCAAAAAGGCTTTTAAACAAGTTTTGAAATTTAAATAAATTTAGTTAAGGTTTCTTTTGTAAATTACTTTAAATATAATAATTATTTTTTGTAACATTTAATAAAGAAATCTTGGAATTTGTTTAAATTTTGTTAATAAGTTACAGTTCTTTTAAAATTAAGTAGAATTGAAATTCTAAAAAAAATTGTTTAAGAGCAAGCTTATTAATTTAAATTGGAAATAGATCTAAAACTATTGCTTGATAACATTTTGAAGAACTTAAAGGAAGTTATGACTTGTAACTTTAATCTATCAAGTTGAATTTTAAAACTTAATTAATGATTTAACTAAGCAAAGTTGATTTTAAGATAAAATGATTTAAATGGTAATTAAAGCATAAATAAGATATGGTTTTATCTTAAGATAATTATGTTTTTATGAATGGAAATTAATTAAGTTAATCCAGGGAATTAAGTATAATTAATTAGTTCAATGAATTATAAAGGATTAATTAAGAAATTAATTAAGGGTGGTTAATTTACTTGATTAATAAATGGTTAAAGATTAATTAATTAAATATAGATGATTTCTTATTAGGGATTGATTAATTAGGGCAATCAATTCGGAAATAATTAGGTAACAGAAGAATAAAAGGTAAATTGCTCAATGTAAAGGAAATAGTATAATTACTTAACAAAGAAATTAATGAATAATTCCTAAATGTAACTAATAAAAAAGAAATTACTTCTTGGAAGTAATTACTTGGTGCTTCTGTGTTTGGGTGCCCGATTTATTTCTTTGTGTAAAATTAATCAATATTGAGAAAGCAGGAGTTAATTGTAATTAAAGTAATTAATTTAATTCATTGGTGGTTAATTAAATTAATTGGAGATGGTGTGGTTGATAATCATTCTTATAAAGGACGGGTTGGTATTTCTGATATGAAATGTTTGTGATATGATATCTTTTGATTGAATAGTGATAATCTAGTTATCTATCAATGATGAATTACTATCCTGTAATTAAAATTGAATTGTATTCACCTGGTAACTTGGTGTTAAGATGACCTTTGATTCGAAGGGACCAAGGTCGGGTATCAGTAAATACCCGAAACCACTTCAATTTGTAAATCTTCTATAAATTCATTATAGAGTTAATATGTGAAATAAATAGGCTGGAATGGGACGATCTAAGTAATTGGACAAATTTTAGCTATACAAAGGTGCTTAAATACTGATGTGTGAAATTAGTGCCGACTAAAGTAAGTTGAGAACTCGTTATGAAGTGTGAGTTACCGGGGTTTTAAAATAAGTTTATGCATGAGTATTTCTTGTGAAGAGGGTTTACTCACGCTGGTTTCTAGCCTGACCCGGGTGTTACTTTGGTGTAATGCTCGGGTCAGACCGAGTATTACAGATTTTCAGGTAAGGACGTACTGGAGCTCAGAAGTCGAGCTGGATGACAAGAACGTATGGAGTGTTTCCGCTGTATTATATTGTTGTATATCTGTGACATGATAGTTGTGTATATTCAGTGTCTATATAGGTATGTGTAACTCTGATGTATTAAAATATATTGACAGATATAGTATTCTTTTGTGAACTATTATTATTTATTATTATATTTTATCCGTTGCGAATGTGAGATGTTATTGTTTCTGTTCTTCTTCTTATATCTCTTTCTTCTTTTTCATAACTATCTGGAATTTTCGGCTTCGAAAATTTCGGGTCGTTACATTTGGTATCAGAGCTGAAAGGTTAAGCGAGAACCTTGGCTCTGGTGGGGATTACTCATTTAATAGAGTCTGCAGTACTCTAGAATGAGTTGATAATATATATATATATATATGAGTGCGTACTTGTTATTTTCTTATAAAAAGATTTTAAATGATTTTATATAAAATATATATTTTGATATATAAAGTAATATTTCCTTCTAATAAATATTTAGGCGATTGGTTGTTAAATTATTGAAATTAAAATTTAGAAGTAATATAATACAACCAAACTGAAGTCTTGAATTAGAATTAAATTAAGTAGGAGTAGAAATACAACTAAATTAAAGTATAATTGATTGAAAATAAAATTCTAAATCTGGTCCCAGAATTCGAAAATTTTTGTTTCAAAGTAATGAAAAATGATAAATAAGTATTATTTAAATAACTGGGATTTGTTGCAAACAATGGTTTGTTTGGAAATTGATTTGAGTTTAAAACCAAAGGTGGTTTAAAATTTTAAAACATGGCTGGAAGGGCCAAGAAATAGATATGTATGTATGAATAAGGAATATATATGAATCAAAAATAGTTTGAATAAACTCTAAATGTTGAGTTTGAATTTGGAATGGGATATGATACCCAAAGTGATAGGTTTTTTAAGTGGGAAGATTATTATCGTGAAATTTAAGGATTGAATGAGGTTGATAGGATTAAATAAATGGAATTTAACTTTGGAAAAGTTGAATAAGTATAGAATTGAAAATTTCAAGACAAAATTGGAATTTAACTTGGAAGGATAAATGGTTGATTTGGATTGGGAATTTGTGTGATCTCAAACGGGTTTGAGATTTAAAAATTGAAAATGGATGGACGTTTTGAAATAAATTGGATGATATCATTCTATTGTTAATAAAAATATTTAAATTAAGAATGGTATTGTATAAATAAAATAAATTTGAATAATTTAATTGTAAAATAAACTTGTTAAAGAACTGGCTTTAAACTGGAAGATAAAATTTAATAATAAATTTAAATTTTTAAAATAAAATTGTATTGAATTCTTATTTGAACATTGAAATACATAGGTTAAGATAATTTAAAACGGAATTTTGAAAATGGGACTCAGAAATTAAATTGATTAAAAACTTTAAATAAAAAGTTAATTTGGTATAAAGGGATTAAACCAACCTTTGAGAATTTAACTTGAATTTATATAATTTGAGATAGTCTGGATTCAAGATTGAAATTGAATTAGTTCAAAATTTAATTTGGTTTGAATAAATTGAATTGGTGATTGAAGATGTATAAGCTTAAGAATTTAAATGAGAAATTGAATTGGATTATGTTGAAATAATTTGAATTTGAAATAGGTTAAATTCATAATAATTCAAATTGATTGGAATAATTTGAAATTTAACTAAATTGAACATGATTGAAATTAAATGGAATTTGATTTAAATTGGGAAGGGAATCAAGATTGATTCGACTTGAATTGGGTTTAAATAATTTTTAACAAAAATTAAAGTTATTCAAGTTAGAATTGAGTCAATTAAGTGTAAATTTACATTGGATTGTTGGGGAAGTGAACAGTTGACTCTTGACTAGTTCCAATATAAATTGTTTTAAACTAATTTATTTTTCTAAGCTATTGAATATATAAAAAAATTCTTTCTTAAAGCCAAATTATTTTATATCTGTTTTACAATCATTTTTGGAGCTATTATTTTTCAACTGTTTCATAAACTAATTACTATTTTTCAACTATTTCACAAACTAATTTCTATTTTACAACTATTTGGCAATTATTTAAAAATTTCTGAAACCATTTAACTATTTTATAGCTTAACTGCAAACTAATAATTAGTTTTCAACTACTTATCTATTTCTAAAATTTTCAAGCTATTTTCTAAATTGGTCGGAGTTCAAACTGTTATTGGTTAAATACCCAATCGAGATAAGGATTGAAGTTATAATCCAGATGGGAAATTAAGCCAAATATGAATAAGTGAACGAAAGTTTAAATGAATTTGAATAGAAAGGAAATTGATTTGATTGATAATCAATGAAGTTAAATACGTAGGATGTACGTATATTATTCTATACGCATAACAATTTGATCCAGATTCGAGCATAGAATTTCGAGATAGTTTATCGATCCGAGTCGGGATTTTTTCACTCGATTTTCGACGGCGAACCTGGATATGGATTGTTGATTGGTTCTGGATGTTCTCTGTCATAGTATAGCTATGCAAGGAGAATAACGGTTTCTGATCAAGAAACCAGATCTTAGTCCGCACTAGGAAATCGGGTGAACGATACTAGTTCGGAAGTGAAATTGTGTGATCGAGTGAGCGATCAGATTGGTATAGCGTACAGATGATATGTGTACGTCGTACGGATTTGAATGAAATTGATATCGTAAATTTGTGAAGAAGAAATGTGAAATGGTTCTTTTGAAATGAAAGAATATCGTGAGAAATATACAATGAATAAAGGTGAAAATTGGATATTTCTACGGTTTTCGAAAGTGTTTGAAGTATAAAAGGAGTTTTATACAAGTTTGAAAGGATCCAAAGTTTTAAAAATTATATATATCTTAATATATATATATAAAGGATCTTATGAGGATTTTCAAAAGGTTTTGGGAACCGTTGGATTTGAAAAGGCTTTCGATTTTTGGGTAAAATCAATACTGGTATTTGGAAAGCCTAGTTTGAGAATTATCGATTTTGGAATAATCGATTTTGTGTAAAGGAGCCTTGTATGAGATCATACTAGGTGTATGATTTGAAAGATACTATATGTATAGTATAAACTGTTTTGATGATGGCTCTGGGAAAAAAGGCGCTCCCTTGAAATGAACTTCTCAGGAGTGCCACTGGGTGGTGCTGCCTTGAGCCCCAGGGCGTTCTGAAGTTGATCCTATGAGGAGTCCGGACAAAACTAGTTCCTAAGGATTATGAGTAGTGTATACCATAGCGAAAGTCGTGTGTGCCGCTGAGAGCCAACAGTCTGCGTTTGATTTTATATCGGTAGATTGCGACCTATGGTATAACATAGCGAAAGTCATGTGTGCTGCGGAGAGCCAACAGTCTGCGTTTGATTTTATATCGGTAGACTGCGACCTATGTAGGAGTGGAGAAGTTTCATTTCGACAACGAAAATCAGAGGCCGCGGAGAGCCTGCAGTTAGATGGACTTTTGCTGTGACGGCAACGTAACCCTGGATGTAACTGTGATCTGTTGTGTGGGATCCATGGCGTAATTGAGAGGTCGCGGAGAGCCTGCAGTTACATAGACTTTTGCTGTGACGGCAACGTAACCCTGGAATGTAAATGTGACCATGGATGGGGGTGATGATTTTCAGAGCATTCTCACCAAAGATATTTCCTCTATTTTCAAAAAAAAAACTGTTTTCTATATTTTCAATAAAATTATTTTCAAAATATTTTCACTGGATGTTGAAAACGGGTTTACCAAGTACTTATAGATATTCAGTCCTACGCCTGATCAACGTATGACTGAATTTTTGTGAGAACAAGGATGAACTGGTTGAAACATCGAGTTACAAAAGTATTTTTGTAAAAGTTAATTTGAAATAGTATTATATAGATATTAAAACAAAAGTGTTTTCAAAATGATCAAAGAAAATTTATCTGATTTTAAGCATTTTAATAATTCTGATTTCGTTACTTTTCGAGGACGAAAAGATTCAAAGGGGGAGGAATGTGACATCCCGGGATTATTGGCAGTATTATTTTAATAAATATTTAATTAAATATGTTAAAATATAATTTATTATTATTTTAAATATATATATATATAAGTGTGTGTGTGTGTGTGTGTATTTGGTAGAAACAGTGGTTTGGAATTTAAAATAAAGAGTTCTAAATTTTTTAAAAAAAAAATAAAATAAAATAAAACCTATCTTATACACATTAAAATAAAGTAAACTCTACTTATAAATATTTGATCTAAACTTATAAATATTTGATCTAAACTTATATTTAAGATATAGTCTAGGGTAATAATGGTTAAATAAAATAAATCTTATCAATATAAAATTTAAGTATAAACAAATATATTATTTGAAAATAAATATAATTATTATAGGCTTAAGAAGACATGATATGGACATAAGTATAAAAATAAATATTTAAGTTAAAAATAAGTATGTAAGTAAAAAAAAAATAAAGGCAGCTAAGACAAATTATATCGTCATGTAAATTATAAAGTAAAACACATTGATAAAATCCAACACCCATTTAACTGTAGAACATCATACATATTACAAGCGTAAGACAACAACAAAATAAAAATAAAAATTTATGAATACCTTGCAAAAGAAGATAATATAAATATCTATGTACAAAGCAAAAGAAAAGAAAGGGAACAAGTTATATAAGTATGAATATAAGGATTTTGAAACAAGACAAATGGCAATTAATGCCATATCCTTAGTACACCTTAACATATCATTTCAGCCACCTAGTAGAATAAAAATCAGCTAGTCAACAAACAGAGCAAGAAAATATCACTGCCTATTGTACGAACAAATAATAATATCACCAGTAAACTTTTATCTTATATATCAATATACTCATCTCAGTTCGTTCATCACAAATGGGTAACATGAAAGCAAACATCAGCTTAAACTCAAACAAAACTTCAATTTTAAACAACAATACATATCAATACAAACCAGAAGATTGAAGAGAAAATTTCAGCAAGTAAAGTTGGAGCCTGATTCATCATAAAAGCAGCTCTATCATTTCTGGAATCAGGTGAGTAAACTTTCAAACTTAAAACTTAGGTAATGTGTGAATTATTGGGTGATGAATTGCTTTGCATAATGGAATGTAGGAATCCCTGTGTATTCTTGTTGATTTTAAACATCTCAGTTTTTTTTCTTCTGTTTAGGCCTCTTTTATGAACTGTGTATATGAAACTACTTCAGATTTGATACATTGACATATGGTTGAAGTAAACCTGTGGTGTAAGTTGAAGTTGTACTTGCATGATGATTTTAGGATTGTAAAACATGTTTACATGTATGAAGTTGCCGTGTCTATCTGAAATCAAACAGAAGAATTTTTGTTTTTTTTCCTTATAGGCACTAGATAAATCATAAATCATTTTCCATATCTATGATTTATTTTAGATATCAGTTTCTAAACAAAAGATGTTAATTTTAAGAAGATTCAAATTTTAAAAATGGTTTAAAGTTAATCAACCAAAGTATTTTTGTGTCAAAGTGTTTTTCTTTAGCAAAGCAAAAATTTCCCAGTTCCAAATTTATTTACAGCCTCTGTTTCTTCCATCAGGTGAGAAATTTCATTTTTTTTATGCTCTGTTCTTGTTGTTTTATTCCAGGTTTAAGATTTCATTTAAATCCATTACTTCCTGAAATAGTTTTGATAGGATTTAATCATCAAACTTTAGTAGTTTGCTTAATCATAAATTAGAGTTTGAATTTTTATTTAAATAAATTAAATTGGAAACTGCTCTGTGAAAAAATGAAATTAGAACAGGAAATGTTGAGTTTTATAGAAATTCGAATACCTTAATTCTTTGTTTTCAGGCATATGATTCGAAACATTTTCCAAATTCATGATTTTTAGAAGTAAAATTAAAACTTTTTGTTTGGTTTTGAATGGGTATTCTGGGCTTGAACTGGATTTGAGTTTTTTGGCATTTCTGATGAACTGAAGGATCTGGGGAGGTCAGGGATTCCTACTGGGGCTAGTCTAGTGTTGTGGGTGTTTGGCAAAATGGTGGAAATGTCGAATGATCATCGTGGCATCGACGGCGAAGTAAGACAGGTTTTTTTAACCCTAGTTTTATTGTGACCGCAGTTTTTGATCACCACGAGGTCTCTGGGTGATCGAGTGGAGCAATATTATGGTGGTGGCCTCGTTGATTGTCGGAGGTTGTATAGCCGAGGTTGTAGCGACTCTGGGGGTTAGTACGGCTTGGTCGAAGGGATTTCAGGTCTGGGTTTGGGTGCCAGGTTGCTTGTGTTTGCCTATTTTGATCGAGGGCTTATGATCATGTTTGAGTGGTCTGAGTTAGATGTGGGGATGATCGTCGAATTGTTAGGGGTGGCGTGGGTGGTCGGAAACGCCTGAATCAGCGGTGCATACACGGTGATGTTTATGGTGTCAGTTTTTGGGAAGGGATGATGCCTCGAAGAAGTGCATGGGTGATTTGGGAAGTGACTCGAGTGTAACCTCGGGTAGTTTTTGATGTTTAAGTATATTAACAGTTTTATGTTGTTACAGGTTTTAAAATCTAAAATTTAAACTAAGTTTTTCTTTTAAATGAATGAAGAAGGGAACTCGGTTCAAACCAAAGCAGGTTTATAACCAGGGTTTCAAAAAGGCTTTTAAACAAGTTTTGAAATTTAAATAAATTTAGTTAAGGTTTCTTTTGAAAATTACTTTAAATATAATAATTATTTTTTGTAACATTTAATAAAGAAATCTTGGAATTTGTTTAAATTTTGTTAATAAGTTATAGTTCTTTTAAAATTAAGTAGAATTGAAATTCTAAAAAAAAATTGTTTAAGAGCAAGCTTATTAATTTCAATTGGAAATAGATCTAAAACTATTGCTTGATAACATTTTGAAGAACTTAAAGGAAGTTATGACTTGTAACTTTGATCTATCAAGTTGAATTTTAAAACTTAATTAATGATTTCACTAAGCAAAGTTGATTTTAAGATAAAATGATTTAAATGGTAATTAAGGCATAAATAAGATATGGTTTTATCTTAAGATAATTATGTTTTTATGAATGGAAATTAATTAAGTTAATCCAGGGAATTAAGTATAATTAATTAGTTCAATGAATTATAAAGGATTAATTAAGAAATTAATTAAGGGTAATTAATTTACCTGATTAATAAATGATTAAAGAATAGATGATTTCTTATTAGGGATTGATTAATTACGGCAATCAATTCAGAAATAATTAGGTAACAGAAGAATAAAAGGTAAATTGCTCAATGTAAAGGAAATAGTATAATTACTTAACAAAGAAATTAATGAATAATTCCTAAATGTAACTAATAAAAAAGAAATTACTTCTTGGAAGTAATTACTTGGTGCTTCTGTGTTTGGGTGCCTGATTTATTTCTTTGTGTGAAATTAATCAATATTGAGAAAGCAGGAGTTAATTGTAATTAAAGTAATTAATTTAATTCATTGGTGGTTAATTAAATTAATTGGAGATGGTGTGGTTGATAATCATTCTTATAAAGGATGGGTTGGTATTTCTGATATGAAATGTTTGTGATATGATATCTTTTGATTGAATAGTGATAATCTAGTTATCTATCAATGATGAATTACTATCTTGTAATTAAAATTGAATTGTATTCACCTGGTAACTTGGTGTTAAGATGACCTTTGATTCGAAGGGACCAGGGTCGGGTATCAGTAAATACCCGAAACCACTTCGATTTGTAAATCTTCTATAAATTCATTATAGAGTTAATATGCGAAATAAATAGGCTGGAATGGGACGATCTAAGTAATTGGACAAATTTTAGCTATATAAAGGTGCTTAAATACTGATGTGTGAAATTAGTGCCGACTAAAGTAAGTTGAGAACTCGTTATGAAGTGTGAGTTACCGGGGTTTTAAAATAAGTTTATGCATGAGTATTTCTTGTGAAGAGGGTTTACTCACGTTGGTTTCTAGCCTGACCCGGGTGTTACTTTGGTGTAATGCTCGGGTCAGACCGAGTATTACAGATTTTCAGGTAAGGACGTACTGGAGCTCAGAAGTCGAGCTGGATGACAAAAACGTATGAAGTGTTTCCGCTGTATTATATTGTTGTATATCTGTGACATGATAGTTGTGTATATTCAGTGTCTATATAGGTATGTGTAACTCTGATGTATTAAAATATATTGACAGATATAGTATTCTTTTGTGAACTGTTATTATTTATTATTATATTTTATCCGTTGCGAATGTGAGATGTTATTGTTTCTGTTCTTCTTCTTATATCTCTTTCTTCTTTTTCATAACTATCTGGAATTTTCGGCTTCGAAAATTTCGGGTCGTTACATAGGTGGTACCCCAGTGCCTAGTTATTAGTTGGAAATCCATTCTCCTTACGAGCCTTGTACGAGTTTTGTTTGTATTACCCACCTATGGCTAGTAGGTGGAATTTAATAGATGTAATCATTTCGGCTATTTTATAAGTATTTGTATTTAGACCCTATTATAATATCAGAGGATTTCTATAAAAAATGTTTTAGCTATCGTAAGGTAAAAACCCGACATGTTTATTTGTGGCGTGGTCTTACGAGATGCTTTTGTTTTCAAAAGGATTTTTGAAACTTTAATAATCAATTGAGTGTGATTTTCTTACGCTGGTATTCCAGACTGACTCAGGTGTTATTTAACTGTAATGCTCGGGTCAGACCAAGTGTTATAGGATACAAGATATGATGTTGTGGAGCTCAGGAGACGAGCTGGATGACGATACGTACTTCCGTACTTGTTTTATATATTGTAACAACCCATAAATTTTTAAATGGTTTTTAATAACGTATTTAATTGAATTTTTGAGAAATTTTAAATAATAATATTTTGAAATAAAAATTTAATGTTTGGATTACGTATAATTAAATATAAGTAGTGAATAAATAAGAAAACATATAAATTTAGATTACGTTACTTGTTAATTAATTTGGGCGTACGTTCATTTTAATTATTGCATCTATTGTACGCACTCTTTGATTTCATATCTTAACTGTTAAAAATAAAATCAGCACGTGCATTTAAAAAAAATGAATTAAAACCCTGCCTCCAATTCACGTGTAAAACTTTTCACTTTCATTTGCGTCTCCGTATTTAATAGGAATAAAAATATTTGATTTCCTGACCATTTCAAAATCTTTTCCATCTTCATTTTTTGCAACGTAGTTCATATCTGGAAAAAAAAAGGGTAATGGGTAACGGTCCGAAATTTTAGACCAATTTAAAATTCTATTTTTTTTTAAATATTGAATAAAATTTGGTAGAAACAAAAATGATGGGAATGATAATAGTTTATATGAGATGTACAATTTGAATTAAAAACAACAAATGTTAAGAATTTAATAATCATTGTTAATTGTGAATATTAATCTATTGAATAAAATTAAAGAGGAAACAATAGTTTAATTGTATTGTTGTAATTCAAATAAGTTAACCTCTAACAAATGAAATAAAAGTGGTAACTAATGGATATGTTGAGTTATGTGAAATTATTAAATAATGTTTGATTTATTGTTAATAAAAAGAAGTAGTTGAATCAGATTTTTATTTGATTTTAATACGAAATTAATATTTGTATTTGTTGAAATCTTTCCATTAAGGAAAGAGAATGTATAAAAATGAACATTTAATTTGGTACTTAAAATAATAATATTTTATTTATAAGTTTTAAAAGAGAAAATTATTTCAAATTTTCCAAATATAATAATTATTATAAGAGAGATATTTTGAAATAAAAGTAACAGGTTGTATTTTGTGAATTTACAATTTTTTTATTTACTATAAAGCAGTAGATAGTTGTTTTTATTTTATATGTTAATTTAATGATTTAAAAGTTAATATGGTTTCAATTGGGAATAATATTTATTTTGACGTTAAATAATAAATTTATCTATAGCCTTGCATTCCAATGGAAAAAAATCATTTCCCTAGACGTTCAATTTCTTTTAAATCTAGTTTTGCTAAGTTACATGTAAATTTCTACGCTTCCCTTTTCCTCATTTTTATAATAGGAATAAAATTTCGTGTAGCAGTTTCAAGCAAATTTATTTCTCTTTAGAAGTTCAAAATCCGTTTCAAGATTGTTTGAAATTCACGTGTATAAGTGTCTCTTCTTTTCCATTTACTCCTTTGCAATTAATAGAAACAAAATCTTTGATTTTCCTTACCATTCAAACGAAATTCTTTTATTTCCTTAAGTTTCTATACCATTAATTAGTACGTTTCTTTATTTAATCTATCCAATGCAATTATCTCCTAAATCAAATATCACGTGCAAATTCCTCCTGGCAGGAATTATTTCCTTCCGTTTCTCCAAGCAATCAATACTAGTTTCATTTAAATACTCAACCTTGTACGCAAATAATTTTCACCACCTTCCCATTTTATAAATATTTCTTGCATTTTAATCAACGCATTTACTTCCCCCTTCATATTCATTTGTCCCATATTCATTTATTTGTGTAGGTTTTCGCTTCAATTATTGTACACATCATGGTTCCTTTTATAAATTCATCGCCCGCAAATAGTTTATTTCTTTCCTCTTCATCTTCGTTTATCCCAGATTCATTTATTTGTGTACGTTTTCGTTTCAATTATTGTACACATCATGGTTCCTTTTACAAATTCATCTCCCATAAATAGTTTATTTATTTCTCCCTTCATCTTCATTTGTCTCATATTCATTTATTTGTGTACGTTTTCATTTCAATTATTGTACACATCATGGTTTCTTTTATAAATTCATCGTCCATAAATAGTTTATTTCTTTCCCCCTTCATCTTCATTTGTCTCATATTCATTTATTTGTGTACGTTTTCGTTTCAATTATTGTACACATCACAGTTTATTTTATAAATTCATCGTCTAGAAATAGTTTATTTCTTTCTCCCTTCATCTTCATTTGTCCCATATTCATTTATTTGTATACTTTTTTTACATTGATTGGGCAAAGGCACATATTTCAATTGCGTTTATAAATCAATTTCCGCTTTTGCAACTTCAGTATGCTTTCACTTTCCACCTCATGCTTGCATCCTTCTTTTACTCACATACTCACATTTTACTCCCTCTACATAAATTGCTCCCTTCTCTTTTGAAACCCAGTAACAACAAAAAAAGAAGAGAGAGAAACGAACACACTCCTCCGCCTCTGGCTTGCACCCTTAGCCTCTCCGCCTCAACTGTCGTACCTCCACCTGATCATCTCCGCCCTCCATCTCCTCCTCTTCCATGCTGACGTTGTTTGGCGAGCCATTACCTTGCCGTGGTGAGTTTTGTTGTCCTCTTCCTTTCTCTGGTTCTATATCTTGTTCGCATATATATGTATATTAAACTTAAGTATGTATAAACTATAAAGCAACTTTGTAAAGGTGATAATATCATATGTTGTGTCCTATTTTTATCTAATATTATACAGTATAAACTTGGGTAAGGCTTAGTCTATGCCTATAAGGATATAAAGAAGAAATATATATATATATGTAGTGTTTGCTGTATGCATTTTGTATAAGGTGTGTGTGTTTTTATTTTATTTTGTTTTACTGTATATAATTTTTTTACAGTACTATGTATATTCTGTATAGTTGCAGTGCTAGCATGTTTAAAGTATTGTAAAGTATAGAAGGTGTTGAGTATATTTATGTACTGACTTTAACTAACATATATTACTGTTAGTATTATATATTGGTTTATTTTATATATAATCTATTTTAGTAGCATATAGATTTTATAAAGTTTACATGGGTTTATATTAGTTTACATATACCGGAGTTAGATTTGGTATTGATATATAATATATGGACTTTATGTTATATGTTTTAATATTGATTTTAATATTTTATTTATAAAGGTTACTTTTATAAAGATTTAAATTTTAGATGGTATTTGGATATTGGTTTGTATATGGGTTTAAACATATACATTATTTCAGACTATACTACATATTGATATGTTTTGTTTAAACCAATGATTTTTGAAAATATATATTTAATTTAGTATATGTTTAAATTTAGAATACAGTTTTATTTATATATAGTTATATATACAACTATATATAGCTCACTTATCCTATTTATCTTCCTCGACCCAACTCTGATTTGATTTCGTCAATTCCTCTTTATCGGCTTTGATCGTTAAAATTGTTGCCGATATTGCTTTGCTTCGAAATCTGTGCTTAGATTCATATCTCTTCTCATTCCGCCCTCTCCTCTAGGCTCGAAAGGCGAGCAATCACTCACGATTAATATTCTTTTATTTATTAAATTTGATTTCAATTGAAACAACAATTGAAATATGTTGTTGTTATTAATTTTAAATTGTTATATGCTACTATATATAACTGTTCACCTATGGAATATGACACCATATCCTGTAGTTTATATTATATTGTTATTGCGGATATATGCCTGTTATATTATTATCATATCTGTTATCACCCTGCAAGTTCCCTGTAATATAGAACTCATTATGGGTTGAAATGATACATACCCGAATAGACTTTAGAATAGGAGAATTTCGTTATGGGTTGAAATGATAAACCCAAGCGATTTTCCATTAAATTGAATTTGGGATTGCAGGTCGAAGTGATATCTACCCGTATATTTAAAATTCAGATTGAAATGATAAATATCTGTATCCATTGACCATAGGGTAGGAAATTATATACCAACACCGTTGGTCCACATATAGATATATACATGTTTGAAAATAATTTCTATAGTTTAAAAGGAAATATATGGTTTTTAATAAATATTGGGTCTTAAAATATTATATATAAATGGAAATTTTATATATAGATGTAATACTAATATTATTGAGATTGAATCAATCCATATAATACGTTTAAGTATTTATTTAAATTTATATTTCAAAAATTGAATGTTGTAATAATTTGAATAAGTTAAGGTTGAGAAGATAAAGTTGAATTTATTTGAAATGGTATATAGTTAAGAATTCTACTTAATTGGATTGATTTGAACCATTGAATTTGAAATTTTAGATTTGATTTCTAACTTGATTTTGATTTAAATGATTAAATGGACGTTTCAAGTTTACACAAATCAAAAGGAATATTTAGTTTAAAGGTAAATTTAGGTTATTTAATAAATATTGAATTTATTAAGTGAACATTTCAAGACTAAATAATAAGGTTAAATCGAGATCTATATGAAACTGTTAAATTGAATTTTGGAATGTTGAATATTAAAGATTTGGGATATACTATAATTTAAATGGTTAATTTGTGATTTATATCTGTATTTGAAATATATATAATTTGAATTTGTTTAGTCAGAAAATGAATTGAATGGAAATTGATAAAGTGAGATTGAATTTAATTTGATTGATTTTGAAGTGATTTGTTAAGTTTGAGGAAATTACAAATATTCTACATTATAAAATATTTATATATATTATGGAATTATATATATTTGAAATGAAATGATATTTTGTTGTGAAGTATAAATTAATTCGAAATGACCTCGGTGTTATAGTGTATATTTCTACCTTGTAGAAGGTTCCATGGACCCATAGAGGATGGTTATCCCAAACATCCTTAAGTTACTTGTATTTCAGTTGATATTTCACTTGAGTTGGATTTATTGATATAAAAATGTTAATCCTGACTCGAGTATTTTGTGTTTTTGCTTTACGCTCGGGTCAGACTGAGTGATACAGCATTTGAGACTCACCTTTGGAGTTTGGAGCTTCGTTTGGAGATCCAACTATCGATTCAGCTTTCAGCATTTCCAGTTGATTGGTTCAGAGAAGTCATCTATTGCATTGGAGACTTCACTGCATTTGAGCTATTCTATTGTATTTTATTCCTAACTCTGATATCTATATAGTAGCTTCATGAACTACTATTTATTGATTCCACTGCGTATTATTATATTACTCTGTGTCTATGATTCTGTGATTGATTTATTAACTATATATGCTGAGTTTGCAAAATATAAATTAACAATTCTATATTTTGAGAAATTCATGTCCGACATGTGCGGATGCGAATGGTTGAAATATCAGGTCGTTACATATATATTACGTGGTGTAGAGTAGCTGTGTATCCAGTTGTATGTTATTGATGTTGAGCTGTGATTGATGTACTATGATGATGTAATATATAAACAGAGATATTTGATTTTTGAGTAAATATTATTTATTATCTATTATATTTTATTCCGCTGCGATGGTTAGATTTTGTTGTTGTTTTCCGTTTTCTTCTTCTACCTCTTCTTCTTTAACCCAAAGGGTTTGTATTTCTGTACAGCTTGAGTTGATTTAGGTAGAATAGTGTTAACTCAAGGGGTACGGATTTGCGGGTCGTTACACTTGGTATTAGAGCCAGGTTGGTGATAACCTTGGCTTTGGTGTGAATTACTCATTTAAATTAGAGTCCGTAGAACTCTAGAATGAGTTTGAGCGCATTAATAGATATGAGCGCGTATTTGTTAGTGAATATAAATTATTTTAATATTGTGTTGATTGGTTTATTGAGTAGCATATGAACCTTCGTCGGCATAGTCTGGACAACTGTATCGAAGGGGTTTCTAAACACTTGAATAGAACTGTTCGACGCGGTATTGTTTTTAGATGTAGGCGAATGAAATAATTTTACCCAAAATATATTTTGATATAAAGAAAAGTTTTTGTAAAATATTTTAGCTAATATGTGGTTTCTTAGATGTTAGAAATGATAATATTAAATTATTACCATCGTTGTGTAAAAATTTAACTAGAAATTGAAACTATAACTAAAGATTAGGGAAAATAAATTCATTTATAAAAAGAAATTTATAAATACAAATTATCAACGTGATTTATAAATTGAAATGTGATCAAATGGGAATTTATACAAATGAATTATAATTAAAACTGAATTAAGCAAGATTTGGAAATTTGAAACCCCGGAGATTAGGAAGTATTTTGAAGAAAATAATAGCATTATTGTTTGAAGGTACTTCTAAAAGGAAATGTGTTTTGAATGGATTTTGAAAGTGATATAGCATTGAAATCACTTGGATTATCGAAAAATAATTCTGATGATGACGGCCGCATCATCAGTATTCATTTTCGAATTTCTAAGTGACGGATTGCTACCAAATTAATTTGTTCAGAAAAGCTAGTTGTTTTTGAAAGTTTCAAAGGAAATTTGTTAGGGATAAAACCAGGAATGGTTTAAATTTTGAGAAGTGTAATTTTGAGATAATGGTAGTTTCAAAATGATTTGAAACCAAAAACCGGGAATTTGAAAATCCTGATGAGATAGGTTGTATGCTTATAAATTGAGATAATTTTTAAATCAGGAAGGAGACATAAGCTTTGAATGTTGGAAATTTAAATTTAAAGCGAAAAGTTTAAAAAAATGGAATTAACTTGGATTGGGAAATAAAATTTTAACTGATTGAAATAAATAAATCAGAATAACTTATAAAGGAATTAAAAATGCATGGAATAAAAATATGCTTGAGTTATAAATAAGTGTAAATCTTGAGTTAAAAATAAAAGAAGAATATATTCAAGCCTATAATGAATGGAAATGTGTAAAATAATAAATTGTGACTTATAAAATTTGGAAATGGAATACAAATCCCAAAATAAATATTGTCTGATGAATTGGAAAATGAAACAAAAATCCAAACTTGAATTATAAAATAAATTGAACTTAAGAAAATTAAATGAAGAGATTTTGAGATTAAAATCAAGTTCTGAATCATAAATTGGGGAAAAAGTAATTAGATAATACTGACTGGAATAAAATTCTACTCAAATAAATAAATGTAAATTAAGCAAGTATTGAATTAGAATAAATGAGCTTTGGAAGCTTATAAAAGAATTGAAAAGCATTGAAAAATATATAATCCCTAGTTGAAGGTAAGATGTGAATGTGGTTGACTGTAAATAGATGATGAAGTATGAATATTAAGAGTGAGTAGCCTATAAAATTTAAAAAGGAAATAAATAAGTTGCAATGAAAATAGTGTATTCTGAGATAAAAATCCAAACTTGGGATATAAAATAAGATTGAACTCAAGGAAATCAAATAAAATGATTTTCAAGATAAATGAAAAAGAAAATCAAGTATGGGATTGTAATTAGATTATAATTGGAAGTGTTGTTGAATGAAAATTTGAATTGGATTAAAATGGATATGGTGTGAAATATAAACAAATCCACTTCAAGCATAAATTGAATGGCCTTTTTATTAATAAATTCAACAATGAATTGTTAATGCAAAATAAAATTTAAAATGGATAAAAAAATAAACTAATCAAATAAATTAGTGAAATGGTTGGGATTTGATCAAAGAAAAATCGAATCAAAGATTGTGAATAGGTAATAGAGTTTGGAAATAAAGCTTGAGTTGTATGGAATTGGATTAAAATAAAAATGATTTGAGATGAAAATAAATCTAATTCGAGTATGAATAAATTTTAAAAAATAATAATGAGAATGAACTTAAGTTCTAAAATGGTAGTGAATTGAAGTAAATTAACTTAATTTCAAAATTAATAGAAGCATGGGATGATGTCGTGTATAATAAAATGGTTTGGAATCAAATCTTTTTGGATATGAAAGAAATGCAATGGAAGTTTGTGAATAAATTTAAAATGGGATGGGATTAAGTGTAAATTGTGTTGGAATCAATTTAAACTGGTTGTAAAGCTTATGTTATTATTTATTCACATTAATATTGCCGAATTGCGTTAGAAAATTGGTCGTTTGACATAAACGGAAGTAAATAAAATTATATGAATCAGTAGCAGTTTAATAAATTGATTTTGGCATCAATTGAAATGAATATGAGTTCGTTTCGTTTAAAAATGAATTGAATGGAATGGTATGTAATTTGGATGCAAACAATTTAAAACTAGTGTCGAAATCTTGCATATGTACTTATGAATGTTATCACATGATTATTTATGAAATCTATATGTTAGTTATTTGAATATGAGTGAAATGTTAATAAATTGCATATATTTAGTACTTACATGTTTAAATTGAGTAAGTACAGGTACCGGGAAGCCGTTTGGCTAGATTTTGGGCACGCTAGCTGCTAAATAAATAAGCTTTTTGCTTAAAAATGCTAAATAATGTACGCCTACACAATAAAAATAGGAAATATGAACAGTTTTTGTTTTTTCGGACCATGTGGGTCGATGTATATATATTTATATCTTTTGTCAAATTGCAAAAGCTCCTCCGTACAATGGAGACTCTGCCAAAAAATTTCGAAAATTTTGGGAGTTAGAAAAATTTTGAAAATTTTTGTTAACGACAAAACGGTTTCAAATTGGAAATTGAAATAAATTAGCAAATGAAACTAATTAAAATAATGACATAAATTAGTTATAAATGGAAAATAAAATTCAAATATTCAGAGTTGAAGATAAATTGAATTCATATGGAAATGAAAGAATCGATTTGAATAGAAATAGATATAAACTAAAGTGGTAAGGTGAAAATAAATAAAGAAACATATAAAATGCATATACTTAACTTAAATAAGGAATGGTAAATTCTTAATTGGAAACTGAATATTACAAATATAATCTAAGCTAATATTTGAATGAATAAATATTGACATTTGTAAGGAAGTCGATAAAATGTTTTTGAATGTTGTGATTGGACATATTGTTATGTAAGATATGAAGGTATTATAAAGAGAAAGAAAAATTGGTTTTGATTTCAGAAGATAAATTTGAAATGCTCGACGAAAAGGTATGTGTTTAAATTTCTGTGAAATTTGATTGAGTTTTTGATATAGCCACTTGGCGTTTTGTTTTCTTTTGGGATTTGGGAGCCCGTAGAGGCCTTTGTAGTTGTACCGAGCTAGCCGCGTAAAGGAGACGCCGGCGAATTTTTTTGAAAATATAGGGAGTTAGAAAAAATTTTGAAAATTTTTGATAATTCAAAATTTGGTTTCAAATTGAAATTTGAATGATCGAGCAAGTAATAATATTTGAAAACTATGGGAGAGTTGAGCAGTTAATAAGAATGATAATGGGTCTTTTATAAAAAAAATAGTGGGTTAGATGTTAAGCTGTTTGGATTTTGAGAAAGTAAACGGTATTGTACCATTCTTCCTAATTAGTAATTTCGGGGACGAAATTCTTTTAAGGGGGGAGGAATGTGACGAGCCTTATTTTTTGAGCATTTGAAATCGAATTATTTAATTGATTTTAAATATTTAAAAGTTAATTTTTAACTTGAATTCAAATATCACTATTTATTTGATAATTAAATTATTGAATTAAATAATTTGAAATTGGGTAAAATGTTGGATCTAGAATTTTAAGCTTATTAAAATAATCTGAAGGCTTGTAAAATTTATATTGTTAATACTAAGGATAATAGAAGTTGGTAAACTGAATTTAACAGTGATTTGTTCAGTTTTGAAATTTTACCGTTTTAAATTGAACTGAAAAATAGCCTTCCGAGGCACAGTCTTGGAATTCGACGAAATCAGTTCCATTTGATCCGTAATATTGAATTATTATCGGATTTTGAATTTTGTTTTGATCGGAGTTGTTGTGTGAGCGTACGATATATAAACGCGCTAGAATTAATATCGAAAATTAAATACTTTAATTCGATTCAAAAGCTATTTTCTCCATAGAATCGAATTTGGGCTCAAAACTTTTTCCATTGCGTTCAGAATAGGGATATTACATTGGGAATGCGTAGCGGCACGCCTCGATGGAATTTGAAGTTGTAAGTTGCATTTTCAAGACAATTTGCATTTGAAAAAAATAATTAATTATAAAAAAATATAAATAAGCACTATAGCAGCCAAGACAGCACGCCGACTTCCTTTCATATTCATGTTCCCTCTTTTGATAACATCACGCATCTCTTCTTTTCTATCATTTCCTTGCTCCTCTTTCTGATCCACGCCACAGATAAATCATCCCAGCTGCTTCATTTTATAATCGTTCAAAGCAAGGAAGAACGAAAAAGAAAACGAAAAAAATAATGTCGCGTATGCCGCCCCCCTTTTATTCGAAACCCTTCCAATCAAACTAAAATCAAAGTTCAGAAAATAAATAAGGCTGCGACCTATTGCGATAACTCCTCGTTCAAAAATCAAATCCCTTCCCACGCCTTAGGATCGTGTTTGCAACCATTCGATTTCTCGAGCTCGAGTACATGGAGGTTCGAGCGGCAGCTTCTTTGATGTTCGAATTGGAGGTCGCAAGAGGGGGTTTTGCTCAGCTAGGGTTCGCGTGCGTTTAGGCGTTTGGGCTGCGCGCGAGGGGATGGTCGTGAGCGCAGCGGCGAAATTGATAGGCGAGTTCGATCTCGCGTGTGAACATGGGAAGTAGGGAAGCTACGCGCGTGGATGAGGAAGTCAGGCACGACGTCGCGAGCCACGTAGGAGGGCTGTTGATGGATAGTAGCCGATGCGTGGGGGATATTCGAGACCGATGCAGGGAGTTCGAACAATCAGAGAAAGGAGCCTTTTGGGCAGGCTTGTTTTGGGTATGTAATTTTATAAGTTTAAATTTAATTTATGTTTGGGTTTAGATTTAATTATCTTCAAAAAAAATATAGATTAGTAAAGTTCTATAAAGAAATTTATTTTCTTAAATTTATAAATTCGTATATATGTATATATGCACACATTCGAAATATGTATTGATAATTTGAAATATAGATAATTTGAAGGGTATATGCGGAATTTAAATTTATATATACCCCTACTGTTTTAAAAATAAATTTTACAGTAAGGAAATTCTGTGTCTGTTAGGCATTTTTAATTTTTAGGTTAATCGTAATTTAATTTAAATATGTATATTAAAACAGTAAAATATAAGTATAGATTGGGAACATATAATACTTCAACTAGCTGGTTCAGATAAAAAATAATAATAATAAAATAATATATACACACATTTTTTAAGTCTACCTGTTATCTTAAATAATGTATTTTCGTGATTAATTTGATTAATAAACTTATTTGATTTATTTAGCCACGAAGGGTTTTAAGAGGAAAATCATTGGTTGATTAAATTTATAAAATGGAAATAAATTGTTCAATTTATTTCAAAGTGTTAATAAATCGTATGATTGTTATACAAGGTCAAAATCTGATAGAAGCAAGCCGAGTTGGATTGGGTTGCAAAACAAAAATCAAAGGTGAGTTAATCTCACCCAGCTAAATTTAAATTTAAATGATGAAATTTCAATAATTGTTTGAATGGTTGAATTGATTGATGTGTTATAGTATGGTATATTTTGGAATTGGTATTTTATATTGTGCCAACGTCTGTGGATGCAGGGAAAACGGGTTGGAGGGATCCAACTGGATCCCTCAACATTTGTTTAAATTATTTAATACCCTCTGTTGTGATTATTTGATATTTTATGATGAATTATATTGGAATATGGAATGTTATGGTTTGATTGGATATAACTGGGTATAATGAATTACCAGAAATATATAAATTGGATTTTGAAAAGAAAATGAAAGGAGTGAATTGTAAGTAAAAAAAATTAGAATAAATGTAAGAATGAATTGGAAAAGAAATACAGTGACTTTAAGTTTCTAATAAATAAATCTCAAGTTTGGAAAGGAAATTTGAATAAACAGCAAGTTAATGAATTTTAATCTTCAGTGATATTATTTAAAAGAACAAGACATTTATTTAAAATTTAAAATTTAAAATTTGAAAGGAATAAAGAAGAAATTGGGAAAAATCTGAAATTTGTATATTTCAGTTAAAAGATTTAAAATCAAACGAAAATAATAATAATAAAGTCCATAATTAATGAATTTTGAAATGAATTGAGAAAGTAAAGAAATTTATTTCAAATGGAATAAATTGGGAACCAATTTGGAAAATTGATTTAAGTGATTGAGATTGGAAATTCTCCCTGAATAACCAAGTATGTTTTAAAAGTAAATTTTTAAATATAAGTTAAAAGTTTTAAAGTTGTTTTAAAAAGTATGTTTTGAAAAATTTATTATTTCTAAATATTTAAATTCTAAAGTAAGTATTTTCTTTTAATCTATTATAGCAGTAATTATTTAAAAGTGACTTAGTATTTTGTTTTTAAAGTGAAAATCTAGTTTTATATTTTATTAAGTAACCTTATTTTCAAATGTTCATATAGTATGTATTTTTAACAAATTATTGTAGTAGTTTTATGTTTTAAAATATATTTAAAAGTAAAGTGTTTTAAATTATCTTAAAAATCTATTTTGGTGCTTGGTGATTTCAGTGGAGATAGAAGATATTTGGGAAAGTTTATTCTGAAATAGAAAGATGTTTTGAAAACTGTTTTCAAAGGGTTGAAAATTGAGATATACCTTGTGAAGATATTTTGAGGTTAATAAATAATTTGAGAGAGTTGTTTGATGGTTGTTTGTGAATGTTAATTGATAGTTAAATAGCCGACTATCCATATTGGACAAATGCGCTGATCGTTTCGAAGAGATCGGGATCGAGATTTATTTCGCGAAAACCACTTCGATCCGGTTTGTACGTTTTCGTGGAAAAACGAGTTTGGATTCGAGGATGGAGCAGTGAAATGCAAGGGCTAGTCGCTACTAATCCTGAGGATATTTCCAAAATGGATGTAGTAGGGATAGTGCCTTCGGTTCCGTTCGAACCCGGGACATACTTGTATGGATGAATGCTTTCGGAACATCGTCAAGCGGACGATGGGCATTCTAAGTGAGACGATCTAAAAAGGTAACACTTAGCCTCGAGCCTCATCGACCGAGAATGATTGAAAATCAAGGGTTGTGCAGCAAGGCTAGGTGGGTAGCACCCAAGCAGGGTGAGGTCATCCCTGTCTAGATGTCCCTTTTTATTTCGGCTTAGTGGGAGGTTGTCGATCCCAACCGCGGGGTGATCTCACTCGGGATTATCCAGTAGGGTAGTCCCGGTCTTGTGTTGCAGGGGAACGGGCGTACTCCTCGGTACTGTGATCTAGGCCACATACTGTGACAGGTGGTACCCCAGTGCCTAGTCATTAGTTGGAAATCCATTCTCCCTACGAGCCTTGTACGAGTTTTGTTTGTATTAGCCACTCTGTGGCTAGTAGCTGTAGTTTAATAGATGTAACAATTTCAGCTGTTTTATAAGTATTTGTATTTAGACCCTATTATAATATCAGAGGATTTCTATTAAAAAAATGTTTTAGCTGTCGTAAGGTAAAAACCCGACACGTTTATTTGTGGCGTGGTCTTACGAGATGCTTTTGTTTTCAAAAGGACTTTTAAAACTTTAATAATCAATTGAGTGTGATTTTCTCACGCTGGTATTCCAGACTGACTCGGGTGTTATTTTACTATAATGCTCGGGTCAGACCGAGTGTTATAGGATACAGGATATGATGCTGTGGAGCTCATGAGACGAGCTTGATGATGATACGTACTTCCGTATTTGTTTTATATATATTCCGTTGTGTAGAGTAGCTGTGTATCTAGTTATATGTTATTGATGTTGAGCTGTGATTGATGTACTCTGATGATGTAATATATAAACAGAGATATTTGATTTTTGAGTAAAGATTATATATTATCTATTATATTTTATTCCACTGTGATGGTTAGATTCTGTTGTTGTTTTCTATTTTCTTCTTCCACCTCTTCTTCTTTAACCCAAAGGGTTCGCATTTCTATACAACTTGAGTTGATTTAGGTAGAATAGTGTTAACTCAAGGGGTACGGATTTGCGGGTCGTTACACCAAAAATTTCTCCGATGACATGGTCATGTCGGTACCGACATGTGTGGTTAATGTATTTTCAGTTAAATTTTTCTAAGATGTTTCTTTGCCCTATCTAAGAGTGCTTGCTAATTTTTAGGCCGTTTTGTCCTGGATTGTATCTGCAAAGTTCACTTGAAATCTTCTTTGTTAAAAAGCAGGCTAACACTAGTTGTTCAGAATAGGAAGCTCCAAAGATAGAGAAATTGTCCATAAAAACTTGAAAAAATGTTCGATTATGTTAGAGAATATGCTAACCATGCATCTTTGGAAAGTCATGGGGGAATTATAAGGCTAAATGGTATACACCGATAAGCAAAGGTGCTGAAAGGGCACGTGAAAGTCATTTTTTATTGATCTTCAAAAGTGATTAGAATTTGGTTATAACTGGAATAACCATTAAGGAAAAATAGAATCCTTGTTCGACCAATCATTCGAGCATTTGGTCGATGAAAGGAAGAGGGAAATGATCGTTACATGTTGTTGCATTTCATTCTTGATAATCATTGCAAACACACAAATCTGTTTGACTACGAGTTGGATTGAGTTTGTTGGCATTGTTCGTGATTACGATGATACCGTTTTTTGGTACGACGTGAATTGGATTGACCCAAGAGCTGTCGAATATAGGATATACGACACTGTTATCAAGGAGCTTAAGAATTTCTTCCACAACCACATATTTCATTTTGGGGTTAAGCCTTCATTGTGCATCGCGAGTAGGCTTAGCTTCATTAATTAAGTAAATGCGATGGTTAATAATTGCAGGGCTAATTCCCTTAATATCCGTAAAGAGCCACCCGATCGCTTCTTTGTTTTTTGAATGAATTGAAAGAAGTGATGCTTCTTGGTCAAGAGGAAGACCAATAGGGATAATGACCACAAAAGTTTTGTTATCATTAAGTATGCAAACTTAAGTAGTTAGGGAAGAGGTAAGGTTGCTCAATCAAAAAAATCATTGAATTTCGAACGCAGCCGCAAGAGGTTCGAAGAGAAGCGTGTCTCGATCTTGTTTGGCATTTCATAAAATAATTGCTCATACAATGCCTCGTGTTCGTTATTAAGGTCAATTGTTTCATTTTTGAAACTTTCATGGATAGCGCTAACTTCCAAAGTTTGATCGAATGGTTCATTTGATTGATTTTCTAAATTGAAGATGTCAAGATCGATGATCATGTTAATAATGGACATTTTCATTAAACCATTTAGACAGTTGATCAAGACATTCAATGAGGGTAAGAAAGGTTGTCCTAAGCTCAAATGAATTTGGCAAGCGAGATTGTTTAGAGGTTGTGTTTCAAGGACGATGAAATTGACTAGAAATATGAATTCTCTTACTTTAATAAGTATGTCCTGGATTTCTCATATTGGTTTCTTTATAGAATGACCGGCCAATTGAAGGGCAAGTTTTGTCAATTTAAGATTTCCTAAACCTAGTTACTAGTAAACTGAATATGGAAGCAAGTTTACGCTAGCACCTAGATCTATCAACCATTTATTTATTTTCTTGCCACCTATCGTACACAAGTTTGTGAGGAAACCAAGATCTTTTTATTTCATCGAAATAGATCGAGGCAAGTCTTCACTTAGAGAGGTCGCTAAACAGACCTTTTTTGGCACTTGAATGTGTCTCTTTTGAGTGCACAAGTCCTTCAAAAACTTAGTATAAGTTGGGACTTGTTGAATGATGTCTAAGAGAGAAATGTTCACTTTGACTTGTTTGGAAGTCTCCAAAATCTTTTTGATTTGATTGGAATGTTTCTTAGGTCAAAGCCAATGTTGAAATGGAAATCGAAACTTGGTAGGATGGTCTACTTGAGTTGGAAAAGAATTAGATTTGAAATTTCGTTCAATGTTTGACAAGATGTTTTAATCAAAATCATTAATTGCTTTTGAAGTGTCGAGAGTAATTTTTGGAATTTTGTTTGGAATGACAACTTAGTTATCAATTTGTTTACCAGATCGCAAAGAAGTGATAGCGGTCATTTGATTCACATTTTATCTTGAATGACATGAGCTTGGTTGGAACTTGTGTTTTGATTCATAGGGTTTGGACTAGGTTGACTTGGAGACATACCTCTTTCCCAATCATTCACAGAAGTGGCTGACTAACTCATTTGCATTTCAAGTTTAGCGATCAACTGACTTATATTCTGCATGTACGAGGTTAACAAATCTTGCAAATTGTTATTTGATTGAAGATTTTGACTGGTCCCTTTAGCCAAATTTTCCAAACTTTCCTCAAGTGATGTCATTTGTCGTCTTGAGGAATAACAGATTGTTGCGTTTGGTTTTGAGAAGGCAACACAAAGTTTGTTGAAATTGATTTAGTTGAAAAAGAGGATTTGAAGTATTGTTTGAAAATGCTTGAAAAGTTGCTCGAATAAAATTCATATTTGAAATGTTTTGGTTTCAAGAAAAGTTAGGATGATTTATCCAAACGGGATTGTCTGTTGGAGAGAATTGATCATTCCTAACTTTTTAAAAGCATTGATTTGTTCTAACCGGAGAGGAAATTGATCGACAATGTGATTTGGATCATTACATATATAATAAAAGGTCTGAGAAGCTTGATTCATTTGATTAGATGACTTTTTTTTACCAAATTTATCTATCATCACGTCGATTTTTTGCTTCTAAAGCTAATGATGATCGTATTGAATGTGAGCTCGATCTTGAATAGATTGATTTCTCATCAGATCATTCTCACTGAATTGATTTTTCAATTAAGTTTTTTAAAAATTACCAAGCGCCATTGTGAAGTTGCGCTAAATGGATTCATTGACACATTGATTTAAACATTGTCCGAAAACTATTTTCAAGTCCGTTATATAAAATTTGGCAAAGAGGCCATCGTGATGTGGACAACATTTTATTAAAAGTTTCTTGAATCTTTCAAAATATTTTTCAAAAGATTCACCACAAATTGATGAAAGTTTATAATTTCATTTCGAATTTTGGTTGTTTTTTCTAAGGGGTCGATTTGTTTTAAGAAAACTTTCACAAATTCGTCGAATGTTTTAATTGAATATGAAGGCAAGTTATACAACCATTTCCTGGCAGAATCGGTAAGTGCGAATGTGAATTACCTAATTTTTATTCCAACATGGGATAATTGTTGAAGATTTATAGTTGCATAAATTTCGTTAAAAAGATACAAGAATCATCATTTTCAAAATTGCCAAGTTTTGGAAGAGTGTTAATATGATTTAAATGAATTTCAAAATGATTACCTATTGGGGCGGGTAAGATAATGCAACAAAGGATAGAAAATTTGATCGTAGAAAATTCTATCCATGAGAGCTGGAGGAGGATTTTCATTTGCCATGTTTGTTCGAACTAAACAGTTAGTCGAAATGTCATGAGTCCACACTCAGGTACAAGGAAGAAGATCAAGGGGAGAAAGAAAAAAAAACAAGAACGAAAAATATTTTTTTAAATGCACAAGGATAAAGAAAAAAAAGATGAACAACAAAGAAGAATGAAGTGAAATTATTTGTTTTCCTTTTCTTATTAGGAAAAAAATGTTTTATTGGATTTTTGTATTTTTCTTCACTTCAAAAAAATATGTGTTTTCTTTTTGAATTTTTTTGTTTCTTTATATGTGAATGAAGCTAATGCAACTATATGAATGCAACGGCTTAATCAAAAAATTTCTGTTCTTAGTAGCTCCTAACCAAAATTGTACAGTGACACTTTGACTTAATTCAACGAAACAATTCTTAGCCAAGTAACAAACATGATTTATTAGTGTACCACGAATCACCGTAGCAATGCAACTAAAAGTTTAAGTACCGTTAGAGCAACAATCTATATAATATCTTACGAATCACTGTAATAATTGTAAATGACCGAGACTCTAACATTGCCTTAGACACAAAGAGAAAGTATGTTAAAATAAATCAACTTGTCAAAATACAAATTTGGCCTAGATGTGCCCATGATAACTCTTAAGTCAAACGTCTAACCTTTATTATTTATATCATTTTATACGTTGAAATGCAATTCATGAGTCAAGGAAGGGTGATGAAATCCGCATCTTATGTGAATTTAGGTGGCGTCCATAGAAAATAAAAAAAAGTGTGATATTATACAAAACAGAAATCAAACGTGCATTAGCAATGCTACTGCAAATGTTTTTTATAAATGCAAGCAATTAACAATATAAGAAAAATAAAAAAGAGATAATAACACATATCAGAATGCATAGAATTATTTGTAAATTTATTTAAAAGCAGCATTTTTTTAGCGAGCAAAGCAGAGCAAGCAATTCTTTTTCTTTTGATTTCCTGCAAT
Source organism: Allium cepa (assembly GCA_030765085.1). Taxonomy (NCBI): domain Eukaryota; kingdom Viridiplantae; phylum Streptophyta; class Magnoliopsida; order Asparagales; family Amaryllidaceae; genus Allium; species Allium cepa. The sequence continues at coordinate 10,503,519 of CM060932.1, forward strand.
TTGCAACTTGTAAAAGGGTTGAAAACGACAAATCTTTTTTTTTAGGAAGGTAGGAAAAATGAATGTAAAATAAAAGAAAGCTTAGAAAAATTAAACTCAACCAGAATTACCCAACCCAAACGAAAGCAAATTATTATTTATTTAAAGAGGAGAGAAAGAAAACACAAAACAACACAAATTAAACTAACACAAAATCAGAACAACACACACAAAGCCTACCACACACTCAAATAAACAAATCAGCAACCCAGACAAAATTTCTCAACGCAAAAATCAAAATTCTCAAAAACGAATACCGCAACAAATACTTCGTTTCCTTTATCCTAGAAATTTTCAAAAGCAGATTCTCGAAATACCGCAACGAATGCCATAACAAATTCTCAGAATTATGTTCGAGGGTCAGAATTATATTCGAGGGTTGCAGTTTGAGGATTTCTGGTCCCGGGTTTGTGGGTTGCGGTGGGTGATTTTGGCTTCGGAGGTAAGCGACAGTGGAGTTTGGTCGTGGCTGTAGATTAAACTCGGAATTGCTGAGAATATGGTGAAGTTTCGATAGCGGGTTTGCTGGGGTCCGATGAGGTAGCGGGTTTGCTTTAATGGTTGATTGATGCGGCGAGCATGTGTTTTTTTAATAACGGTGCGTTGGAGATGGACACGGAGTTGGTTGGAATGGTTGCAATGAGAAACACTGTTTGTAGTCTTTTGGTCGGGTTTTAATTGCAGGCTGAAGTGTGGTCGGACTGTGCTCGAGGAGGAGTTAGTGAGGCAGTTTAGGTGGTTCGAGATTATGGTTGGCTGTTGCTATTTTGGTTTGCTGTGGTGGGTTAGGGTTGGCGGGGGTGTTGGATGATGGTGGTTGTATGTGATATGTATAGGATATTGGTGTGGGTGATTGCTGTAGGAGATGGTGTGGTTATGCTAAAGAAGAGGGAATTGATAGAAATTGGGTCGATCGAGGTGGCGGGTCGCTGTGGCTGGAAATATGGCAAGTTGTGTTTGGTGAAGTAGTAGGTTGAAGGAGCTTGGGAAACAACGTAAAAGGTGAAGGTTGTTCAGGTTGGTATGTTCAGGTTGTTGTTGAACATCGATTTATGTAGTTTTGTCTTTGAAGATTGTGATTGAGAGGTGGGGATGAGATTGTGGGTTGTGACAGTGAGGAAGTCGTAAGAGGTAGTAGTTCGTTTGGTGTTAGGGTTCGGGCGTTGGAAGTTGAAAATTGGCATGGTTGTAGGTCCTTTTTTTGGTTGAGGTGGTAGGGAGAAAGAGGAGGAAGCAATGCAGGGGGTTGCACTTTTGCAGTAGAATGGAGATACTTGGTTCTGGTTGGAAGCAGAGAAGTGATTTGGGTATTGGTTTTTTTGCTGGTTGGTAGATAAGTTAGTTCGGTCTGTATGGGAGATGGAGGGAGGATATAAGTGATTTGATAGAAGTGGGATGGTTCTGAACTTGTAATGGAGAAATGTGATTTAAATGTAACAACAAACAAATGTAACAGAGAATGGAATTGTGGACAAATGCCTATAAACAAATTGTAACGAATTGTAACAAGTGAACATAAGTGTAATGTAGAAATAAATTTTTAAGTAGAGAATAACACAAAATAAACAAATATGAAAATAATTCTAAGGTAAAATTAAATTGCTTACCCGAACTATGACACCAAGAACTTGATTCATTCGAATACGGATTTTATATTAGTTAGCCGCCGAATTATATCGCAATAAAATATCGTAAATGCACACCGTATAATTGTAGTACTATGTAGATACAGGTCGATCCATAAGGAAAGAAATTTTTTCAAATTACTCAATCAAATATCCCATTTTTTTTTAGAATGTGTTTAACTTTATAGAAAAACAGAGAAATATTGGAATAAAAGTAGTGAGATTCAAAGGCAACTTAGAGGTAAATCTACTCTGACATTAAAATAAATCAATATATAACAAATTTGTAACATCTCTTTTTAACCCAAGCAGAATTAGTTGAGGTATTTATTTTAAGTATGGTGAATTTGTGATATTAACTAAAACAACTTAAATCATCGAATTTTAATACATCAACCAAACACATTTATCAAATCTAATAAAAATGATTATGAAGTTAAAAGTAAAATCTACTTAAAAGTATGATCTATTTGTCATTTTTGATCAAGTAACATAGAACATCAAATTTTAATTTTACTTTTAACTTCATTATCAAAATCAAATAATTAAACAAAGATGTAACTTGAGTCTACCTTCGATTAAGTATAGCCTATTTATGATCAACGACATAAGCTATCGAATTCATTTGTAAACATCAAATTTTCATCTACATCTAAGTTTAAATTAAGCACAAAAAAGAGAATATAAATGAAATCCTTATGTTGAATTTACACGATTTATGAGAGCTTCATTATCTCTAAATTGAAAATGTTTATTCTTATCCTTGAATTCATTTCAACAAAAGTGGATTTCAACATAAACATAAACAAAAAGAAAGTAAATGCTAATTAAAGATAAAGAGAGCCAATTAACTGCATAAAAATAAATCTACATTAAGTCGCATAAAATAAATCTGATATATTACATAAAATAAATCTAATATATTACATGAAATAAAATAGAAGCAGGAAATAAAATAACACAAAAGAAAAGCATGAGATAAAATTGCATAAAAGGAAAGGCTAAGAACCCAATAAAGAAAAGAGGGCTTTTATTTGTATTATTTTGGCTACAACTATATGCCTTCTTTCATGTAACATAAGAGGGTATTTATACAAATTTCAAAACCCAAATATTTTTTAGGGTGGTACCAAAACTACCTTTTATTTTTTGTGGCCTCTAGGTCATTATTAATGATTAATTAATCTCTACTAGCATGTGATTTTTTTTTTTTAGTTGTGGTCCATTAGCAAGTGGGTCGGTAGAATAGATCCTCCGTGTATTTCTAGCTTTTCTTCTTTCTTTGGCCTATAAAATGTGTGCATGCATTAGTCCATGAAGTTTCTTCCAATTTGCACTCAATTTCCTACAAAATAGAATTAAATATGCATATAAATTTTCTCAAAATTAATGCATACATAAAGTTACCATTTTGCCTAAACGTAGAGGAGTGAATGATGATTTGAAAACATTATTATGAATTGGTCAAAATATGTAAAAATACCCTATATATCCTTTATTTTAATAGAAGAAGATTAAGTATGAGGGTAAAAAAATATACATTTTTATCTGCACATCACTTGCTGTCCAGAATTACGATTCTCCAGAATTCCTTGATTCCACTAATAATGGGTATCTTTCTGTAGCTCTCCTTTTTCTCATTGATTTGATATATATATATATGTACATATATATATATATATATATATATATATATATATATCTGTGTGTGTACATATATATATATATGTGTGTGTGTATGTACATATATATATATATGTATGTATACACACATATATATATGTACACACACACACATATATATGTACACACATATATATATACATACGCACACACACACACACACATATATATGTATACACATATATGTGTGTATGTGTACATATATATATATATATATATATATATATGTGTGTATATATGTATACATATATATATGTATACATATATATATATATATGTGTATATATATGTAGATATACATACATACATACATACATACATACATACATACATACATACATACATACATACATACATACATACATACATACATACATACATACATACATACATATATATATATATGCACGCGTGCTTGTTTAGGTTTTGGTTTAGATGTGAAAGAGAAATTGTAGAGATAGCGAAAGAAGAAAAAGTTAGAACTGAAATCATATATGAATGAAAATGAATTCAAACCTCCACAGTCCATGTTTACAACTTCCCAAGCCATTAATTTAGTTTAATAGACTTGGCCTATTTAATTCAACCAAAACTCGTAACTAAAAAAATACTCATATCTCCTTTAGATGGACTCCAATCTTGCAAAAACCAAAATACCATTCTATCCAAAAATTGAGCTCTACACAATGGTACATTTCTCGTCACCTAATTTTAACATTTCTAAAATTATTATTTTTCCTCTAGTAACTAAATATACATCTAAATCCCACAATGTATTACAACCAGCTTATTTACTCAATAGTCCATCAAGCCAGCAATCCGCTGGCACACCCCAAGCAGCTTCAAAAGCCAACTCATCAAGAAAAGCTAGACCCAGGCATAATAAAGCCCGGTCCACACCGACCCGTCTCACTTGCAATCGACTCTCTCATTCTGACCCACACTCGGCATTGTTCCAGATTTGCCTGTCCACTCACCAATCTCTCATTTCTGTTTACCAACCGAAAGAGCTCAAGACTAGATCAGGCTTGACCCGTTGTTGGCCTGGCTCCGTATAGCGGCCTACGATCGGTACCAAGTGGCCCATACCTATCATCTCACATCCAGTCGTTCACCTCCCCATCAACATCGCCCTCAAAATGTGAGTCAGAGGAATAGTGATCTTAAGGCTAAATTAACACTAGAGGGGGAGGGGTGAACATTGTTTAATGGATTATATGAATATTATTTAAATTCCTTAAAATTTGACTTGGAATGATAGAATTAATAATCACAGAAACAATCAAAGAATCAAAGTACATATAAAAGTAATTGCAGTAAAAGTAAAAAGGAAAGAACACACCGGAATTTTATATTGGTTCGGAGTTCACCTATATCCATTCCCGCACAATTCCTTATACAGATTTCTTTTCAACTACTAAATGCAAATACAATCTTGATTTTAAGGCTACGAGATATACCGTCCAAAATTCTGGCCTCTAGGTAGAGCCACTTGATTTCCAGGCTATAAGCTCACCCATTAGATTTATGGGCTACTAAGCATACCCAATTGATTTTAAGGGGCTACAATCGCACCTACTTGGATTTAAGGGATACTAAGCACACCACAAAGTATAAGAGCATGATTTGATAGAGTTTACAGAATCAGATCTTCGATCTTAATTATAGTTGATCGTATAACTCTTAAATAGCACTTTGATCTTAAGAGGGATAAGAGAAATCAGCGAGTATATAAAAGAGAATCAAACTAGTAATGATTGAACTTGATTCTGGTTGAATTTCAGCAGATTTTTGATAGAAATTGATTTAGAAATCAAAACAGTGAAAAGGGGAGAGAAAAATAAGAAAGTAATTAATAAAAATTCGTTTGAAAGTCTGATATGTATAGGGAAACAACAATCATGTCCATTCGCGTACAGATATGATGAAAAGACACTTCCTTTTAAAATTTGAATTTTGAAATTTATGGCTAGTATGTCGACATATAGGAATTGGAATGTCGACATATCCTTCACAAAATTGAAAAATACCGTATAAAAACTATTTTAAAAATCATTGCTTTGTAAATTAATTTGATACTTTATAGAATCGTTTAAATTATTTATACAGATTTTAATCAAAATAATTAATTAAAATTTATTAAATAATTTTGAAATATTTAATAAGAATATTCAATATAATGTAAATAATGTATATAAAATCAATATAGTTATAAATTATTAAAGTAAAAACTAAAATTCAATATATATATAAACTTAAAAACATTGAAATAATATCTTTATAAGTATAAGAGATTTGAAAATCATTTTGGGAATTTTGAAAAGATTATTTTTGAAAAGCAATTTTTAAACATAATAGAGATCAGGAAAGTGCTATCAAGGTTTAACATAAATTCTGCGACTCTATAACTTATCTGGAATATCTTGAACTCTTCAATACTCACGAGTCCTTATTCTTGAACTCTTGAAACTTTATATCATCATCTTGAATCTACTCTTGATATCTGCATCTTGATACTGTACAGTCTTCTTAATCATTACCCCATCTAATATCCTGCACTATATACTATATATATCTGGATAAAACTTTAGTATATATATTTTATATAATGTCTGATAGTTGTTATCATCAAAACCAATACCTAAGGTACTAACAATCTCCCTCTTTCTATGATGACAACTCTGTATATAAAATATAATATAATTCCCCATAAGTTACAAACTCCCCCTTAATCTATGCCTAGATTTTACATATTTCTCCCCTTTTGTCATCAACAAAAATAACCAACTAAAACTATGATTCTCTTCTCTAATTCTAACTCTGACTCCCCCTAAATAAAGTACAATTAATATGCATAAGAATTAATTATGATGAGAAGGATTATACAAAAACAATATGTAAAATTAGATAATCATGAAATAATTATAATCAATCCAAATATTCATCCAATCCAATAAAGTTTATGTCACACGCAATTCGAAAAAATTGACACAAATCAAATCCAAACCAAACCAAGTATTATTATTTTTGTACAATCAAACCTATTTAAACTAGACATTTCGAGGAACTTTAACTCATTAATCAATGCCAAAGATTGGATCCACTTTGATAGCATCCCATTCTTCATCATATTTTTTGATGGTACATTCTGGACTGGTGATTGGTTCGTCTTTGTTCAAGACAGAATTCACTCATTGAATCGCATCGAAATGCCTTTCTTTCTCCTTTATCATATGTATTTGACTCAATTATAAGTGCCTCTATTTTCTTAGGATGAAATTAAAAATGTTCTTGAATGATTCAAGAGTTTTTTTTAGGTTTTTGGTTATGTTTTTATATGAGTAGCTATCATTGCGATTTTAGAGTTTAGGAATGCAAACAAAGAAGAAAGAGAGTTGATAATAATGATTCTCTGGTCTTAATAGATATTTAAAGGAGTGGAAATTTGTTGGAAATGAATAGATATTTGTTGGAAACGAATAGACATTTGTTGTTCATTCAATTTTCAAAATTAATTTTTTTGTAAAGCTACAGTTGTATGTCGACATATATACGTAGGGTATGTCGACATATATGTAGAAAGTTTCAACAACTTTTTTTTACTTTTCTATTGTATTTGGCTTACACTATTATATTTGTATGAATTTCCAAAGATAGTTGATAATATATAACAATAAGAAATAGAATGTTCATTGATAATAATAATGAGTACAATAAATAAAAGAAAGATACATGAGAGTCAATCATAAACAAAAAGTAGAAAATCCAAATACAAGGTTAATTTAAACAAACAACTAGAAAGTTACGGATGAAGATGAAGAAGTACCACGAAGCTTGTGGATGATCTTTTCAAAGAATTTATCCATTTTGTTGGAAACTGAAGTAAATCTCTTTGAAAATGATGTCTTAAGCTTCCTTTGGTCATCGACGATCTTCTCTTCATTTTTGAGGAGATCTTTGTTGGATGGTTTTGGTGGCATATTAATAATTTTCAAAGAAGTATCCTCCTCCTCTTCTTGTTCTTCCTCCTGGACTTCCATTTTGTCTCCTTCCTCTTCCTCTTCTTCTCTTATTTCATGCACTTTTTCCCAAGCCAACCTTTGTTCCTTTTCCACAAGCATTTCATAAGGCTCGAAAAAGGGTGAAATATGCATAAGTGAAATGTTGGCCTTGTCAAATATTTTTCGAGGAATTGTTTTCTCTCCTTTAAAATTAACACCAAAATAACTGAAAACACGTGTAAGATACACACAATGAAATAGTGTGTTTTCATGTTTAGGTAGATTCTTAGGTAAATGTTCATCAAAAATGACTTGAGACCAATTTATGTCTTATTGACCATAAATTGCAAAAAGTTTTTTGTAAATGTTTTTAGTCAGGTTATTATAATTACCTGTTCTAGGAGTGATACTTTGTTGCAAAAAAAGGCTTAATATTTTTGCCTTTGGACGCAATTTTTTGTTTTTAATTTCAAAATCATCATCACTTACGAAAATATCATGAATTACTTTATGATTTTGAAAATCAATTTGAAAAGATTAAAGGTCTATTCCACTAGATTTACATCCCAGAATATGACCCAAAAGTTCATAATTTAAAACAATCTGTATCCCTTTGAAACTACTCCAAAGTTATCCTTCTCTACCATCATAAAACTTTTCTCTTAAATTTACGTAAAATATCTTTACCAATTTTGGGTAACAAACAAAATTATTTGGAGAAGCATCGATTAAACCAAGAATTTCATTTTCAAACAAAGATTGAAAAGATCATAAGTAGGAAAATCTTCAAAAATAACAAATCTTCCAAGAAAGACTTTTTCGAAAGATAAATACTCAATATAGGCTTGAATGGATTTTTGATCATTGAAAAGATATTCTTTTATTTTCTTAGAAAGCCTCATGGTTGCCTTGGTATTGCTTGAGTATGCCATCAAAGAAAAGTTCGAAGAGATATGAAAGTTTATGATTTTTGAATTTGAAAATAAAAGTGAGAAATGAATGGATGGAGATAGAGTAAGTAAATAGAGAATCAAATAACATTTTCTCTGGTCAAAAGGTAACTTTCAGAATATAGGAGTTGGTGAAAGGCATGGGAAATTCAAATTTTGAATTTGAAATTCGAATTCTGTCTGCATATGTCAACGAATGCTCATGGGGTATGTCTTAAAAAATGTTTTTCGTTTAACTATATCCTATTTTATTTTATAGACCTATTTATAGTTATTCTATTTTAAAAAAAAAATTAAATACATTTTAAATTTATTTTATTATTAAAATATATAAAATTTTATATTTAAAATATAATCATACGATATTCAACCAATATTATTATTAATCTGTAGGATATTCCTAACAACCAATAAAGCAACCAAAAGAAAAGAAAATTTCATTCAAGGAACTAAAAAGCTTTTGATATATTAAATGCGTACCATTTTCAGATCCATTTCACCATTTTGTTCTAAATTCTGTATTGTTGTAAAGCACATGTTAGCAATTTATGTATCTGGTCATTATCACTAGAGAATGTATATGAATCGTCTGATGTTGCAGTTAGGCTCTTCTCTATTTTCTGGATGAATCGGTGTTTGGTTTAGTTTTTAGTTTATTGGGATATGGATTGTCCCATTTTAAATGACCAAGGTCATCACAGTTATAACATCTAATGTTATTTCCATTCCCACTTCCGCTTCCTAGGTTTTATTGTCATTTCTTTTGAAATTGTTCATCTTTCTATATTTTAGAAATTTTCTAAAATTCCTCGTCATGAAAGTAATTTCTTTATCTTCATCGCTATTTGAATCCAGATAATCCACCATTGCATTAAAATCTATAGATTTCTTCTCTATTACTTTGCTTTCTCTCCTACCTTGCATTTGTGTTTCAAAAGACATTAAATTGCCAGTTAACTCTTCAATTTTTAGAGTGCTAATGCCGTTAGCCTCTTCGATTGCTAGAGTTATATGATCTCATTAAGTAGTTAGTGAATTGAGGATTTTTCTAACTTGATCCTATTCAGATATTTTTTACCCAATGCAATAAGTGTGTTTACTATGTCTTTGAAGCTACTATACATATCAAACATGGACTCATTTGGACTCATTTTGAATAATTGAAACTAATTTGTTAATAGGGAAATTTTGGTCTGTTTGACCTTACTTGTCCCTTCATGTGTAGCTTGCAAAGTTCTCCAAATTTCAAATAGACACTCTATTAAATTTATTTCTATTAGTAAGAAAACTAATATATTCATTGCCTTGCAATTACATTATGCAAGTGCTTTTTGATTAGCAGTCCACTGTGCAAAATTTATCTCTGGTTCAGTGTACTCAGTTTGTGTGATATTCCAAGTGTTTAAACCAATTGATTATAAATAAATTTTCATTCTTAATGACCACCATGTGTAATTACTACTATTAAAAAGTGGATGTCTAGTGGTGGATTGTCCTTCGACAAATAGTTACTAACAAGTGTATTAACAGTGTTACTAACAGTACTATTACCAGTGTCAGTAGCCATTTAAAAATTTTCAAAAATCAGATGATGAATGCTTTGAAACCAATGCTCCGATACCAAATGTGAGTTAGCAGAATAGGGGACTTAAAGCTAAATTAATACTAGAATAGGGGTGAATAGTGTTAGTTGGATTATACGAGGACTATTCAAATTGTTTAAGATTTTACTTGGAATGATGGAATTAATTATCACGGAAACAATCATGGAATCAAAGTACATATAAAAGTAAATGCAGTAAAAGTAAAAAAGAAAAGACACCAGATTTTATACTGGTTCGATGTTACCCTGCATTTAGTCCTAAACAATTCCTTTTATGGATTTCTTTTCAACTAGTAAATGCAAATAGAATCTCAATTTTAAGGCTATGAGACACACCTACTAGAATCCTGATCTATGGATAAAGCCATATCATTTCCGGGCTACAAGCATATCCATTAAATTTTTAGGCTATGAAGCACACCTAATTGATTTTAATAGGCTACAATCACACTTACTTGGATTTTAGGGATACCAAGCACACTACAGAGTATAAGAGTATGGTTTGATAGAGTTTACAAACTCAAATCTTTGATCTTGATTACAATTGTCCTATAACTCTTGAATAACACTTTGATCTTGAAAGGGATAAGATAAATCAAAGAATATATGAAAGGGAATCAAAGTAGTAACGATTGAATCTGATTCTGGTTGAATTTCTGGTGAATTATGAGAGAAATTGATTTAGAAATCAAAAGAGTGAAAAGAGGAGAGAAAAATGAGAAAGTAGTTAATGAAAGTTCTGTCATGTCCATTCGTGAAAAGATATGACGAAAAGTCACTTCCTTTCAAAATTTGAATTTTGAAATTTACGGCTAGTATGTTGACATATAAGAATTGGACATGTCGACATATCCTTCGCAAAATTGAAAAACACTTTATAAAAATTATTTTGAAAATCCATTGCTTTATAAAATAATTTGATACTTTGAAGAATCATTTAAATATAGTTTATACAAATTTTAATCAAAATATAACTTAACAAAACTTGATAAAATAATTTTGAAAAAATTAATAAGAATATTCAATATAATGTAAATAATATATATAGAATCAATAGATTTATAAATTATTAAAGTATAAACAAAAATTCAATATATATATATATATATAAAAACTTAAAAACATTAAAATAATATCTTTATAAATATAAAATATTTGAAAATCATGTTGGAAAATATTTTGAAAAGATTAATTTAAAAATAGAATATTTGAAAATAATTTTAAAACAAAATTAGAGAAAGTAAAAGAGATCAGGAAAGTGCTATTAAGGTTTTTAACATAAATTCTATGACTCTATAACTTATCTGGAATATCTTGAAATTTTTAACTCTTCAATACTCATGAGTCTTCATTCTTAAACTCTTGAAACTTTATATCAGCATCATGAATCTACTCTTGATATCGTCATCTTGATACTGCACAATCTTCTTAATCAATACATATCTAATATCCTGCACTATATACTATATATATCTTGATAAAACATTAGTATCTATATTTTATATAATTTCCTATAGTTGTTATCATCGAAACTAGTACCTAAGCTACTAACATAAACATTCCAGGCCTATGATCGGCCTGCTCAACTCTGTATAGTCTTAGTGGCCAGCTCATCTTTGGCATGGTTGGCCACAATCCCCTTTGACTGGCTTTAGATTAGACTTCCTCATTGCCTCTTGCTTGACACATCCCCTACAACTTGGTCCTTAGTAACTATCTTTTTCTTCATGTCTTCGGCTATCCACCAACAAGCACAACAAGCCTTATCACATCAACATGCAAAACTAACCGACAAGGGTTACAACTCATGTTCCTTTTTCTAAAGAAGAGTGTATCATACTCATATAATATGCCTTTATAGAACATATGCCTTTTGCACCATGTCTAATCTTGGTGGTAACTATGGAAAACTATGTTTCACTGCCTCCTCCGGTTGCTGAGCAGATTCCCTCGAGGATTTGGACCATCATCCCAATTTGGCTTCATGTCGTGCATAGTTACGATGCATGCCCATTCATTCAATCATAATACTGATACTATTGACCGAGTTACTGTAATTATGCATGTATTATGCACGAGGATCACAATAAACAATAGGCCAATTCGTTAGTTTCCCAACTTTCATTAAGCAACGATGACCATATTAGTGCTAGTAGCATCATCTTTTGTGAATAGCGAAAGGACACATTATTTTATCCTCCTTGGAATGCTCCCCCCTAAAAAAATAACCGAGCCCCCAGCGTTTGCAGTAGATCTAGGGGGCAAGGCAACTAACCTCATGATCATAGCTACTTGTTGTGCTCTCCCTAGAAAATAATATAGCCACTCAACACATCGACTTATGTTTGGACCAGCCATCACCGTATGCCCCGGCAGGCAAGGCTAGGGTAAATGTCCTTTAAGGCTGAGGTCCACCAAATGTCAGTCTACTGCGTCAGTAGGTCATCAAATACCTCTTTCGTTCATCTTTGTCCTGATCCAGATCCGTCCTCACCCACAAGTTCCTCTAGCAGCCCTCAACTATGTCCGCAGGCAACCAAATGCTCGTTTGCATATCTAAGGATGTCGGGCTTAAAATCTAGGAGTCTTCTCAAGTAAGCTTGCGAGGCCAACCCATCATCACAGATAAGTTTTCACTTCTATTGATAAGTTCTCTTATCTACTAAGTTCTTGTGAATGGCGGCACTAGCTGTCCATCTCATCATCGTGCAAACTCACTCATACATAAGAGTGCTTGAGCCAAACATGTGCTTTGGCTCATGCTAGGAAATGAGATCACCTTACGAGTGGCGGTGTGTTACCTTAGACAATCTTCAAGCCTTCATGCAGTCTGGTTTGAGCCTTCTTGTTTGTATGACCGCTTGTCACTCAGGAGAATCCACAAGATAATGTATACCCCTGCTCATGCCAGTACCATATGCCACACTACTTCTGGTCTTCACTCGGTTCACATAAACAACCAAGCTCAACTCATTTCATTAGCATACATTGCTATTTGATCCATCTTAAAAAAGGAACATTTCTACAAATAATGCAGGGATAATATGCTAGCTATTTGAAACACGCCATCTACAAGTCATGCAATGAAGAACAAGAAAAGATAGAGCAATAAAGTTCTTAGATAAGATTCACAACAAAAGATACGTTTCATTTAATCCATGAGTGCAGGGGCGCAAAGTTCATCTTGCTAGACGTATAAAGATATTTTATCGTTATCCAGTTAAAACTTAGAAAAAGGAAAGGAAGAGACACACATCATGGAATGCCCTAGAAAATCCAGTCAACATTTTGGTGAGTAGCAAATTGGCAAGATCTTCGTGATTTGACAACCTGCATATGGGTACGGACTTAAGGGGCAAAATTTTACTCAATGTTTTATTAGTAAAAAGTCAATCGATCAAGGCTTCTTAGCCTATCTTGGTCTGGTCCAGGCCAGGCCAGCTCAGATGTGGGCCACTGCAAAACAGGCTAGGCTAGACACAAGCCGGTCGGATTTCCTCAGCTACTACCCCAAACGTAAGCTATACCTATGCCAGCCCACATACTCAATAGCTAAATAGGCCAGCAACAGGCCAAAACACCTCAAAGTGGCTTCACAACGAACTCATTAAGAATATCCAAACCTAACCATAAACAAGCCTAGTCCACATCGACACGTCTCACTTGCAACTGGTTCTTTCATTACAAGATGCACTCGGTATAGCTCTAGATCAGCCCGTCCACTTAGGTATATCTTCGAACTATTTGCCGACCGGCATCGCTCAAGATTGAATCAGGTATGACCCGAAGTTTTACTAGCATTGGTATAGCCACCTATGATTAGTCCCATGTGGCCTACACCTGTCATCTCGCATCTAGTCCAGCACCTCCCGCTTAGCCTGATTATCAACAACACTTCAGGTCTATGAAAGACTGGCTCAACTCTGTGCGGTATTAGTGGACAACCCATCTTTGACCCGATTTCTCCACATCCCTTTTCGACCGACTCCATGTCAGACTGCTTCATCTCCTCTCTCTCGGCTCGTACCCTACAGCATGGTCCTGAGCAACCTTTTCCTTTCTTTATGCCTTCGGCTATCCGCCAACCAGCTTAGCAAGCCTTGCCACATCATTATGAAAAGTAAACGACAACCAGATGTGCCTTCTTCTAAAAAAGAGCATACCATACTCCTATACCACCATAGTACATATGCACTAAACATGTAGTAAAGTTAAGATACGGTTCTCTTATTAGCCCTTGTCTCATCCACATGATCCTTCCATTTTCAACCATCTCCCATCAGCCCGTTCGACCAGATCAACTGTCGGGCATGCTTTTCACCTGATTTAAAGCTCAATCTTAGCCATACATCATCAATTTTGGCTAGTCTAAACACTTCATGTATTGCCACTTCAAAAGGGTCGGAAGAAATAAGAATTATGAGTATTTTACACTATCTAGAGCTCTTTATTAGTCTCAAATGCTTCGTTTTTCTTATTATCTCTTGTAACTCCTTAAAATTGTAAGAGAGATGTATAGTAAGAGAAATTCAAAGTAGACATAAGCAAGCTTTTCGAACCACTATATATTTAGTGCAATTTACTTTAGTTGTTTGTTTTCTTCCTCGTTTTCCATTTTTAAGTCTGGTGATTAGCAAGTAACCTTTGCTCTTTATATTGCATCAGTCTAATTTTGAGCTTAACTTATATTCCAATCAACAATGACCATTAAAGTGAGGAATTTTTGTGAGCGTACTGCTCTTTTCTTCACTTATTTTTGCTCCTTTTTTCTACTTTGTATCTCTTTTTAGGAAAAATTCCAAGGGGGGTCTGATAACTAAATGATAAGGCATCAAGAGTTTAAGCAACACAAAAACTGTATATCAACCTTAAAGCTTATGTATAGCTTCATTGCCCATAGATTAAAAAATGAATAAATAGATAAACTCGACAATTGGAACAATTTTGCATTTATGGTTCACTACTCGACAAAGAAAAAAATTAGTCCCTAAATACTATGATTTATTTAACCTGGAACTAACTAATAGCCTAAGAATTAGGCTTGCTTATCCACCGATTCCCAAATAATTCAATAATGGAATGATTTAAGTATACAATCAATATTAGAATGAACTAATTGATTTTATGATATCTTGGAATGATTTAAGTATACAATCAATATTAGAATGAACTAATTGATTTTATGATATCTAAGTCCAATCCAAAAGGGTGATTAATTTCAATTTTATTTTCTCATAAAAAAAGAATTATGAACCAACTAATTTTATATTCAGTCCAACTCAAAAGTTTTTTCTTCTAATTTTTCATCTTTTTTCCTTTCCTTCTTTTTCCCCCTTTTTTCAGTTTGATAATAAGTGTAAGTTATAGATTCGATGTTTTTAACCCTAATTTAGCAATTATATCTATTTTTACTTATAAAAAATAATAAAAATACACTTAAATAATTAAAGCTAATTAAAATTCAAAAGGTAAGTGTTGTAAAAGAATAATCGTTTTTATTTAGGGAAGAAACAAATTATGATATTCTCATTATTATAGTGAAAGGAAAAAACGGCGACATCAGTTTTAGGCCTTTTTTCCCAAGCTTTTCAAATTCAAATCACTACCATCTCTTTTAATTTTTCTGTTCGCTCTTTTCTCTATGGCTAATCTCGACATCTACAACTTCCCTCCTCTACCCGCCTCCTCGGCTAGGTCAAGTCGAGATTCCGAGCTGGGCGTTGATGCCGGATCTCAGCGGTAAGATGTGAGGGATCTTCAATATGCTAGGGTGTCCGAGCTGGATATTGTCCGTTGATAGGTGGTTCAAGGCTGTGTAATGTTGTCAATGGTCCTAACTTAGCGATTTTAGGTCCCAATTTAAGTGATGCATGTGTGTTGGGGTTTAATTCAATTGCTAGTTCATCTTCTGTTATTTTGCCCTCTAATACAAATGGTTGTTTAGTAAATGTGATGAATCGGGCAACTCTGTATTGCAGCCTTTGTCAGTTGACAGTTCAAGCCTTGGGAAGGGTGGTCAATAGGAGCATGTTCCAAAGTTCATGCTGTAGGCCTTACCATCTCATCCGCTCTCGCAGGTAAATCCTTCTTTACCTATTTCAAAATTTGGTGGCGATGATAGAGGTCCTATTAGTAGTTGGTCGTCCTTATTTAAGAATAGACCTAGTATTGCTGGCTCTTTCTTGCCCAAGCAATACATTGTCGATTTTTCTAACAAGCCTGCCCCCCATCGAAGGAAATCATTAAAGCATGAGTTGTGTTTTGGAAAGACTAATTAGTTGTGTTCTTTTTAGATGAGGCTCCCCGGTTTTCTATCGTGAAAAATCATATTTTATGAGTCTGGTGTTTGAAGGGCACGGTCAATATCAGGTGTGATAATTCTACACATTTCTTTAAATTCTCCATCTTGCAAAAAAGATCTCATATTTTAGGACCTGGCCCGATTAATGTCGAGGGTAAAGTGTTTATTATTACCCAATAGCCTATCGGTTGACCTTGCTTGTGAGCAGATCCTCTCCATTTCCATCTTGGCGCATCTTTCGAAAATCTCATCTATTTTTCAATCGATGGAGGGGGTAAATTGGTTAGCAAATCATATTGGTAGGTTGATCTGCTTTGATATTACCACCGAGCATAAACAAATTCTCCATTATGCGAAGACTCTTATTGAGATCTCCTCTTCTAGGTAGTTGCCTACTCGCATTCCTGTTTCCCTTGCCAAGGATAGAGTTGCGTATATTGATGTCACATACCAATGGAAACCTTCTATCTGCCACCTCTGTCACTCGTTTGGCCTTGTTAACTCGGCTTGACCACATTCTCCCACCAGATAGACATGCCTTCCTGTAAGCATCCCTTTTCGAAGCCTCCATCTAGACAATGGATGTTCAGAGTTCAGCCTCCTTCTCAATTCATATCTCTAAAGCCCCTAATCATGTTCCCTCTGCTCTCACCCCTTCTGACATCCCGGCCTCTGTGATGACCGCCCTATACCATCGACATATATAATAACTAAATAATGTGCCACAGTCATGCCCAACCAATATAGGATGATCATCAAGATGCATGATAATAAACATTACATATAACCTATTATATCTCATAGTGCATGGATAAAATATAATATCATAGATACAACAGAAGAGACAGTAATAACTATATGAACAAATCATCAGAGTACAGATCCACACAGTTATACATCAAATGTCACAGAGTTATACAATAGAAACAAACTCAATAACTGTCTCAAATACAAGTGTGAGCAGTCACTACTAACGCTCCATAGTTCTACACATCAGAATGAGCATAGTTACTATATAAATATATAATATGAGATAACTCCATCCAGCTCGTCCTCTAAATAGCTACTACGTCACCTAGACCTATTATCTAATCTACTCAGTAAGAGTACCTAAGATAATATGAAGCAAATCATAAAAACTTGGGTCAGATAACAGTCTGCTATAGTAAATAAATCTCAAAATACTATAAAGGTAAATAGGGTAAGGAACAAAGTGCACGAACCATACTTGACCTGTCTCTACAGCCAAAGAGTTAGCACATAATAGTTTATTATGCTGCTCTACGATATCATAAAGGTACGATACAGAATATTATAGTGGATGTCGAAATATCCCTACCTCTGGTACCCACTCCTAATGATATTCTTATATGATAGCCTACCAACCAAAAGCAACCAAAGCAACCATGGCATCCAGTAAACAAGACTAACTATCACTCATCCATGTGCTCTGAATATATGATAGCTCATATGGCCTCCTAACTGTTATGGACTAGTAGGAATCCTAGCTCCCCATTGTACTTTCGTATCTCGCCGCCCAAAGCTGGATAGGTGTCTCGCAGCCTAAAGTTGGACACTAGACCCAAAGTCATAAGTCTTGGGTATATGGATCCTTGCTACTAATTCATGGGCGTCCCCACTTATAATACCCCCGCTTTGAGTACAATGGAAAACACTCTGAGCATCAATGATTCCTTAGCACATACTTTCAAGCTCATCTTTGCTTCATTTGGTTACTAAGCCCTTCTTTCTCAATCTAGTTTTCGTTATTTATGAGAAACCCATCCACATTCCTCGAACATACAGCTCGCCCCTTTATGAGCCGCCATCTTCGGAACTACTCCCAACACAAGCCAACGTCCAAAGATTCTAGCTTTTTATCATGCTCTTATATCATCATCCAACTTGATACGAATGATCCAACACCTCTGGCACGACCTACACAGCATCCTCTACATGCCCTAAAAATTTCACATCCATCCCATTTAGCGTGATAACTCGGTGCCGAATCATAGGTATAACTCGTCGTCGAGTTATACACTTAGCCAATTATTGGCTACCTTACTTTCCATGCCTCTGGTACACTTCTCAAGGTGATTTGGACCTTGCCTCATCGCTCCTCGATAACTCATCCCCCCAATCTAAAGCTTCATTGTCTAATTGTAGAGATAACTCAGCCCAGTCCGACACTTAGCCAAATTTTCCAACATCTTTCTAGAATAACTCTTTAGACCAAACTCTATACAACCATGCAAGATCAGTGCCGACTCATCTTGATAACTCGATGCCGAGTCTTACCTTCAATTCCAAATGAGGTGCAAATTATCATGTAGGCTCTTGGTTTGCTGCAGGACAACTCCTCCAAGTTTCATCCAATTTCAACTAACTTTGCCTTCAATTTTTCCAATTCACCAACCTATCTTCTTACGCATCCAAAACATAACAAACAACATCAAAGCACAACATACAAACTATTATCTAGCCTTTTGACCAGGCTTTAACTTGACTAACTTGATAAATAGAACTTAAAAGCTATCGAGGTAGATGGCCTGGAGAGATAGTCGTAAAGTCCATAAATCAAGTATAATGAAGACTATAAGGCAAAGACAAAGCCAATCTAAAAGAACTAGAGCTCGAACTATCAAAGTAATGGATCGGCATCGACCCATAGCTATGGATCGCTACCAATCCATAGTATCTTCCCAGATTCATTCCATTTTTCTCCAACGACCAAGTATTGATGTTAGAAGTCCATTCCTAACTTCATGGATCTTTCGCATGCAATTTGATATCAGATAACTCAAGCATAAGGAATTAACAACTTAACTTCTCCACCGATCCATTCCAATGACTAAGAAAATGCTCATAGCCATATAAACAAGTCAAGAAACAAGAAAAAAACGATATATCACTTCGATCCAAAGTAGCTAGAACCATCTATAAGATGACCTTATGGATTGGTACTGATCAATGCCTATGGATCGGTACCGCCATAGCTGATTAATGACTTGGCCACATTTTCTTGAGTACAACTACTGCTACATCATGGAGAACGTGGAGGAAAATATGCTAACTTTTCCTGGTACAGCTATAAATAGGGTTTGGAGGGATTCTTTTTGAAGATCTTTTAGCTCACTAACAATTTTACATATATTTCTTGTAATTTGCTACCAAGTGGTACCGAACGATAAGAACAACAGCTATAAAATAGAGATATCATCTATAAATCACAAATGGACATCGATAACGATTAGCCAAACCATTATAAATATGTATTGCTATGTTTTCCCTCGTTTTTCATTTCCTTTTTATCACCTTTTATTCTCAGCATAATCTATTGGGTGTTTGTGCCGCTTTTGGTATTAACATTTTCGTTCTTTCATGGAGAACATGGTCACCAGAGTTAAGATGGACCACATGGTGAAGCAAAGCTTGGACTTGCTGAATCAGGTAACCAATAGACACAATAGGAGCAGGAGGGATAGAGTGCCTTCTGATTTGGGATCTGATAGTTCCTCGTCATCGCAACAAAGGCAGAGGGACAGAAAGCAAAAGATGCTAAGGAAGGAAGCTGGAAAGTCGAAATAAAAAGCAGGACCAAGCCATGACCAAGGCCTAGCACCTATGTATCATTACCTATCTAATAATAAGATCGATACCAAACCATCAAACATGGGTCTTGGTGCTCGACTTTCTGGTGATGCTGTTGGTTTGGTTTCTGGGCATGTTGTCGTTGGTCAGAATGTTGGAAAATAGACAGGTGTTGCAGATCTGCCACATAAAGATTATGTGCAAGGAACTACTGAATGAATGGTTCCTTCGATGTCAGGGGAACCTAGGTATCATAATACTAACCGAGAGCATTTCCCGAGTCAAATACTCGAGGCAGATTATGTTCATCATCGTTTAGTAGACCCAACCATATTTGATTGAAACAATCAAGTGATTGGTAAGTGAGAATCAACAGCGGACGGATGATGAGTGGGGTTCCTCCCTAAGCTGGAATCCTTTAACAGAAGATATCTTGCATGAGGAGTACTCGCAAAGGTTTGTAATGCCAACAATGCCGTCATACAATGGAAAGGCGGATATGAGGCAACACTTGAAGAAGTATGACTAGCATGTGGATTGGGCCAGGGCTACTAATGTTGTTAGATGTCATTGTTTCTGGATATTCTTAGAGGAGGTAGCGATGATGTTATTCACCCGGATGCCCCTGAGATCTATATCATCCTTTGATCAACTGGTGCAAAAGTTTGTAGAGCAGTTTCGCATGCACACAACACGTCCAAAAGACATGATGTCACTTTTAACCT
This sequence comes from Allium cepa, assembly GCA_030765085.1. Taxonomy (NCBI): domain Eukaryota; kingdom Viridiplantae; phylum Streptophyta; class Magnoliopsida; order Asparagales; family Amaryllidaceae; genus Allium; species Allium cepa. The sequence goes on from CM060932.1 coordinate 10,524,037, forward strand.
CTTTCAAGGAGTGGGAGAGTCTTTGAAGGATTTTTTGCATAAATTTCATACTGCAATGATGAAAGTAAGCAATGCTTAGGAGGACATCGTACTGATGGTGCTGATCAGGGAAATTCATCCGATATTGAATTCGAGAGATGGTTGAAAATGAAACCCCTGTCAACGATGGATATCTTTTATAGGAAGACCAATCAGTTCTTATACCTGGAAGATGCATGTACTCATCCTAGAAGGGATGATGCTAGGAATTCAGCTAAAGTGATTCACAAAAATGTTGTAGCAAAATTTTCTGGAGGGAGTTTCGGTGATGTAGATATAAACATTGGCGATAAGAATTATGGTCAGAAGCATAGTGATAATGGGGTCAGGAAGCGAAAGCCAAATCATGGGAATCATCCAATGATTCCTATGTATGATAGATATACTAAATTGAATGACTCAATAAAGAATATCTACTTGGCAACTCAAGGTATTAAGTAATACAGGAAGCCGACTTCGAGGGACTCGAATGAGAAGGAGAAAAATCTGGCAAGTTTTGGAAGTTTCATGAGACATGTGGTCATAACACTAATGAATGCATACATTAACATTATGCGATCGAGGAATTGGTTCATGAAAGAAGTTGCAGCAACTTATGAAAGCCCCGTAGGATGGAGGGCAGGGAAACTCCAACCCCCATGGGTTGACATCCCAACAGGGATAAGCCGGGCCCAGTGTTGATGAACTTAAGTGGCTTGAGAAATGTCTTGTGATAAATATTGTAATCGACGAACCACATCCAGTTGAGAAGAGTTGGAAAGAGATGGAGTGTATGTTAGTGCTTTAAAACATACAGTGAATGAGAACTATTTTGCTGTAGAAGACGGTGCTTTGGCATAGCAACTCATAATTGTGACGGATGATATCATTTTCCACAATAGAGATGCTGATGGGGTAGAGGCCCCGACTATTGATCTGCTAGTTATTTCGGCCATTATTGGACCTCTTATAGTAAGGAAGGTTTTGGTTAACTGTGAGAGTTTGGTAAACATCACATTTAATAGAGCCTATGACCACATGCTTCTAGAGGAAAAAGGACTTAAAGTCGTGTAAATCTTGGATCTAGGAATTTAATGGGAGGACTGTTGAGCTAGTGAGATGCATCGATCTGCTGATGGTTCTTGGAGAAGGAGATCACAAGATAGTGTGAATCATGCCTTTTGTTATGCTGGATATTTACTTTACCTAGAATGCTTTTTTGGGCCGATTGGCCCTTGCTGATTCAGAGCGGCCATTGCTCCTTTGTGTTTGATGATGAAGTTCCCAACTGAGAACAGTGTGGGGGTAGTTCAAGTGGATCAAGGACTTGGCCGCAAGTGCTACATCACCAGGTTGAAAGAGGCGAGGCAAATAGAAAAAGGAAAGGGCGTAAATAAGGCTCTCTACATCAAGGCTATGGATGCATAGCAACCACCGCATGAGCCCTGGCTCGAGCAACATAGTCGATTCCATAAGGATATGGATCCATGGAAAGAGTCGTTGGACGGAAGGGCAGATCCAGCCGAGTTAACATCCAACATCCCGATCAACCACGACGATCCTATATAGGTGTTGAAGGTTGGATCGCAGCTCGACATGAGGATGATGAAAGAATTAGTTGCTTTTCTCCAAGCGAACTAAACGTGTTCGCCTGCACACACTCGGACATGTGTGGAATATCACCGACGATAGCGAGCCATGCACTGAATATAAATCCGAAGTGCATTCATGTGAAACAGAAACTTCATAGCCTAGGTTTGGAGAGATCCACTGCACTTAAAGAAGAAATGAGGAAGTTGAAGGATAACGGCCTCATCCGAATGCCCCATACCCAGAATGGGTATCGAATCTAGTTCTGGTGAAAAAGTCATATGGGAAGTGGAGGACACACGTTGGCTATTCTGACTTGAATAAGGCACGCCCGAAGGACAGCTTCCCACTCCCGAGAATAAATTAGTTGATGGATTCAACAGTTGGACACAAGTTGCCATCGTTCATGGATGCATACTATGGATATAATCTGATCCCGATACATGTACCAGACCAGGAACATGCCAGCTTCATAACCGATTTGGGGCTGTACAGCTATCTCGTTATGCCATTTGGATAAAAGAACGCTAGAGCAACTTACCCATGGTTGGCGAACATGATGTCTAAAGACCAAATCAGAAGCTCGATGGAGGTATACGTGGATGTTATAGTCATGAAATTACGGCGGTCGGGGAACCACATCGATGACTTTGGATGAGATGTTCAATGTTCTTTAGAAATACGGGATGAAACTTAATCCCTTGAAATGATCATTTTGCGTTGCATCAGGGAAATCCTATTGATGACTTGGCTGATATGTTCAATGTTCTTTGAAAATATGGGATGAAGCTTAATCCCATGAAATGCTCATTTGGCGTTGCATAAGGGAAATCCTTGGCCTTATCATGAACTCCCATGGGATTGAAGCTAATCCGGAGAAGATTGAAGCAATGAGGAACATCTAAGCCTCAAAGAGGATAAAAGACGTCCAAAGCTTGAATGGGAAGCTTGCCGCCCTGAGTCAATTCATCTTCAGAGTCACTGACAAATGCATGCATTTCTTCAATATGATCAAGAAAGGGAAAAGGTACTTCGCTTAGATGCAAGAATGTATAGACGCATTCTAGGCTCCGGTGAATCATTCAGAGAGACCTCACATTCTATCGAAACTGTTGGATAACGAGGACTTGTTTATCTATCTGGTAGTGTCGATGCATGCTTTGAGCGCCGCACTCGTGTGTGAAGAATCTCGAATCTAGTGACCAACGTACTACATCGGTAAGCAGTTAGCATGAGCAAAAAGAAATTATCCGAAGCTGGAAAATGTAATAACGTAAATTTTGGGAATGATAATAATAATTAATTAGTTGAAATATGAGTTTTGGGAGTTTAAAATAAATAGTTTGGATTTATTTGGAACACTGGAACTTATCACAAGGTAATTAGTGATAAGGTAATTAGTGATGAACTTAAAAAGGTTTGAGAACAATTATTTGTTTAAAAAATTGTAAATTTTATTAATTTGGAAGTTATTTAATATTGAGTTTAGAAATATGAACTCATGAATATTTAAATTTCATAAATCTTGAAAAAGTGTTATAATAGTTATAAAATTAACAAATAAGGTCGTGATCAATTAAAAAGTGATTTTGTAAAGGAAAGATATGGTATAATAACTAAATAAGAAACAATAAATATATTTGGAATATTAAAATTATAATAGTAATTAAAAAGAAATATTGATTTAAAAATAATAATAATGTTGATAATATAAATTTGAATTGATTAGTAAATGATTTAAATAAAATAATTATCTAAATAAATTCATGAAAAATTATTCTATAAAAAGGAACAAAGCTATTTAATTAAATAATTAAATCTTTTAGGCTTGAATGCATTTATTTTATTAATAAAAGAAGTAGAGAAAGAAGGAAATATGGAAGCCCAAATAGCTTGAGCCCAATAAAACAAAAATCAAAAATCAAAACCCTAAATAATTTATCTCCTGATGCTTCTAATTCCAAATACCTCTCTGCCCTAGTGTTTTCCTTCTCTCTATAAATAATCCCTAAACCTATACGTTATATTACTTTAGAGAATCCATTCCCTTTCCCAAACCTGATCACGTAATAAATTAAATAAGGATCAAATTAAATCAAGACAGCTCTCTATCTTGGCTTCTCAACACCTTTACATCATACGCAATCTAAGAAGCAGCAATTCACGTGGCGACATTTTCAGCAGGCAGCACAGAAGCAAGGAAGAAGGAGCATTGGTTCAGGTGAGTAAATTACTCACAACCATGTCTCAGTTCATTATTATATCACTTGGACATGTTCAGTATTCACATTTCAAATATCAGTTCCCTCATTAGAATCGATCACGCTGCTGATTCATAGAGTAGAGGAGAAGGGAAAGAAATCAAATGGCAAGTAGGAGAAGAGAATAGACAATCACAGGATCAAAAACCCATCAACTACCCCACTACGGAGTTTAGCACGACCATGACCTGACACTGACCGGTCGACTAGTCATGGTCGTGCACAGGTGTGGATGATACGTAGCAGGCTCAGGAGCGTTTGTTCATTCTTTGTTGCGCGCATGTAGTTTCAGTGTGTGTGTCTTCCTGAATGGGTATCCATGTACGTGTGCATGTCCATGCCTGAATATGAGTGCATGTGTATGTTCATCTTCATCTTCATCTAATGTGTATTAATGGAAGTAAAGGTACTGTGAAAATATATAAAATGATTGAATATGTGTCTATGTGTTGCAGGTTTCAGAAGGTGAAAATGAACGATTATGCATGAGAGAGCAGTGGAATTTTGAACATATATTCGAAACTGAAATTTATTCTACATTAAAAGATATAAACTAAATAAATACATGTATAGATAATTAACTAAATACTTATAAAACTTACACATGCAGCTGAGTTTGGGAGGAAAGGGAAAGTTAGTTAAGGGATTTCCCTGTGAGTAATAACTGAGAATTGTGAGAATTGAAGTGTAGAAAGGAGGTGTTCATGTATACATGCATGTGTAGTTCTCTGTTTTAACCAAATATATAGGTGTTGCTATATTCAGGAAGGCTATATTCAGGAAGGTGGAAGCGTAGTTTTCATGACCGTGTCGTGCCTTGAATCATAATGATTGAACGTTTAAAGTTTTGATGGTTCAACCAGTCGAACCATAGAAACCGTGATTTATCTTTTTGAAAAATTTGCACATTTAACTACAAACTATATACAAAAATATTAAAATAATCATCCTATGCACATATACATGGTCTTCAAGGTCTGCAACCGAAGTTGTGTGTTGTTGCAGTGCACAACTATAGTTTTGTATATAGTAGAGTAGTGCACAACGATACAAACTTGATGAATCTTACAGTGGTATTAGAAGAGCTTGCAGCACTAAAAAACAAAGTGATAAAGTTAGTGACTTATATTTTGCAACGATTATGATTTTTGAAATATATATTTACTTATTTTTTTCAAAGCAATGCAAATGATGACAATGAGAGAGACTTACACGATGAGGAAGTAGAGTAAACAAAAAAACCATGATTCAATCAGGTAAAATTGATAGTTTGACTGTTGGTTCGAAGGTCCGACCAAGTTTCATGGATGAATGAGGTCCGATTGAGTTTCGGACCGTAGTGGTCCAATATGCAGGATTATTCGAGGTCGGACCGACGTAGGCACCACAAAAGAAGCACTGTTTAGCGACGGCTATTAGCTGTTGGCGGCCGTTGCTAGCCGTCGCTAAATGCCGTTGCAAAATATCTCGTTGCAACTAAAGAAAGCGACGGCCTTAGTGACGGCTCCGTTGTTCTTTTTGCAACGGCTTGTAACGGCTAAGTGTCCACATGAAAGCAACCGTTGGGGTTGTTGGTTTCTCGGGCTGTTGATGCAAACCGTTGCAAAGTGTTGCAATATAGCCGTTGCAAACCTGGAATATTTTTACTGCCAATTTGCAGCACCTTCAACCCTCAATCCCAATCAATCGAAATAATATAATTCCATCATTCCACACATATAATACGATTCCATCATACCATGTAATCAATTTCAACACAACCAAATCATCAAATATTGCATATTCTAACATATATTCACAAAATCATATAAGAAAATGAACATCCAAAATATGAAACATCCATCAAACCAAACCACATAACTAAGTATCAATCACAACAACCAAGTGCCAAAGCATCAATCACAACAAGCAAAATACCAAACCCACCAAAACACTAAGTATCAATCACAATATCCAAAATACCAAATGTCAAACCCATCATAATATGTGTATATACATATACATATACATATATACATACGTACATACATATACATATACATACATATATATATATATGTATGTATGTATGTATGTATGTATGTATATGTATATAAAGCGTACCCATCAAAACAAACCAACTAAGCATCATCATCATCTGCACCTCCTTCCTCGGGCATTGACCCATGCTCCTAATAAAAGGCAGCAATACGCTCATCTATCTGCGTCGCCAACTGACTCTTCTGCCAATCATTGAACTCATTCAATTGTGTTTGCATCCGAGCAATCTCTTCCTCATCTATGGATCTTCTATATGCCCTTTGGAGATTAAGAGCCCGTGAAATAATTCAAGTGAATAAGAAGTTCATGGCATACAATAACAACAAGAAAACTCAAGTTATTGGTAATAAACTCAAGTGAATAAGAACTTCATGGCATATAGATTTCTACTGTGTAAACATTGAGTACATACCATATTGTCGAAATTGTAACGCTTGTTTCGACTTGCCGGTTCAATGATTGAATCACATATCCGATTCGTCTCATCAACCGTAAGAGATTCCCATCTACTCGCTTGTATCGCTCGTACATGATCTGCAACACAATTGCTATACAATTTACTTTTTTACTGTAAAATAAACGAATATGAAATATTTTCATTACAGAAATAAACATATTTACCATTACCGAAGTAGCCTTGTCGTCCGACCAATCATATGAAACATTCCCATCCTCATCTGTGTGCTCCACTGCATGTGTGACTTTGAAAACCTCAGCCGCTGTAGGCTCCCTATCATACTTTGCCCACCGAATATATACAAGAATAGATTATATTGATAATTTGCATGAGTACATACAAGAATAGATTATATACAAGAATAAAATATATGGTAAAAATGCACTAGTAAATATATACATCAATAACATAAATATTGGTTAATTTATTTACCAATTTCCTCCTATGTTGTTGGAAGGATTTCGAGCCACCACGATGTAAAGCGGGGTTTTTGTTCCTATTAGCCTTGTTGCTTGCCGATAATTCGTATTAATTTATGCATACTATTAAGTAAAATAATTCAACACATTTAAATGTCAAAGTATAGTGACAACATAACTTACTTTGAATACTTCAGATTCCCAATATTGTTGGAATCCAGCCCAAATATCATCCCCCATCCAACTTGACTTTTTCCCCGAACTCTTGGCCCTTGACAGAGTCTCTCTGTAATTTTTTCACATCTTTTTATTCCAATGATTTACAAAAACATCCATATCCTGCAGATCCACACGTACAGCTGTCTGCATATTGAATTATCATACGTGTTATGTAAAAGAGATTATATAATTAAAAAACAATCAACATAACAGAATATGTAAAACTGATATCATAAGGCATGATGACATATTGTTTTTGGTTTCATATAAGGCATAATTATATATTACAAAGTTGTACTTACCATAAGATCAGCCCATATTACGTTTTTTATATGTGTTGGGATGTTATCCCACTGAGGCCAACACCCGGACATCCTACTCCCGTATGCTTCCTTTGATACTTGTAAAATGAAATCGGACGGCTCCACCTCGAACCCTCTGTAGAAATATTGATGTATATATTCAATATATTTCATATAAAATAATTCAAATAAGTTTGATACATACCCAGCACTTTTCGGAACTATCTCCGCAACTCGACGGTGATCTGGCTCAGAGCTACTCGGACCTGCTCCAAGTGAAGGTGACTGAGATGTACTAAGTCGATTACGTCGTCTATCAGACATAACTGACAAGCATAAATATAATATCATACACTGCTTAGAAAAGAGTACTGATAACATAAGCATCACATAATCATCAATCAATATCACATAATCATTAATCATCTCATAATCATTAATCAAGTGATAGTCATCACATAAGCATACTCTGCACATAATCATCGAAAAAACCGTACATGAAAAGAATAATGCATAACTCAGAATAATACAGATCATGTCGGGTCATCATTATAATTACATAGCTCAGAATATTATGGAACATAGTCATTATTGTGAATACATAGCTCACAATTGTATAACAAGCGATGCCATCCATGATCAGTCTTCGTCATATTCTGATTCAGACTCGTCTCGTACTCTATATCATTTTCTTCGGTACTTACAAATGCATCTATTAAAACATTCGATTCATCAGTCAACGATCCTACATCAATGTCATCGTTATCACTATTTCAGTATTTGGCTCGAGATTCGCTTGATACGCTGCTTCATCTGAAATATTATTTCCATCAAATGTATATCTTGCCTTCGTTTTAAAAACAGTCCACCAGTCTGCTTTATCTTTTTTTAGGGACGGATATGGAGCAAAATAAACTTGTAAAGCTTGCTTAGCTAATACAAAATGATCATACTTATAGTAATGCGACATATGCCTTATTTCAATTAGCTTATATTCTTTGTGCACGTTAATTTCAGAGCCAGGAACATTGCTAAACCAGTTGCATCTGAATCTTTTATATGCTCTTCTGGATCATCACTTCCTTTGACAAATACACCACTGCTATATGTTAATTTTTCAGCCCCATAATCTTTGGTGTTGAATTTAAATCCATTGACGAAGAATATTGGATAAGTCTTGACAATTCGTTTTGGTCTGAAAGAAAGATGTCGTAATCCTTCGTCAACAACACCGTTTTCTGTATCACGAACATAGTTTGAAAACCGTCCAGCAAATTGTTTACTGAGATCGCCAGATGGATGTTGTGATTCGTATATGCTGCAAATATGTATTACATTCCTTTATATTTAATATATACATGTATAATTGAATTATACATGAATTCATAAGTACCAGAAAAATGGTGCAACTTCAGCACAATTTAGAAGAATATATGTGTGTGCCACATGGTAATCTCTATCATCTAACCTAGTTTCCACACATTTTTCATCAGGTCTTCCATATTGTCTAAAAATAGATAACATTGTTTGAGAAGAATCCTGCTCAATAGATTCTTCATTACGGGGAACACTTACGAACGATAAGTTCAAATCGTTACTAAAGTAATGTGAGAAAAAAACGAAGCTTCTTCTTCAAGGTACGATTTGCAAATCGAACCTTCTACTTGTGCTTTTTGTCTAATTTTCTTCTTCAAATGATTCAGGTACCTATAACAAAATTAATTAAATTTATATGGTGGTTAAAAAACCAAAATTAATTAAATTACCTCTCAAAAGGATACATCCATCCATATTGCACGGGACCACAAAGGAGTGCTTTAGATGGAAGATGAATAGGTAAATGCTCCATTACAATAAAAAAAAACCAGGCGGAAATATTTTCCCCAGTTGCATAGAAGTACAGGGATTTCTGCTTCAAGTTTACGTATACGATCTACCTTTAACGTCGTAGAACAAAGCTATTTATAAAACATACTTAATTCTGTTATAACACTCCATATTTTTTCAGGCAGCAGTTCTTTGAAAATCACGAAAAAAAAATACTCCATCATAATGTGGCAATCGTGACTTTTCATCCCACTCAATTTGCTATTTTCAAAGTCAACACATCTACAGAGGTTAGAAGAAATCCCATAAGGACATCTAAGTCCTTCCATCCACTTTAGAACGAGTTTTACTTGCTTGTTGTATAACTCATAGCATGCTTTGGGTTTCTTATTATCGTCGTACAATTGAAGTTCGGGCCGCTTACAAAAGTGTAATATATCACGTCTTGAATTCGCATTGTCCTTGGTTTTTCCCTTCACATTCAAAATTGTATTAAACACGTTGTCAAACACTTTTTTTCGTTGTGCATGACGTCGATGTTATGTCGGAGTAGGAGATTTTTTCAGTACGGTAACTCCCGGAATATACTTTGCTTGCACCAGTTATGAATGTCCGATTTACTTGGAATTTCAACCTGTACCCCAGTTTCATGTATCTTTGGGTGGTCTTTCACAATTTCGTATACCTCTTTACTTGTCCAAACCTTAGGTGGTAGCATACTCTCTACTCTTTTAGCTTTAAAGTTCTTTTTATTCGTTCTAAATTTATGATTGATATGTAGAAAACACCGATGACAGTCAAACCAAGAAATTTTCTTTCCATACTTTAATGAAAATGCTCGTGTTTCATCCATACAATAAGGACAAGCTAGACGTCCAGATGTGCTCCAACCTGAAAGCATGTCATACGCAAGAAAATCACTAATAGTCCATAATAAAGAAGCAAACATACGAAAATTCATTTTTCTCGAAATGTCGTACGTTTCAACTCCTTCATGTCACAGTGTTTTCAACTCGTCGATTAGTGGTTTTAGATAAACATCAATTCTTTGTGTCGGATCGTCGGGACCGGGGATGACAATCGTTAAAAACATATATGGAGTTTTCATACACATCCATGGAGGTAAATTATAAGGAGTAATAATAATAGGCTATGATGAATATTTACTATCAAACTGAGAAAATGGCAAAAATCCATCCGTACATAAGCCAAGCCTAACATTACGGCTCTCTGCCGCAAATTTAGGATAAGTCTTATCGAAATGTTTCCATGCTTCTCCATCAGATGGATGTATCAAAGTTCCTTCTTCTGGTGTTCTCACACTGTGCTATGGCATATAACATGCTGTAGCAGAAGATGCATATAACCGTTGAAGTCTGAAAGTGATGGGTAAATAATGCATCCTCTTATACGAAACTTCGTTTTTTTTTCTTGGTTTGTATCTTTCCTCGTTACATATTCTGCGTTTAGTAAGATGAGTGTCTTCTTTCCAATACAGCATGCAAACTTTTACACATGTATCTATCTTCTAGTACGACATCCAAAAGTAGTCATAAGTTTTTTTACTTTATAATGACTATCACACATCAAATTATTAGGTGGCATGTGTCATTTTGCAGTTTGTACAACTGCTGTAAATGTAGCTTCTGTAAGATTAAATTTCGATTTCATAGTGATGTAATCGGCGGTTACAGATAATTCGGTTCCGCTTGTACATCCATCTCACAATGGCCTCTTAGCAGAATCCAATAAATCATAAAAAAATTTAGCTTCCGCGGTCGTCTCTTCGTCAACATTTTCATTCCCATCATCACCTTGGTCAAAGGTAGGAAACTTTGATCGTGCAGCATCATGCACCATGCTTTCTATAGGATTGGTCATAGTATTATCGTCCTCTAACACTACAGGATTAGGTGTAGGTTGAACAAGTTCTCCATGACGATCCCAAAAGTAATAATTCGGTACAAAACCAAATTTATACAAATGTACTTCTACTACATCTGGTTTCCAATGCTTCGGATGTTTGCACTTACTACACGGACAACGAATGTCTACGTTACTTCGATTATTAGATTGAGCAAATCTAAATACATGTACACCGTTACAGAAACGTTCTTTTATTGATCCTTTCATACCTTTTCGAGGTTCATACATCCAACTACGATAGAGAAAATAGTCGAACATATTTCCTGATTTGTAGAATGTAGGTTAAAAGATTGAATAACACACTTCATAGTAAAGTCTTGTAAAAATTCATATATAACAAATTCAAATAAATACTGCATTCAAATTTTCAATTCTTAAGTTTATTGTTTTTTTACTTTGACGGCCGGTTATCCTACTTTCTATTACAAACAGAATAATGTAATCATATTTTATAAATCATTTCAGGTTAAACGATTCTAAAAAAATTCGGCAGCACTTCCCTTTATTCCTTGTATCGTACACAAATGCGTGTACACGGGAAAAAAGGAAGTGCCATCGAAATTTTCTGAATCGTTTAATCTGAAATTATTTATAAAATATGATTACTTTATTGTGTTTGTAATTTGTCCAAATACTAGGACAAATCCAAAAAATGTTGTATCAGATGAATATAGATGTCCGTTCTGTGGAAAAACGAATATCCATATAACGGTCATATACTACACTTGTCAAACGGGGCTAAAAATTCTCTAAGGGGTTCACATAAATAAAGCACAAATTAAAAAATATTAATATTGAAGTATTAGTGGTCCGTAGTGAAATAATGATCTTAATTTTTTAGTAATGTAGCCAAATAGAATTCGTTTAATTATGTATCAGAATCCATGGGAACTACCAGTAACTCAGAAAATATTGCTTATCTCACAAATGGGAACTATTGAAAGTGCGGTGTGTATACAATTATATGTGCTACTATAGTACACACGGATCGTGTAATATGGACTACAATATAAATGCGGAAATAGATGATAATAGCATAGTAAATAAAAAAATAGAAAAATCACACCAGAGATTTTTATACTGGTTCGGAGCACCGTCCTACGTCCAGTCCCAGACTTCTATCTGGATTTTCACTATTAACTACCTCGCTTCACCCGGAGGAACAGGTTTACAACACTCGAACAACCGAACGGGATTTCACGCCTCTAATACACTGAGGACTTCAACACTTGCCTCTTACAACACAGAGGACTTCAACAAAAGAACAAATACAATTGTTGTTGACAACTTGTGCTCTTGAAAACACGGATTTGTCACTAGTAGTACACCCTTCCTATAATCTTATCCTCAAAGTATGCGAATGATGTTTTGAAAAGATTAAGGAAAGTATATTACTTATTGAATCAAAAGATATGAAATAGTTACAGTGATTCAATAAATAATCGAGAGCTTTTTAGAATGCAGGAGTATATATAAAGTAAGATCAGAGATTAGAGTAAAAAGCATATAAAATCATGTTTTTTTAATCAACGAATTAGATGAGTTTATATAGATAAGAATGATTGTAACTCTTTGTGAGCAGTTGCCATTAAGAGATATGATCTTTGGTGAAAGGTAAGAGATGCAACCTTTGGAGAAGAGAAGTGTCTTTTGGAAAAATTGCTTTCTGTTTAAAAACGGTCGACATGTTAAAAAGTGACCAGTAGACAGGAATTTAAATATATATACGTTATGTGCATGTGTGCACGTTCAGTGTGCAAATTATGCAGGAACGGTCGACCGCCTATATTGTGACCGGTCGACCGGTCCCTGTAAAGTTGCACATTGAATGTGTAACTACATTCTAATCGTATATATATATTAATTTTCTTGAAAATGCATGATTATTTGAGGATAGATTTTAACAAGTTTATCACTAATATAATATCAAATAATCAATCTACAATCTAGAGTATCATATGTAGCTCTTTATAGCCATAATGACCTTGTTTTGTCGATCGCCTTTAGTTATTTGTCAGAAATCAAAACCTTCATAAAACTTGTGACTCAACATTCTCCCCCTTTTTGATTGATGACAATATATATCTGCAAATCTGAATCTCCTCCTGAATATGTGATCTGTCTCTTTGAATTCTTATATATGTACGTTCCGCAATTGCTCACATCGCCTTTGCCGATGATATAGCCTTTTGAATTGTCTCCAAAAGTGACGGAGCCACCATCTGAATATCTAATATTTGTTAATAGACTCTTGTCTCCTGTCATGTGCTTTGAGCAACCACTGTCCAATATCCACTTTCCTCTTTTCTTAAGTGGGACCTGCAAAAAATAGAATTAAGTCCATGGTACTCACTTTTTATAGGGTCCTAAGAGTTAGGTCTTAGGAGTCCAAACCCATATGGGTCCGGTATCCCCTTTATATATATAATTTTTATTAAAATGCACAGTATTCATGAATTGCTGAATGTATTTGGTCCTAATCAAATTGTTATTTGTTTTAGGAACCCATATTTTGATAGTCTTGACATTTTTCTTTTGAAATTTCACAACTGGTTTTGGTTTGGAATATAATAAACTAAGACTTTTCTTAGCTTCAGTTTTTTATACTTTCTTCTTCCTTTTATTTCCAAGATGTTTCTTGGTTTCTTGTTTGTTATATCCCAATCCTTGTTTGTCTGAAATAGATTGTGAACTTTCAATTATTTTTGTCAAATTTTCTCGACCTTTGTTAAAGTTAGAAACATTTTGAGTAATATCATCAAACTTTGTTTGTAAGCTAGCTTTTTCTAGGTCTAGAATTTTGACTTTTGCTTTAAACTCATGATTTTCAGTAGTGAGAGCATTATTTTTCTCTTTTTGAGCTTCTATTTCTTGACTCAAAAGAGATATTTGAGAGTCAACATTAGATGATGATTCTTGAATATTTTCAAGTTCCTCTTCTAATATTTTCTTCTCATCTTTTAACATATCTCGTTCAAACTCTGCTCTACTTAAATCTGCTTTGACTACTTTTAATTGACGTTTTATGTCTTTATATTTGACTATTAATTCAGCATTAATATCAAGTAATTCATCAAATGTAGGAATTTGTACCTCATCTTCTGTTGCCATAAAACAAACATTAGCTTGTTCATTCTCTGAATCACTTTCACTTTCTGATGAAGATGACTCTGAATCATCCCATGTTACTGAGAAAGATCGTTTCTTAGATTTGTCCTTCTTATATTTGAATTTGTCATTTTCTGACTTCTTCTTTTGTTCTGGACAATCTTTCTGCATGTGTCCCTTTTCGTAGCAGTTGAAACATTCTATAGCAGATGAAGATGGTTTGTTTGATCCAGGTTTCCTTTTATTGTAACGACTGGCTTTTCGATATTTTAGGAATTTTTTAAATCCTTTCGCAATGAATGCCAAATCTTCGTCTTAAGAATCTGATTCATTTTCATCTTTCTCAACATGAAATGCTACATTTTTCTTTTCTTCTTTCTGTTCCTTTCTAGCCTGCAAATTTGCTTCATAGGACATTAAATTTCCTATCAATTCATCTGGCTTCATGACGGAAAGGTCATTAGCTTCTTCAATTGCTAATACTTTTCCTTCCCATTCACTAGTCAGAGAATGTAGGACTGTTGAAACAACGTAGAAATCAGAATACTTTTGTCCTAAGCCAATAAGTGCATGGTGAATAGTTTGAAACCGTGAATACATGTCATTTATTGTCTCATTTGGTTTCATTTTGAAATTTTGAAATTGACTTTTCAGCATGGCTATTTTGGCTTGTTTAACCTTGTTAGTACCTTCATGAGTGATTTTTAGTATTTGCCAAATTTGATATGCAGTAGTGCAGATACTAACACGGTTATATTCATTTTGGTCTAATGCACAGAACAACATATTTATTGCTCTTGCATTTACAGCTGCTGCCGTTTTCTCAGCTGCAGTCCATTCTGAATAATCAGTTGTTGGATTCACTATTTCTCTTTGAGTGGCATTCCAAGCATCATAGCTATTTGATTGCATAAAGAATGACATACGTGTTGCCCAATAACTATAGTTAAGACCATTGAAAAATGGAGGTCTTTGTGTCGATTGACCCTCCGTGTAAGTAGTGTTTTGAGTGCTAGTACTTACGTTATTTGCCATATTACTATAATATATCAAATAACTATGTTACGGTTATATGATGACCGTGCTCTGATACCAAATGAAAGTGCGGTGTGTATACAATTATATGTGCTACTATAGTACACACGGATCGTGTAATATGGACTACAATATAAATGCGGAAATAGATGATAATAGCATAGTAAATAAAAAAAAATAGAAAAATCACACCAGAGATTTTTATACTGGTTCGGAGCACCGTCCTACGTCCAGTCCCAAACTTCTATCTGGATTTTCACTATTAACTACCTCGCTTCACCCGGAGGAACAGGTTTACAACACCCGAACAACCGAACGGGATTTCACGCCTCTAATACACTGAGGACTTCAACACTTGCCTCTTACAACACAGAGGACTTCAACAAAAGAACAAATACAATTGTTGTTGACAACTTGTGCTCTTGAAAACACGGATTTGTCACTAGTAGTACACCCTTCCTATAATCTTATCCTCAAAGTATGCGAATGATGTTTTGAAAAGATTAAGGAAAGTATATTACTTATTGAATCAAAAGATATGAAATAGTTACAGTGATTCAATAAATAATCGAGAGCTTTTTAGAATGCAGGAGTATATATAAAGTAAGATCAGAGATTAGAGTAAAAAGCATATAAAATCATGTTTTTTTAATCAACGAATTAGATGAGTTTATATAGATAAGAATGATTGTAACTCTTTGTGAGCAGTTGCCATTAAGAGATATGATCTTTGGTGAAAGGTAAGAGATGCAACCTTTGGAGAAGAGAAGTGTCTTTTGGAAAAATTGCTTTCTGTTTAAAAACGGTCGACAGGTTAAAAAGTGACCAGTAGACAGGAATTTAAATATATATACGTTATGTGCATGTGTGCACGTTCAGTGTGCAAATTATGCAAGAACGGTCGACCGCCTATATTGTGACCGGTCGACCGGTCCCTGTAAAGTTGCACATTGAATGTGCAACTACATTCTAATTGTATATATATTAATTTTCTTGAAAATGCATGATTATTTGAGGATAGATTTTAACAAGTTTATCACTAATATAATATCAAAGAATCAATCTACAATCTAGAGTACCATATGTAGCTCTTTATAGCCATAATGACCTTGTTTTGTCGATCGCCTTTAGTTATTTGTCAGAAATCAAAACCTTCATAAAACTTGTGACTCAACAACTATGAGTTGCCATTTTAATAAGTACAAAACTATTTTATATTTCATTTAACTATTTAAATATTTATTAGTTAAATCTAAAATTTTAAAATGTATTTTAACTTTTGTTTAACTACATAAATTTTAATTAACGATTTTGTGAACTAAATAAGTAGTTAGCACTTACAACAGCATAACAAACATTCTCGTAAACTTATCAATAAACATATTATTCAATAATCATGGACTATTTTTTGGATTTTAAATTAGCCATAATTTTTAACAATATAGTGAACAATAAATTCACTAATTAATACCACCAAATCAATACTAATTATCATCACCTAATACGCAATCATCACCATTTTCAAACACATAATCAACTAATTTTCTAAATTAGGTTTACCATTATATATTCAATTCAAATAATAAACTATATATCATAAACTAATAACATATATTCATCAATTCCAAACCCCTAATTCATCCAATTCCAAATCCCTAAATCATCAACTAATTTAATTTAAACCTAAATTAAATAAGGATAATGGAAAATAGAAGATACCGGCAAGTTTGGAGAGGTTGAAATTAGCGATGGAAGGTTGCGATGGCTTCTGGCGGCGGCTGGTTGTGAGGGGAGGCGGAGCTGAGCAAATTTGAGGGAGGCTGGAAATGAAATGTTTCTCTCGACTTGCAGATCTGTATAATCGCGATAAGCGACGGCTAGCGACGGCCGCTTTTTTTAGCCGCCGCTAGACTCTGTCGCTTTATGAAGCTTTTCTAGTAGTGAGGATAGTGTCATGAAAACATTGGGTGGAAGTGTATATATATCCATATAAAAGGGAAATGATTAATAGGTAGAAGAGGGTATAGATTTATAATATAGTGTAATAGTTTATGCTATTGTCTGACCTGGAAAAGTGAAGAAGGACAGTTAGGCTAGAAAGGAAGTTTTGAGAAATATAATCTTATATTGCAACTGAAAACTATGTATACATATATTAAAATATAACAAAAATATAACAAACTAAGTATATTTATATAATACCATAAAGGTGTGAGCATGAGTGAGTAAGGGAAGGCTATGCGTGTGAGCTTAGGTACGGGTAGTGAGATTGGAATTTACGTTATGAAGATAAGTAACCGATTGCTGATTACATATATTATAACTAAAATCTACTTTTATATATATTAAAGCATAATCAAACAAAATAAATACATATAATAATTCTATTAAGTATTAACTTATCTGTATACTTAAATTTTATGTATGAATACAAATATAAAGCATAGTTTAATAAATAAGTAAAG
The DNA here is from genome assembly GCA_030765085.1 of Allium cepa. Lineage (NCBI taxonomy): Eukaryota > Viridiplantae > Streptophyta > Magnoliopsida > Asparagales > Amaryllidaceae > Allium > Allium cepa. Next base: position 10,541,704 of record CM060932.1, read on the forward strand.
AGAAGCTATTAATGATATTTTAATGGCAGACGGAATAAATCAATATACTCTTATTTGTATATAATTATTATTGTCATATCCCCCTGAGTAGTTCATTTGCGTGCGTGGGTTTGTCTTGTGGATTCGTGAAGGTGGAGGAGCGTAGGACCGAGCGCATGCACTAGTGAGAGTTCCAGCGTGAATAGGTCTCTGTACATGAATTAAAGACGAGGAATATATTAAACTGCATGAGTATGTAAAACTACGTGTGTTTGCCATATTTATGAAGGAGAAGGTGAACTCTTTGTCAGAAGAAAGAAAATATTAGAAACTATATACGTGTGTGTATACTTCAACTAAAATTTACATTGAAACGAATAAACATAGTAAATACATAAATTTATATGTATCGAATACAACCTGTATTTATATTAAAATATACTAAATTAAGTGAATATAAACCATTTTCAAAATTTTAACTTATATACGTACAATAACAATGTGACGATTCAGAATTTTGAACATTTAAAATTGAAATATTTAATTGATTTTAAATATTTAAAAGTTAATTTTTAACTTCAATGTCAAATATAACCAATTATTGGATAATTAAATTTATTGAATTTAATAATTAGAAATTGGGCAATGATACGAAATCTTGGATTTTAAGCCTGTTAAAATAATTTGAAGACTTGTAAAATGTATATTGGCTATACTGAAGATAATAGAAATTTTAAAATTGAATTTAAAGATGAATTGTTCAGTTTTAAAAATATATCATTTTAATTGATATTTAATATATATATATAATCCTTCCGAGGCACAGTCTCGGATTTTGACGAAACTAGTTCCATTGGATCCTAATATTATATTACAATCGGATTTCAAATTTCGTAGTGTTTGGAATTATCGTGTGATCGTACAGTATATAAACACGCTGAAATTTTATATCGAAAATTCAATATAATAACCAAGTCCAAAAAGTTATCTACGACCGAGTTAGAACTCGAAACCTTTTTCATTGCGTTCGGAACAGGGGTATAACATTATAAACGCCTAGCGGCACGCCTCGGTAGGGGTTCGAGATTTTAAGGTGCATTTATCGAGAAGGTTTAAAATTTAAACAAAATATAGTATTTTGATTTTCCATCAGCTGTTATTCTGTCCCTCTTTGTATCACTCTGCACTCATCCTAACACGTAATCGGTCAAAATCATGCCTCCATTTTTCTAAAAATCGTACGAATTCGAATTCGTTCACAAAAAAAAGGAGGACGGGAGGAATGGTGGCTCTCGGAATATCAAATTCAGTCGCGTTTTCCTTTCCCACTTTCAAATCTATCTGTTCAAAACCGAGTCGAATCATCGAGATTTCTTTTTCTTCCCTCTCTACAATTCGAATCGAAATAGATCGCGAGCCCTACTTCTTCCTCTTCGAGTTTGGAAGCAAAATTCGTGATGGAAATCGCGAGCTCGAGAGCACGTATGCGTGGAAGGGAGGCGCACAGCGATTGGTGTGCGCGATCGAGTTCACGATGGTTGGATTGGTCGCGATAGTTTTTGGGTCGCACGTGGGTGAGCTCAAGGGAGGGATGCAGGCGCACGCGTGCCCGCACGAAGGGTGGAAGGCCGGAAAGCCTGGACCGTCGAACTCGGTCGAAGCTTGGCGGTGCATTGGCTGCATGCGAAGGGATGTCAGGGCAGAGGTCGAGCAAATGTTCGAGCAGGCATTATCGAGATCGTTCGGGAAGTTTCGATCGTGGTTTTGGCTTTTGGGTTCGAGTAGGGAGGCAGTGAGGTATTTACTAATTTCCTTTTTTGGAACTATATATATATATATATATACAATAAGTTATCTGCGAATTTGTCTTCTCAATTTAAATTTTTTACGTGCATGTACAGAGAAGAGTTAATATAAACATATATACATAGATCCTCATACATATTTTAATTTAAAAACATATATAGGAAAATAGAGAGGTTTATGTGTTTATAAACGGAAAAAAATATGATTGTCGAGAAAAATAAATTGGAATATTTTTTAAAATGTTGGAAGTTTATACAAGATTTGATTTTTGGAATCTACAATTTATTTTATAAGTACATATATATAGTTTCAAAAATAAAATAAATACATATTTTAAATTTGCTAGTACTTTTAAATAAATGGATTGGTGATTATATTTTTTCAATTAACTTATTCAATTTATTATAGTCACCAAAGGATTTTCAAAGGAAAATTATCTAATTAAATTCTTAGTTAATTAAATTTATTAACAAGGATAATTGATTGTTCGATTTATTTAAAATGTTTATACAAGGTCAAAATCGTGAAGGAAAATAAGGCGTGATGGAAATGGGTTGCAAACAAAGTCAAAATGTGAGTTAATGTCACTCGTTTGGATTACCATTAAATTTAAATAGTTAAAATTTATATTATTGGATTGATTGCTTGAATTGATGATTTATTATCAGTCTAGATGTGGTGTATTATATATAGTATGTATGTATATATATATATATATATATATATATATATATATATTGGATTGATATTCCCGCATTATATAGCGGATGAGACCTTATGCTCCCCACATAATAGCGGATGACCCTATATACCGCGATATCCCCCTTGAAGTAAGATTGGTATTTTTATATTGTGCAAACATCTATGTATGCAGGGAAACAGGTTGGAGGGATCCAACTGGATTCCTCAAAATATTGGAATTTATTTTCATATTCGGTGATATGTTTTATTTGATAATCTATGATAAATTATATTGATTTTATTGGGAATTGAAAATATTGAATGTTATGGGTTTGTTGAATATATTTTGGGTATATTGAAACATCAAAAATATAAAGATTGGATTTTAAAGGAAAATAAAAGAGGGAATTATAAGTAAAATAAATATAGTGAAATTGGATAAATTAAAAGAATGAATATGGGAAAGGATGAAATTTTGATTTTAAAATCCTATCAAATAATTTCGAGTATGGGAAAAGAGATTTTTGAATAAATGGAAATAAATGAATTTTAAGGACTTAAGTGGTATTGTTTAAAAAATTAAAGAATTTATTTTTAAATTCAGGATTTAAATGGTTTGGGAAGAAATAAAAAGAGAATTTTGAAATAAAGTATGAAATTGATATTTTCAGATTTAAATAAGATTTTAAATCATAATTAAGAAGTAAATCTAGAATTAATGGATTTCGAATAAACTTGAATAAATTGAGAATTAATTCTATGGGAATTAAATTTAGAAAATCGATTTTTAAATGGATTAAGTGATTTGAAACAGTAATTAAAAGAGAATGAGGTATGGAAATTATAAACTAGGTTTATAAATAAATTGAAATATTTATCAGTGGATAAATTTGAAAGTATAAATTCACGGTGGGAATTTATAAAGAGTTGTTAACTTGTATTAAAAAAAGGTAGTTTTATTTTTAAAAGCGTAGAAAAGAAAATTTACGGGATTGAGACGTAAATTAAGCCAGAATAAATCGAGCAGGATTTATAAATGATTAGATGGCTATTTTTGAATAGAAAGTGTATTTTTCTGAAAAGCCAAGTATATTTTCAAAGAAAGATTTCCAAGTATAAGTTAGAAGTTTCAAAGTTGTTTTAGAAAGAAATTATTATTTAGTGTTTTTAATTTTTTTTAAAAGTAAATATTTATTAAGTAAATTATATAAGTAAATTATTTTAAACGTTTAACTAGTATTATAATTTAAAGGATAATTATTTAATTATTATACCTTATAGGATAACTTTTATTTTAAAATTAGTTTTGGCTTAAGTTTTACATGAGAAGTTATTATAAAATTTCATAACTAGTATTTTAAATAAAGTGTTTTAAGTAGTTTTTATTTTAAGTGTTTTAAAGTATATATTTTTGGATAAAGTGTTTTAAATTATTTAAAAACCTAAAGTATAAGGACTTGGTGATTTTCAATGGAAATAAAACAATTGGGTGGAAATTTATTCCGCGAGAGAAAAAGTGATTTGAAATTATTTTCAAAGGGTTGAAGTGTAGAAAAATATCTTGCGAATATATTTTGAAATAAATAATTTGGGAAGTCATTAAGGCCTGATGGTTGTTTGTGGATGTTATATGATAGCTAAATAACCGGCTATCAATATTGGCCAATGCGCTGATCGTTTCGAAGAGACCGGGATCGGGATTAATTTTTCGAAAACCACTTCGATCCGGTTTGAACGTTTTCGTGAGTAAGACAAGAGCTTGGGGTCGAAGATGGAGGAGTGAAGTGCAAGAGCTAATCGCTATTAATCCTGAGGGTGATTTCAAAATGGATGTAGTAGGAGTAGTGCCTTCTGTTCTGTTCGGACCAGAACGGACTTGTATGGACGAATGCTATCAGAACATCGTCAGGGGGACGATGAGCATTCTAAGTGTATGTGTGTTAATAAGGTAATGCATAGCCTCAAGCCTCATCAACCGGGAATGGCTAAAACATGGGAGCTGCAGCAAGTCTAAGTGGCTAGCAACCAATTAGGGTAAGGCCATCCCTGTCTAGATGTCCCTTTTTATTCGGCTGTGTGGACGGTTGCTGATCCCAACCGCGAGGTGATCTTATTCGAACTATCCAGTAAGGGGTAGCTCTGGTCTTGTGCTACACGGGATCAAGATGGATTCTCGGTACGTTGATCTAAACCACGTACTGTGACGGACGGTACCCCATTATCCCTGCCATTGATGGAAACTCAATTCCAATAAGTGCCTTCGGACTTGTTTGTATGCCTATTATGCTGGAATTTAATGAATGTAACAATTTCGTCTATTTGAATAAGTATTTGTATATAGACACAACTATAATATTAGAGGATTTGATAAGAAATGTTTTGGTTATCATAAGGTAAAATCCCGTCATGTTTATTTGTGGCGTGATCTTACGAGATACCTTTGATTTTTATAGGATTTTGGGAACTTCAATAACCCAATTGAGTGTGTTTTCTCACATTGGTTTTCCAGATTGACTCAGGTATTATTTTACTATAATGCTCAGGTCAGACCGAGTATTATAAGATACAGGATGAGATGCTGTGGAGCTCAAGAGACGAGCTGGAGGGCGAGACGTATCACACGTATTTGATGTATATTCCACTGTGCAGTATAAGCTGTGTATTCAGTTGTCTGGAGACAAGTTAATATAACTATCCAGTATTTTGTTATTGATTGTGTTGTACTTTGATGATGTAACGTATAAAACAGATATAGTTCTTTTGCATAAGGATCAGTTATCTATTATATATTGATCTGCTGCGTTTGTGAGATTCTGATGTTGTTTTATTTTTCTCTTCTTATACCTTCTTCTTCTTTCCCTTACGGTCTGGTTTTCCGGCACTCAATTGATCGGCCTTTGATACAGTGGATGTGTTGATGTCGATTTTTGGGCATCGAAAAATCAGGTCGTGACAAACAATTTGAATGAAAATGTTATATAAATGAAGACAGGAAAATAGAAAAAAGGAAAAACTTATAAAAAAATGTAGGCCGAAGGACAAGAAGTTTGTTTTTTACGCTGAAAGACAATGCTAGTTATAACTGGCATTTTGTATAGTGTAAAACTGAATATAACGCTAGATATAACTAGCATTTTGTATAATGTAGAAGTTGAATATAATGCTAATTATAACTAGCATTTGTCCTTCGGTCTAAAAATAAAAGTTCATGTCATTTAGCCTGATTTTTTTTTTCCAAAGTTTGTCCTTTTCTCTAATTCCCCCTAGATGAAGATGTCTAAATAGGTAATGCAAGTTTAAAAGTATCATGTCAACAAAATATCATATCATATTTAGTCATAGTAAACATTTTCAAATTGTATTTTTTCATAAAGATTATATTTTAACCTTTTACAGTGTTTGACTATTTTTTATCTGTGTGACGAGGAAATTGAATAAACGGTTTAGTGATACCATTTGGTATGAGACTTTCGGTAACACTTTTTCAGTTATTCATCAGACTTGTCGTATAGAGATACCCAGTGTGGACTGAGTGTAATTTATGAGCATTGAATAATTATTCGAGTAACATGTGGTGGTATGTGACGCCGTTATGATCATATATATATGTGGTGTTACTCGCTGCGGTGGTTATATAGTACACATGTGATGATTTATGCGGGCCATGTGTCGGCCAACCGTGGGAGATGTATACAGTTATAGGTTGAGTACTATATGACCATCCACCTTAGGTCCAGCTCCCTTTATGTTTCAAGAGTGAATTAGATTGGCCAGTATCCACTATGGGGGCCTAATTAAGAGGTCACGTCTCTAATCCGTGACACCTGGTTGATGATTATGTTTAGCCTTCTGCTTCGGTTTGTGTATGGTGCTCTTGTGTCGCATATGCCAGCAGTCAGCTACCCTTGGAGCATAAGTGTTAGTAGTCGTGGCTAAAAGCTATGCGTTGTTGAGCCTATGGTGGATCATTATGAAAGAGACGTTACAACAGTATCGTATGAAATAGAAATGTGTAGATAGCAGAATATCAACAATAAATAGAAGTGACAACAGAGAATTATACTGGTTCGGACCACTGTCCTACGTCCAGTCCCTAGGCTCCTTTTAGGAATTTCACTAACAAAAAACAACCCTCACTTTACCCGGAGGAATAGGTTTACAACTACCTGAACAACAAACGGGATTTCTTGCCTTGACTGTTGAAGTGTACTTTCATAATACAAAGAGTTTGTTGACTAATTGTGTTCTTAATAACATGGATATGTCAAATCAATGTACACCCTTCCTATAATCTTTCTTTGATGATAATAGTGTAGTTCGTGAAAGAATTTGGAAGATTCGAGAAGATTTTTAATCTTTTAAATATGAAAATAGAGTGCTTTTGTGAATCTTAATGCTATAGATAAGATAGAAAGAATTAGAGTAATTTAAGATGAAAAACATATTTGATTAAGCCTATATTTATAGTATACAAATAGTTGCAATTATTCACGAAGAGATTCGATGATTAGATGTGAATCAAGAGTTGTGTCTTTTTGCTGAAAAGTTGCATCAATTCGTTTTCAGAAGTCTGAAATAAAATTTGAGAAGTCTGTCTATAGTTAAATATATATACAGCAAGGAAATAGGCAAATTCGGTCTATATTCATATGTCTGAATATTTTGCCGAGTAAATTTTTGTTTCAGCAGACAAACGTCTGAATTAAAATTTCAGATGTCTGTTTGCTGTGTCTTGTGCATGTTTTACAATTGTTCATGTGTGTGTGTCGCCAAGGAAGATTTTAACAAATACTAATGCACATAGACTCTTTAACTAAGCCCTTGAAATTTTCCTGTTGTAGAGTTTTTTCCTGCAAAACAAGGTTAACCGATACTAATATATATATGTATAGTTGTCATAATCAAAACGCTATAAAGCGAGATTCAATATTCTCCTCCTTTTTGATAATGAAAACTATATATGTGACTCCCCTGTCGATATACACATATTTTCTCCCCCTTTGTCATTGACAAAAAGGAGATAAATAAATGAAGATAAATATGCACAATAATATTCATAACATACAATAATATACACAATATTTACATACATACGAGTTCACTATCAAACAGACACATAGTAGAGTTCTGTGGCAAATAAAGCAGAGTACCAAAAAATATTACAAACCATAGTAGAGTTTTTAGTTGCAAAAATTATTACAAAGATCATACCGAGATTACCAACTTTCCGTGAACGTCAAGCTAGGGTCAATACTTACATCACCTCCTTTAGATCCATCATGTCCAGAGCTTGAGTCTGGGACTTCTTCATCGTTAGAACTCGAAGGCCATTGGAATGGAGCCGGATCATAAGCTTGAGAAGATTGAGGTCCGATGCATGAAATTTTATCCCAAATTTTGTTAAGAAAGTTTCTTAAAGAATCAAACTTTTTATTGGTCTTATGCTCAAAACACTTCAAATCTTTGTGAATTTTTGATTGACTGTGAGACAGTACAGCCAATGCTTGCTTAGGCGGAAGATCGGAAGAAACAATTTGAATATCTTCTTTCTCTTCTTCTTCTTGAAGAAAATGACGACGACGAGAAGATGATTCTGCTATTGGAGTTTCTGGCTGTGATGCGATATGTTCTTGCCAAACTTGGAAAGACATATGTTCTAATGTTGATGGGTTCGGGTCAATATCTATAAGCTTTAATGTTTTTGGTCCAATCTCTTTGACACTCAAGGTAGAAGTGTCGGGTATATCAATTTGACACTCAAGAAGAATACGTGTAATGTAAGCACCATAATGAATTGTCTTATACTTCCGCTTATATGTAATATCCGCCCATTCGTCAAGTATGATCTTAGCCCGATTGACTTGCGTATTAGAATAAATAGCATATAAAGCTTGAAAATCCCGTTTATATACTTTTTCATAACTTCCTTTCCTTGGTTGAATTGTTCGGACTAAGATGCGATTTAGGAGACGTGCTTGTGGACATAGATGTGTGGAGGTAAGATTTTTCAAGTTAACTAAATTGTCAAACAAAAAACTTATGAGAAACTTCATTACATTCTTCCATGTTAACTTCTATAGTGTCAATATCTTGACATTGCCACGCGCAACGCAAAATTTGCCCTAGATGTTGAATCGAAAGAAAAATACGCTTACTGCAAACTATAGACCATATGCAATTAGTTGTATTCCTTAGTGTATGATGATCTAAGTTCAAATTAGCCAAGAAAAGTTTGACAAGCAAAGGGTAAATTTTGACATTGTTCATATTAAAATTTACTAAAGATTCGAAATTGAAGTTCCTAGCATATTGTTGAAGACGATATTTGTGAAAAGCATCAAATTTTACAAAAGCCCCTTCAAAGAATTTCGGATTTTTCATAGCTTTATACATTTCCTTTGCAATGTCATTCCATAGCCATCTTTGGATGTGATCTTTGGATGGAAGCTCGGATTCTTGTTGTCTTGAACGTTTTAGTCTATTTGCCATTGATTTTGGTTGGGTGGAATTGTTTATTTTTGAATTTAAAAGAAAAATGGAGGTTAGGTTTTTGTGTGGTAAAAAGGGGAAAGTGAAAAATGAGTGGAGAAGATAATTGTTGGATTGTAACGACCCGCATTTTACGTGTCGATAAATCGTAGAATTTACAGGTCGTTAGTGTTGTTTGTGTTGTTTCTAGCCCGAGTCGTGACCGACTCATAGGTTAGGTCGTGAGCGAGTTAGCTTAGGTCGTGAGCGAGTTAGCTTAGGTCGTTTGGGTAAGTTTTGGGTTTCTGGCCGACCTAAGTATCAACCGAGTTAAGGTAGCATACGACCTAAGGAGTTAAGTATTTGACCGACTCACGAGATAGGGGGGTTACCGAGTTATGGAGGTTGCCGAGTTAACGACTCATAGGATGGAAGGCTTGGGAGTTAGGTCGTTTGGAGGATAGGTCGTAAGTAGGGGTGAGCGACCTAAGGAGCTAACGGGTTAGGGTGTTAATGTGTTGAGAGTTAGGTCGGTTGAGCGACCTAGGATAGAGGAACGACCTAAGAAAGTGACCGACCTAGTGGTGAGCGACCTAATAGTTGTAGCGACCTAAGGATTTAGTAGTTAGGTCGTGGACCGACCTAAGTTAGGTCGTATGTGTGTTAAGTCGGCATCGTTGTTGAGTCGTCGTACGACTTAGGACTTGGAGTGTTAGGTCGGTTACCTAATGAGTCGGCTAAGCAGAGTGTGTGTTAGGTCGGCAGGAGTTAGGTCGCGTAAGTACTGTAGAGACCTAGGTCGCAAGGGATGATAAGTCGGCAGAGTTTTTAGGTCGGTAGGATACTGTGTTTTAGGTCGTGTCTGGGTTGAGTCGTGTGGCAGTTGGGTCGGTAGTGTGTTGAGTCGTAAGTCGGCCTTGGCTGTATGTTGTGTTAGTTAGGTCGTAGGTCGTAGGGGCTGATGAGTCGGCAACGACTCATAAGTAGGTCGGGGACGACCTAAGGGGTGACGACCTAAGGAGTTTTCAGCCTATAAATAGAGGGGTTTGGCTCACTTTTTGGCACCGGTTTTTGAAGCGACGAAGTGCTGCCATTTTGGGAACTCGACTACAACATTTCTTCATCTTCTTTTCTCCATTCCAATCTAGTTCTAACATCCATCCAAGATCGAAGATTTAGATTGAAGATCAAGATCAAAGATCAAGAGCCAAAGTTGAAGATCTTCATCCAACAAAGCTAGATTTCATCGTTTTAAGCGAGGTTTCGCCGGATCAAGCCTTGATCTTCGCTGTCCAGATCTGAAGTGTTTAGTTTTTAGGTTGTTTTGGTGATTTGGTGAGTGGTAGTTATCTCTCACGCGGATCCAAAGGAGTATATTGGATTGGTGGCATGTTTGGGTGTTAAAGTTAGAGATTTCATGCATTTTTCTTAGATCGAAGTCTAGATCCATGGTTTTTGAAGATGTTTACTTATGCAAGTTTGTTTAATAAGCATTAGAGACAAAACCCATGTTTTATAATTGATAGATCTATGCTAAAAACCATGATTTCACATATGTTGGACTTTTGCTCGTTTATTTACGAAATTGCCATTATAGTTGATATTGCTTAAATTGCTTAATAGATCTTGTTTGAATGATTGATTATTTGAATGTATGATTGATTTGATTGTTTCCAAGTTAGCTAGTAGTTGATTTGGAACAAGATGATGAAAGAGGATTCAAAAGCTATGGAAGAAGGCTCTTGAATGGTGAAAGCTGCTTAAGGCATATGTAGCGGATGTTGAAGCTCATATGTATAGATTGGATGATGTTGAGATGGGACTTTGCCATGATTTGATGAGGCAAACCATGTTGTTGAGATGAGACTTTGCTTTGATGCGATGAAGCGAAGTATGATGTGAGTTTTGGCTTAATCCAAGCAGGGATCATTCCAAGCATGTTGATAACTTGAAGGGTAGTTCAAGTTGGATGATAATGGATTGTTCAAGAGGTAGCTTGAGCTTGTATGAGGATTGTCGTCAAGAAGGATGGCTAGGAGGCCTGGATCTCATCGTGGTTGAAGGTTCTAGCATGCTCAAAAGCAAGAGTACATGGGCCGCCCATAACGACTACAGGTAGGTAGTCGGGACACCCAAAAGACTACAGGTAGGTAGTTGAGTACTCTGGGCAAAGTAGATAAGTCCTAGGCACAAGGCAGTGTGCGGAGTTATGGTTAGAACCGGGGTTACCATTAGCCCTTGACAGGTGGTCATTCAACTAACGGTGAAATCAAGGCAAAGTTAACAGTGATAGCCAGAGTCATGGATGTTTGGTTGTATCATCATTCGGTCTCAAGAGCGGTGTTTCCTGGGTGCTTATCTGATCTTGGTTTAGGCCTTGGGGGTTTGTATTTGGAAAAAATCGACCTTGACTCGAGTGATAATTACTTTACTTTAATTGCCTGCTGTGTTATGCCTGCTTCTCCTTAGTGTGTGTCTGGGGGCTATCACTGTAGAAAGAGGTGGAGTGGGATGGTTTGGTTCCTATTCCTTTTATCCTTTATGCTCTTTTGGTATGTTTGATAGTTGATTTACTGCTCACTAAGACTTTGTCTGACTCAAGGTTTTATGTCTCCTCTTATTACCTTGGGCTGTTCATCCATGTTTGGGATGGGCAGACTAGGTAGCAGGTGACAGGTGCTGTGCTAGGAGTTCTACGCTAAAGATGACGAAGACGAGCAGGAGGCTTTGCATATTAGTTTTCTTACTATATGTACTGGGTATCCGCTGCTGTATTTGGTTGAGTGATTTGTAGTGAGGCTTTCATGTATGGATTTGAGTAGATGATTGTATGAAACTACTGTGATGCTTATATGATGATGTTCTGTTCTATGGAGCTTCACTATATTATATTTCTCTATTGTATTTTATCCATGCGCTGTGAGTTATGCGATAGAGATTCTTTTGTTTTGTTTTTCCCTGACTATCGTCCATGGCTGCCTGGCACACCCTTCAGCGCATTATTTCCTTGTTTTGGTGCGGGAGTCATGGGCGGTCGTCACATTTGGTATCAGAGCTTTGGTTAATCGATTTTAGCCAACGCTCGCTGATGTAACTACGTAAGAGAGACGTAATTGTAATTTGATGGATGATTACTATATATAATATAGTAGTTTAGAAGGGTTTGAACTCCTTATGCAGTTGTTTCTTAAGGTGTTCTAATCATTCTTATTACAGATATTAAGGATGAGTCGAAGTGAGAGACAAGCTGCGAGGGGTAGCCGTGATGCTAGGGAAGCTGTTGATTATGCTCCTATGTTTGAGGCCATGATGACTTCAATCATGAGGAGAATACCAGCTTCAGGATCATCTGTGGATGTGGGAGTTCAAGTCCAAGCTCCGAGACCGGTGGATTTTGCCAAGCTTTGCAAGGATTATACTGCTCTTGGAGGGAAAGTTTTCTTGGGGACGGAGTCGACTATTGAGGTGCAGAGATGGATTGATGCATGTCGAAGGATCTTTGGTGACTTAGGGATTGAGGATGCAACTAAGAGAAAGCTTGCATCGAGACAGCTTCAGGGAAGAGCTGCTGATTGGTGGAATTCTATCACCATTGATACCCCAGAAGAAGAGATTACTTGGGAGCAATTCCAAGTTAGATTTGAAGCCAAGTTCATCTCTACGGCTCAGAAGTCTGTTTTGTTCAAGAGGTTTGTAGAGCTCAAGCAAGGTGGGAGACCAGTTCTTGAGTATATTTCTGAGTTTGAAGCTTTGTCCAAGTATGCCAGATCGTACATTGATTCTCCCTATCAGAAGAATGAGAAGTTTGTGACTGGTCTGGATGCTTATCTTGGGAGGCAGTTAGTGGATCATCTGGACGATCCATTTGAGAAGCTTGTGGAAAAAGCTCTTAGGCATGAGAGTTTGTTTCCTAGGGAAAGTTCTGTCGTTTCTGTAACCAGGGAAGGATCTAAACCACAGCAGAGTGGCAATAAGAAGAGGAAACAACAGCAACAGAGGGGTAGGGATGGCCAGAAGAAGCCGAAGAGTGAAGTGACTTGCTATAACTGCCAGCAGAAGGGCCATCTTTACAAAGATTGTAAGAATCCCAAAGTGCCGGGAAAGTGTTACAACTGTGATAAGCTGGGACATATCAAGAAGGATTGTCCAGAACCGAGGAAAGATAGGCAGGTTGTGCAAGCCTATGCTTTGGGGGCTGTTCCATCGTCTTCGAAAGCTCCTACTGCTGAGGAGAAGGGGAAGAGTGTGGTTGTTCAAGGTACTCTTTCTATTTGTGGTGTTCCAGTTAGAGTGTTGTTTGATACTGGAGCGTCGCATTCTTTTGTTTGTGATGATTTGGTAAGCCGGTTAGGTATGAAACCGGATATTGTTGATAGGCCATTGGTTGTGACTAATCCAGTGGGGGGTTCGTCATGTTTGTGTATGATATGCCGTGGTCTAGTTGTGTCGAGTCATGATTGCTCGTTTGTTTGTGATTGCTTTGTTCTGAACTTTGCGGGGTTCGGAATTATTTTGGGTATGGACTGGCTTAGGAAGTATGCGGCAAGGATTGATTGTGAGAGGCTTGAGGTGACAGTCGGGAATGTGGAAGGGCGAAAGGTTGTGATACGATGTAAGCATGAAGAAGGCGTCTTCATGAGCTTCATGTATTCGCTAGTTGTTCCACGGGATGGACTGTCATTGGTGCCTATTGTGAATGAGTTTGAGAATGTCTTTGAGGAAGTCAAAGGGTTGCCGCCGCATAGGGAGATCGAGTTTCGTATCGATCTAGTTGAGGGAGCCAGACCTGTTGTGATGCCTCTTAGGCGGATGGCACCGAGGGAGCAGCAAGAGCTGAAGGTGCAAGTTGATGACCTTTTGCAGAAAGGATTCATTCGGAGAAGTGTGTCCGAATGGGGTGCGCCAGTTGTGTTCGCAACCAAAGCGGATGGATCGTTGAGGTTGTGTGTGGATTATCGTGAGCTGAATAAGGTGACTAAGAAGAACAAGTATCCATTGCCGAGAATAGATGACTTGTTTGATCAGCTTCACGAGGCTAAGGTGTTTTCTCAGATGGATTTGGCAACGGGATTTCACCAGTTGAGAGTGGCGAAGGATAGTGTGCCGAAGACTGCTTTCAGGACACCATCCGGGTTTTATGAGTGGCTGGTAATGCCGTTTGGGTTGACTAACGCGCCAGCATATTTTGTGGATCTTATGAATAGAGTGTTCAGAGATCAGTTGAATAAGTTCGTGCTTGTGTTCGTGGATGATATTTTGGTTTATTCCAGAACTGAGGAAGAGCACAAGACGCACTTGAGGATTGTTTTAGGAATCTTACGGAAACATCAGCTGAAGGCTAAGTTTTCGAAGTGTCACTTCTGGAAGAATGAAGTGAGGTTCTTAGGTCATGTTATTTCTGGAAATGGAATAGCGGTTGATCCCGCTAAGGTGGCAGCGATCCAGGATTGGGTTAGGCCTAAGAATGCATCTGATGTGAGAAGTTTTCTTGGATTAGCAGGATATTATCGTCGGTTTATCAAAGACTTTTCCAAGATAGCTGCACCGTTGACAGGATTGACGAAGAAGAACCAAGTGTTCAAATGGGATGATAAATGTGAGCAAGCTTTCGTGATCCTGAAAGAGCGACTGACAAGTGCTCCTGTTTTGACTATTCCTAGTGGGAATGATGAGATGGTGGTCTACACCGATGCATGTGGCACTGGACTAGGAGCGGTGCTAATGCAGAAGGATAAAGTTGTTGCATATGCTAGTCGACAACTGAAGCCGCATGAAAGGAATTATCCGACTCATGATTTGGAGTTAGCGGCGATTGTGTTTGCTTTGAAGATGTGGAGACATTATCTATTGGGAGTTAGATTCGAGTTGTTTACAGATCATAAGTCGTTGAAGTATCTGTTCTCCCAAAAGGATTTAAATCTTCGACAGCAAAGGTGGCTAGAGTTCCTAGCATCTTATGATTTTGGTATAGCCTATACTCCGGGAAAAGGTAACGCAGTGGCAGATGCGTTAAGTCGAAGACATGCAGGATTAGGAGCCATGTTTTCGGAATGGAAGAGTCTTGAGTATTTGGCTGGATTTGACTTCAGGCCTAGATGTGAATTGGAACCTAAGATGTTGGCAAACTTATCGATAAGGCCTACTCTTGTGGAAAGGGTTGGCGAGAGCCAAAAGGGAGATGATAAGCTTGTCAAGATTATCTGTGATTTGGAATCTGGATTGGACCCGGAGAAGGATAAGGGATTCGAGGTCGATCGAGAGGGTTGGCTTCGAAAGCAAGGGCGACTAGTTGTTTCCGATGTAGATGGATTGAGAGATGAAGTTCTGAGGGAGAGTCATCACTCGAAGTTGACAATTCATCCAGGTGGAAATAAGATGTATCGGGATATGAAGAGAACCTACTACTGGGAAGGTATGAAGAAGGATGTTGGAAATTTTATTTCCAAGTGTATGAATTGCCAGTTGGTGAAAGCTGAGCAGAAGAAGCCCAGTGGATTGCTTCAGCCATTAGAGGTTCCTACATGGAAGTGGGAGCAAGTGTCGATGGACTTTATCGATGGTCTACCTAGGACAAGAGCAGGGAATGAAGGGATTTGGGTCATAGTAGATCGTTTGACCAAGAGTGCAAGATTCATTCCTGTTCGATCAACTAGGACTGCATCGAAGTTGGCTGAACTGTATGTGAAGTGGATAGTTCGTTTCCATGGTGTTCCGAAGAGTATAGTGAGCGATCGAGACCCATTGTTCACTAGTAGATTTTGGAAGAGCTTCCAGGAAGTTTTGGGAACTGAGTTGTGTTTGAGTACAGCTTATCACCCTCAAACAGATGGTCAAACTGAGAGAGTCAACCGAGTTTTGGAAGATCTTCTTAGAGCATGTGTTTTGGACTTCGGAGGATCATGGGAAGATCATCTTCATTTGGTGGAGTTTGCTTATAATAACAGTTATCAGTCGAGTATTGGTATGGCACCATATGAGGCATTATATGGAAGACCGTGTAACTCTCCGACATGTTGGTTGGAAACTGGAGAAAAGCTGATACTTGGGCCAGAGATGATTCGACAGACTTCAGATTGTATAGAGATCATTCGGCAACGAATGAAGGCAGCCCAAGATCGTCAGAAAAGTTATGCCGATAATCGTCGTAAGGATTTGGAATTCGACGTAGGTGATATGGTTTTTGTGAAGATTTCTCCTCTGAAGAGTGTCATTAGATTCGGGAAGAAAGGAAAGTTAACTCCGAGATTTGTTGGACCATTCCCGATTATCGAGCGTATTGGAAAGCTCGCTTATAGATTGGAGTTACCGGAAAAGATGGCGGGTGTGCACAGTGTTTTTTATGTATCTTATCTACGGAAGTATATGCACGACCCAACTACGGTGGTTTCTGCTGATAGCTGTGAAGACTTGGAGGTTGATCCAGTTGTTTCGAGACCTCGTAAGCCGCTTCGTATTGTTGAAACCGATACGAAACAGCTTAGGAGGAAGACGATTACGTTGCTCAAGGTACAATGGAGTGATGATGTTAACGACTGTACGTGGGAGGAGGAAGAGAGGATGAAGGCAGCTCATCCCGAACTCTTCGAGGTATGGCCCTAAAGTGTCGTGACATCTCATGAATTTGTAGCTTGTTCTAAGTCTTAGAATTCTGCATGCTAGGTTAGAATTGGTTGCATGGATTGTTGATTGCCAAGGATGGTAGGCATGCGGAATAATTTTGATTGCTGTTGTTTGCTTGGAATTTCGGGGGCGAAATTCCTAAGGGGGAGAGAATGTAACGACCCGCATTTTACGTGTCGATAAATCGTAGAATTTACAGGTCGTTAGTGTTGTTTGTGTTGTTTCTAGCCCGAGTCGTGACCGACTCATAGGTTAGGTCGTGAGCGAGTTAGCTTAGGTCGTGAGCGAGTTAGCTTAGGTCGTTTGGGTAAGTTTTGGGTTTCTGGCTGACCTAAGTATCAACCGAGTTAAGGTAGCATACGACCTAAGGAGTTAAGTATTTGACCGACTCACGAGATAGGGGGGTTACCGAGTTATGGAGGTTGCCGAGTTAACGACTCATAGGATGGAAGGCTTGGGAGTTAGGTCGTTTGGAGGATAGGTCGTAAGTAGGGGTGAGCGACCTAAGGAGCTAACGGGTTAGGGTGTTAATGTGTTGAGAGTTAGGTCGGTTGAGCGACCTAGGATAGAGGAACGACCTAAGAAAGTGACCGACCTAGTGGTGAGCGACCTAATAGTTGTAGCGACCTAAGGATTTAGTAGTTAGGTCGTGGACCGACCTAAGTTAGGTCGTATGTGTGTTAAGTCGGCATCGTTGTTGAGTCGTCGTACGACTTAGGACTTGGAGTGTTAGGTCGGTTACCTAATGAGTCGGCTAAGCAGAGTGTGTGTTAGGTCGGCAGGAGTTAGGTCGCGTAAGTACTGTAGAGACCTAGGTCGCAAGGGATGATAAGTCGGCAGAGTTTTTAGGTCGGTAGGATACTGTGTTTTAGGTCGTGTCTGGGTTGAGTCGTGTGGCAGTTGGGTCGGTAGTGTGTTGAGTCGTAAGTCGGCCTTGGCTGTATGTTGTGTTGGTTAGGTCGTAGGTCGTAGGGGCTGATGAGTCGGCAACGACTCATAAGTAGGTCGGGGACGACCTAAGGGGCGACGACCTAAGGAGTTTTCAGCCTATAAATAGAGGGGTTTGGCTCACTTTTTGGCACCGGTTTTTGAAGCGACGAAGTGCTGCCATTTTGGGAACTCGACTACAACATTTCTTCATCTTCTTTTCTCCATTCCAATCTAGTTCTAACATCCATCCAAGATCGAAGATTTAGATTGAAGATCAAGATCAAAGATCAAGAGCCAAAGTTGAAGATCTTCATCCAACAAAGCTAGATTTCATCGTTTTAAGCGAGGTTTCGCCGGATCAAGCCTTGATCTTCGCTGTCCAGATCTGAAGTGTTTAGTTTTTAGGTTGTTTTGGTGATTTGGTGAGTGGTAGTTATCTCTCACGCGGATCCAAAGGAGTATATTGGATTGGTGGCATGTTTGGGTGTTAAAGTTAGAGATTTCATGCATTTTTCTTAGATCGAAGTCTAGATCCATGGTTTTTGAAGATGTTTACTTATGCAAGTTTGTTTAATAAGCATTAGAGACAAAACCCATGTTTTATAATTGATAGATCTATGCTAAAAACCATGATTTCACATATGTTGGACTTTTGCTCGTTTATTTACGAAATTGCCATTATAGTTGATATTGCTTAAATTGCTTAATAGATCTTGTTTGAATGATTGATTATTTGAATGTATGATTGATTTGATTGTTTCCAAGTTAGCTAGTAGTTGATTTGGAACAAGATGATGAAAGAGGATTCAAAAGCTATGGAAGAAGGCTCTTGAATGGTGAAAGCTGCTTAAGGCATATGTAGCGGATGTTGAAGCTCATATGTATAGATTGGATGATGTTGAGATGGGACTTTGCCATGATTTGATGAGGCAAACCATGTTGTTGAGATGAGACTTTGCTTTGATGCGATGAAGCGAAGTATGATGTGAGTTTTGGCTTAATCCAAGCAGGGATCATTCCAAGCATGTTGATAACTTGAAGGGTAGTTCAAGTTGGATGATAATGGATTGTTCAAGAGGTAGCTTGAGCTTGTATGAGGATTGTCGTCAAGAAGGATGGCTAGGAGGCCTGGATCTCATCGTGGTTGAAGGTTCTAGCATGCTCAAAAGCAAGAGTACATGGGCCGCCCATAACGACTACAGGTAGGTAGTCGGGACACCCAAAAGACTACAGGTAGGTAGTTGAGTACTCTGGGCAAAGTAGATAAGTCCTAGGCACAAGGCAGTGTGCGGAGTTATGGTTAGAACCGGGGTTACCATTAGCCCTTGACAGGTGGTCATTCAACTAACGGTGAAATCAAGGCAAAGTTAACAGTGATAGCCAGAGTCATGGATGTTTGGTTGTATCATCATTCGGTCTCAAGAGCGGTGTTTCCTGGGTGCTTATCTGATCTTGGTTTAGGCCTTGGGGGTTTGTATTTGGAAAACATCGACCTTGACTCGAGTGATAATTACTTTACTTTAATTGCCTGCTGTGTTATGCCTGCTTCTCCTTAGTGTGTGTCTGGGGGCTATCACTGTAGAAAGAGGTGGAGTGGGATGGTTTGGTTCCTATTCCTTTTATCCTTTATGCTCTTTTGGTATGTTTGATAGTTGATTTACTGCTCACTAAGACTTTGTCTGACTCAAGGTTTTATGTCTCCTCTTATTACCTTGGGCTGTTCATCCATGTTTGGGATGGGCAGACTAGGTAGCAGGTGACAGGTGCTGTGCTAGGAGTTCTACGCTAAAGATGACGAAGACGAGCAGGAGGCTTTGCATATTAGTTTTCTTACTATATGTACTGGGTATCCGCTGCTGTATTTGGTTGAGTGATTTGTAGTGAGGCTTTCATGTATGGATTTGAGTAGATGATTGTATGAAACTACTGTGATGCTTATATGATGATGTTCTGTTCTATGGAGCTTCACTATATTATATTTCTCTATTGTATTTTATCCATGCGCTGTGAGTTATGCGATAGAGATTCTTTTGTTTTGTTTTTCCCTGACTATCGTCCATGGCTGCCTGGCACACCCTTCAGCGCATTATTTCCTTGTTTTGGTGCGGGAGTCATGGGCGGTCGTCACATGGATAAAGAGAGGACGTGGCTTTTATTAAAAAAAAATAACTTAGCAGAATTCAGACGTCTGAAAATTTCAAAACAGACGTCTGTTTTGGAAAAATTTGAACCCGAGGGAAAGTAGTTCATTTTTACCTTTTTTAGACATCTGTTTTATGGGAACCAAACGTCTGAATTATGTTTAAAATTTTGTTGGCTTCAGTGTTCAGCCGTCTGTTTTATTGTTAACAGACGTCTGTTTCCTAGAATTTTACAATGCTTTGTTTTATGCTTAGCAAAAATTTATTTTTATTAAAATAAATATATATTTGTTAATACATTTATTATATATATATATATATATATATATAAAATAAGAAGTATTACAAATTGTACATCATTAATTCTTTGGTGACGGTGTCTTCGGTGGTGTTAATTCTTTGCATCTCTCATTAGCCATATAGTTCTTGTCCCATGAATTTGAGCTATATTGAGGTCTTTGTGGCGAGGCCCAAGGATTTATTGGATCATTTGGTGTCCGATATGTGGGAGATGGATCAAACGGATTAACCGGTCGAGGTAAGGGTTCACTCGCATCCTTTTTCTTCGAGCTACAAAATTTCAACCCAATTTGCTCAAGAAAGCTTAAGCATTTAGTCGTTACTTTCTATTCAAAATACAATTCACGTTGAAGGTCTATTTGCTGCTGTTGATAATGATGAATTTCATCGATCTTTTTCTTCATATCTAGAGGAATAAACAGTGCACGTTTGGCCTTCTTGGAATCTGGTGTATACCCGGTTCGATAATTTTCCCATTTATAAATAGGCTCGTGTTTTTGTGTTGGCGTAGGAAGATGCGGTGATGCAGCTGAGCTATCGGTTGAGAAAGTTATGATGATGGGTGATTTTGATTTGTTGGTGGACATTTTTCTACAGAGTTTGAACTTTCTTAAAAAGAATTTGTTGTATTTTGTTTTATTTTTTAACATGTATATATATAGGCTGAGGGTTTTAAGGAAAGTGTGGTGTAGAATCAATAGGAGTTTAGAGCCAGAAATTGAATTACCGGTTAATACTTGATTATTAAATGAATGGTCTGAGAAGGATGTTTTAGTTTATGTAATATTATGTAGCTATTTCAAGTGTATAGTTCAAATGGTTAAGTTATTAAACCCATAGTCAAGTGATCTAAGTTCAACTCTAATCTTTGTTGTGATTATAATTTTGATTTTAAAATTTTAAAATTTATTTTTTTATATTCTTCATAAAAAAATTTAAATATCTTTTACTGACATTAAACCTAGTTCTCGACGTAGTTTAATAAATGAATTTTCTAAAAGTGGATTGGTAAATATATCAGCTATTTGATTTTCGGTAGAAATATGTTCTAAGTTGATAATTTCTTTTTCGATATTGTCTCGTAAGAAATGATGATGAATATCAATATGTTTTGTACGTGAGTGATTTACAGGATTTTTAGACAGGTTTATTGCGCTTGTATTGTCACAGTAAATAATTGATTTTGATAAATTTATTCCAAAATCTCTGAGTGTTTGTTGCATATAAATAACCTGAGCACAAGCTAAAGCTGCAGATATATATTCTGCTTCACACGTTGAAAGTGATACACAGTTCTGTTTCTTACTAAACCAAGAAACAAGTGGTTTTCCAATGAAATGACACGTACCACTTGTACTTTTTCTATCCGTTCGAGGTCCACCGAAATCAGCATCACTGAAAGATAGTAATTCAAATGGACATTCTTTCGGATAGAAAAGACCGAAGTCCTTGGTATTATTAAGATATCGCAGAATTCGTTTCACTGCTCTTAATTGTGATTCTTTAGGATCTGCTTGGAATCTAGCGCATAAACATACACTCATCATAATGTCTAGTCAACTTGCAGTTAAATAAAGTAGAGACCTTATCATACTTCTATATAACTTTTGGTCAACATTTTTACCATTGTCGTCTCGATCGAGATGAGCTGTAATACTCATAGGAGTAGGTTTTCCAGAAGTGTTTTCCGTTCTAAATCATTTAATTAAATTATTCCAATATTTTTCTTCATTTATAAATATATCATTCGATAATTGTTTAATTTGAAGTCCGAGAAAATATGATAGTTCTCCCATATGTGACATTTCGAATTCTTTAGTCATTGTATTTGAAAATTCTTCACATAAATTTTCATTAGTTGAACCAAATATAATGTCATCTATATATATTTGTATAATTGAAATATCTTTATTAGTATTTTTAATAAACAAAGTTTGATCAGCTTTTCCGACTCGAAATCCTGAGTTAATTAAATAATTTTTAAATCTATCGTACCAAGCACGAGGTGCTTGTTTTAGACCATATAAAGCTTTCTTTAGTTTATATACATAATCTGGGTAATTTTCATGAACACATAATGGTGGTTGTTCAACATATACATTTTCCTTAATAAATCCATTTAAGAAAGCACTTTTAACATCCATTTGATAAAGTTTAAAATTATGAAAACAAGCGTAAGCTAAAAGAATACGTATTGCTTCTAATCTTGCAACAGGAGCAAACGTTTCTTCATAATCGATTCCTTTTTCTTGATTATAGCCTTATGATACTAATTTTGCTTTATTTCTAGTGACATTTCCTAATCCGTCTGCTTTATTTTTATAGACCCATTTAGTTTCAATAACTGATTGGTCATCAGGACGAGGAACTAATTCCCAAACATTATTTCATTCGAACTGATTTAACTCTTCTTGCATGGCAATAATCCGGTATTCATCTGTTGAAGCCTCTTATGGATTTTTAGGCTCAATAGTTGAAAGAAAAGCAACGTGACCCATTTGGTTTAGTTGACTTCTTGTTTGAACTTGTGAATCAGTCTCTCCAATTATATTTTATGTAGGATGATCTCGTAGGATTCTAGGAGGAGATCTAATTTGATTATTATTGTTTTGATTAATATTTTTATTATTTTCAAAACTTATATTTTCAGTGTTAGATATAATTTCTTCATCATCTTTAATGATTGTATTTTTATTAAAGTTTTCATCAAAAGATACATGTAAAGTTTCTTCTATTACATTTGTTCGTTTATCGAAGACACGATATGCCTTACTTCGTTCTGAGTAACCAACAAAAATTCCATGGTCGGCTTTTGGATCAAATTTTCCAAGTTGGTCTTTTGTGTTAAGAATAAAACATTTTGACCCAAAGATTTTAAAGTACGAAATATTAGGTTTTATTCCATTAAAAAGTTCATATGAAGTGTTTTTAGTTAAAGGTCGTATGGAAATACGATTTAATACATAACATGTAGTTGCTACAGCTTCTGCCCAAAAATGCTTTGGTAATGAACTTCCATTTAATAGCGTTCTTGCGCACTCTTGTAGAGTTCTATTTTTCCTTTCTACAACTCCATTTTGTTGTGGAGTTCTAGGAAATGAAAAATTATGATTTATCCCTTTCTTTTTACAAAATGATTCATTTTCAAATTCTCCTCCAAGATCACTCCTTATGTTTTTGACTTTTAAATTCTAAATATTTTGAATACTTTTAACAAAATTTTTGAAATAATTAAACGTATCACTTTTGTTTTTCATGGATATCGTCCATGTGTATCTCGAGAAGTCATCAACTATTACAAAAACATATCGATTATAATTAATGGATTGAACCAGTGTTGGTTCGAATAAATCCATATGTAATAATTTTAATGATTGTAAAGTTGAAATGACTTTCTTAGATTTAAAAGATAATTTAGTTAATTTTCCTAATTGACAATCATCGCAAAGATTATTTTAAAATTTATTTTTGGTAAGCCTTTGACTAATTCATTTTTTTTAAAGTTTTTGGATAGATTTAAAATTAATATGACAAAATCTTTTGTGCCATAGCCAAGGATCATTATCTTTGACCATTAAACACATATCTTTATTATTATTCATTTTCATGTTTAAAGCATAAATATTTCTATCTCTCTTTCTTTCAAAAATAAGATTTTGATTTTGATAAAAAATACAACATTTATTTCCAAAAAAAGTTATTTTAAAACCTTTGTCGCATAGTTGACTTATGCGTAATAGATTATGTTTTAAGCTTTTAACTAAAGAAACGTTTGTAATAAGGAGTGAATTTGATATACCATAGTTGCACACATCTCCTTTGCCAACGATAAAACCTTTTGGGTTATCTCTGAAGGTAACAGAACCACCATCAAAGTATGAAATATTTGTAAGCATTTCTTTGTCTCCGGTCATGTGTTTTGAGCAACCATTATCCAAAATCCATTTTGTTTTCTTGAGTGGGACCTGCAAAAAATATTAATAAACATATTGGTACCCACCTTTTAATAGGGTCCTAAGAGTTAGATCTTAGGAAGCCAAACCCAAGTGGGTTTAGTATCCCTTTTATAAAGATAATTACTACTTTTGTGAACTGTTTCTATAAAGGATTTAATATATTTGTTCCGAATTAAAATATTTTTTGTTTTTGGAACCAATATTTTGATTTCCTTTTTCTTTTTAGTGTATCTTGGTATGTCATTTTTCAATACTATATTATTTTTTGAATTATTTTTCTTAAAATTAGCATTTTTCTTTGGACGAGTTTTTGATTCCTTTTTAAAACCTAATCCATTTTTATTTGAAGAGGATTGAGAATTTTCGATAATTCTAGATAAATTTTCTCTTCCTTTATTAAAATTAGAAATATTTTTAGTAATGTTATCTAATTTAGTCTGAAGACTAGTATTTTCTAATTCAACTTGTTTTATTTTAATTTTTAAATTGTGATTTTCAGAAATAATTTCATCATTCTTTGCCTTTTGAGTTCCAATTTCTTAGCTCAAAAGTAAAAGTTGACTATCTGAGTTTGAGAGAGATTCTTGAACCTTTTCAAGTTCTTCTTCCAATATTTTTTTCGTCTTTTAACATATCTCTTTCAAATTCAGTTTTGTTCTAATTTTCACGTGTCTCTTTAAGTTTCTTTTTAAGAGTTTTTATAGTATTTAAAAATTCAGTGTTTACTTCTATTAAGTCATCATAAGATAAATTACAAACCTCATATTCTTGAGCCATGTAGCACACATTTGCTTGTTCATTGTTGCTATCACTCTCACTATCTAATGAATCTGAATCTGAATCTTGTTGTTGAAGCTTTTCTGATTCTCCTTCTTTAGCTCCGGACAGTCTTTTACCATATGACCTTTCTTGTGACAATTAAAACATTCTAAATTTGAGGATGAAGGTTTATTTGAGGAATTCTTTTTGAAGCTACTCTTTCTGAATTTTGGAAATTTCTTAAATTTTTTTTGCAATAAATGCTAGATCCTCATTATCTGATTCCAATTCTTCTTTTTCCACATGAAAAGCTACATTCCTTTTTTCTTATGCCTGGTCCTTTTTGGCTTGTAGATTTACTTCATAAGACATGAGGTTACCTATTAGTTCTTCAGGTTTCATTGTTGATAAATCATTGGCTTCCTCAATAGCTAAAACCTTCCTCTCCCATTCGTCGGTTAAGGAGTTTAGTACCTTTGATATAATATGAAAGTCACTATATTTTTCTCCTAATCCTATTAAGGCATGAAGTATGTCTTGAATGCTTGAGTACATGTCGTTGGTGGTTTCATTTTGTCTCATTCTAAAATTTTGGAACTGGTTTTTGAGCATTGAGATTTTTGTTTGTTTGACCTTGTTTGCACCCTCATGAATTGTTTTGAGTGTTTCCCATATCTTACGTGCAGTAGCACAGATACTAACTCGATTGAATTTATTTCTATCCAAAGCACAGAATAACATATTCATAGCTTTGGCATTCGCACTTGCTTCATTTTTCTGAGCTATTGTCCATGCAGAGTAATTAGTTGTAGGTGCTGTGAATTCTATTTGAGTTGCATTCCAAGCATCAAAACAGGTTGCTTGCATATATATCCTCATTCTTGTTGCCCAATAATTGTAATGTAAACCATTGAATAATGGTGGTCTTTGAGTAGATTGTCCTTGGGCAAATGTAGAGATAGTGGTTGTGATGGAACTTGCGTTACTTTCCATATTATCAAAATATCAAATAACGGTGTTAAGGTTACTGGATAACCTCGCTCTGATACCAATTGAAAGAGACGTTGAAGCAGTACGTATGAAATAGAAATGTGTAGATAGCAGAATATCAACAATAAATAGAAGTGACAACAGAGATTTATACTAGTTCGGACTTCTGTCCTACGTCCAGTCCCTAAGCTTCTCTTAGGAATTTCACTAACAAAAAACAACCACTACAACAGTTTATGGGTTTTATAGCGTTTGAAAAACACTATAACAGGCTACCATAGTGTTTCAGAGAACGCCATGGAACCACAAGCTATGGTAGGCCGGCAGCATTACATAGCAGGAAGGAAAACGCTATAATAGCTAGTAGCATTTACAAAAGGGCAGAGCGTTTGCAACCTACCATAGCGTTTTTTCTCTGTTATTAAACTTAAACGCTATAGGGAATATAATCCTTCATTTAACTTCTATAGCGTTTTTGAGCACATTTTATAACGTTTCATCAAACCATGCTTACAATGTTTTTCGATAGCATTTCTTGTCATGTTTGTATAGCGTTTTTGATTCTATTATAGCGTTTTTGATGCATAAATCTTACATCTCATATAGAGTTGCGATAGCGTTTGATGAATCAATAGCGTTTTTAAAACGCTATTCTATATAATATTAATTTTCAGCCTTTTTTTTTGTGGTTGTTGCTTGCATTTTGAATCGAGTGCTTGTTGTTTTTCTACTAGCATTTCTATTAAAAAAAATATATACACACAATTTCATTCGAAAAAGAAATTTTTTTTATTCCATTTTCGAATACATTCGCATTTCACTTTTCACAAATTTTCATATTTACAAACTGACACTGTACTTCATGCATCCCCTTCACCTCCTTGCTGTTAGCCCCAGACATTGATACTGCAATACCACCTTGTTCATT
This sequence comes from Allium cepa, assembly GCA_030765085.1. Lineage (NCBI taxonomy): Eukaryota > Viridiplantae > Streptophyta > Magnoliopsida > Asparagales > Amaryllidaceae > Allium > Allium cepa. The sequence continues at coordinate 10,568,262 of CM060932.1, forward strand.
TCAGCCATCCACCCTGTGCACAGCCTTCAACCATCACTGTGCACATCACAAAGCCACTATTTGCTTCCTTATACAACTGCACACCATCTTGAAACAAAGATCATCACTGCTGTTCAAAGACATTACAACAATTATTCACAGTCAATACACACAATCCCTCTGCTTCAAAACTGTCAATACCCCTGCCTATCGTCAAACAACAGCTCCTATCAATTTCCAGCCTTCCATTAACATAATCACCACTACAAACTTCTGCTATTATATTCATTCAATCACCACACACTACTGCATACAAGCAGACCCCTCCACATTCAACACTTCCAGTTCTACATTAACAACAGCCTTCAATTATAAACTAACATACAAAGCAAACTGCTACTGCCTTGCTCATATATACTGTCTTCACCCCAACATACACACAACATTTCAAAACGAACTGAACCACCTGCATACATATCCTCCTCGGCCATTCAAACATCCCACAACAACTCCCCAAAACCCATCACTGCAATCAACAACTCCTCCACAAACTGCTTGACTTCATCAACCATTTGCCATCCATTCACTGCTGCAGTTCATCTTCACCTCTGGCATCACAAAACTCCTGGCTGCAATTCCTTCACTTTACAAACCTCCAGTAAATCAAACTCTGCAATTGCCGAGCCACCTAAAGAAATCCAGTCATGCCACCTAAAAAAAGTCATATTATGTGGCTTTTAATACGAAGCTTTCCTTTTTTTCAAGTCTATTATTAGTAGAGTAAAGCAATAAAAAATCAAGCTGTAGGAAATAATAAGGAATCATGCAACGATGGGGTGTGTGAAACATTGTAATTAAAAAAATTCAAAAGAAAAATACTTACAAACTTATTACCCTTGCCTGTCAAAATACCCCCATACCAAATATCCCCTTCAACCCCATGTTGTCTAGCAACTACCCATTCTCTGCTTGTAACCCCCCCTGTGCACTTCTCTGTGCACATTAACATCCACTCACTACTTCCCCACTTCTGTCAACCTAAAGCATCCCCTGACCACCTTGTAATCAAGTTTTCTTGCCACTGCCACATTTCATCTCTGTTGTGTACATCTCAACTTCTTCTCACCACTGTCAACTAAATCCACAACCAGAACTACTCCTCCAACACATTTCACAACCTCTTTTATCAGCATATTCACCCTGCCTCACTACCATTACTCCACCACACCATCACAAACTAGCTCAACTCCTCACGGTTGCATATACCCATTCCTGCACAGCACAACAACACACATCCTCACATCTGTTTGCCTGAATCACATATAAGTGCACAGTCAATTACTACCAAAAGGGTAGTACCATGATTATTTGTACTGTGATTCTTATTTTATTTTAGTTTACCAAAAATACAGGTAATATACCTGCATTCCTCCCGATACGTTAAGATGATTGGGATTACTGGAATTACATGCATTGCCACAGGTAAAAATTGCATTACTGGCCAGCTTTCGTTTATTACTCATGCCATCTGATCAAGCATTACCTGCATTGTCACGGGTAAAATTTGCATTACCGACGCTTACTCCCAAACAATGGAATGTATTTTCCTATGTGGCACAAAATTACTCACAATGATATTCAATGATACCCCAAATTAGGGTAGTATAACAAATACAGACCTACAAAATATATCTAATTAGTGCATTGACTTATCTAATGTTTTTCACACTATATATGTGAATGCTCTAGATTAGTTGGTTCAGGAGTTAGTTTTCTGCAGTCGATTAGGTTGCGTAATCTTTTCTTTTCTGCTTTTGATCGATCTGGGTGCTCCTGATTCATATAAAAGAATTACTAAATAAATAGTAAAACAGTTGTTTCTTATTGAACTGATGATGATATAACGTTGAATTTCAGCAAACCAAAGTGTAATAAATATGATTTCTTATAACTCATGATCATCTTGGTTTGGAAAATACACTGACTGAAGTACATAAACCAAGAATCGGCTACATTTGGGGTATATGCATATTTCTTTGTGTGGATGTGTATGTATGTATGTACATATAAAGTGATAAACAGACTCTTGGGTTGCTATTTCCAAAGATAACTCTGAGATTGCTGAATGCGGATTATTTTTATGCGCGTTTGTTTTCACTCTCAATTTTGTACTAATTAAATGTTTTTGTACAGCAGTAATCATTAAGAACTACATTAAATAGTACAAATGTGATTTAACTCTTAATAGTTATGAAAAATTTAAAACCACTTATTGACAGTGCTCGACATAGAGTTTTATGTGGAAAAAAACGAAGCCTTAGCATCAACCTAAATCATGATGTAAATAGAGTCAGACTTACCTTAAGAGTTGATGACCTAATAAGCATGTAAACATTTTCTCTAACCAGTTCATCCTTTTTTAGTGTATTTGGATCCTAAATATACCAAACAATACTATTTTCAAACATAACTTCAGATATAAAACAACTGCAATTAGTTGTCGAAGAAAAAAAAGCAATTACTGTTTCAACTTGTGACCTCAATTTACGATGAATTCTCTTTGAGTGAATTGAAGAAGCACGAGCTCATGCATGTACCTTGATCAATGCTTGAATGCACCTGAAAGTTTCAACTATTTGTTTCCTGACTATGTTGCCACCAACTAAGGTTGAAGCTTCACTAATCCTGCTAATGCTACCATTACTCTTCTTGCCTGTATTGACAGTTCAATTATCAACATTGTAGCATAGACTATGACCAAATACTTTACAAGAGATGTGAAGTAAAAACAACATGTAAATTATGAGAAAACAAACAGTGGATGCTGACTAAAGAGTGCAGACCTGCCCGCATGTAAAAATGGTAGGTTTTGGACCACATTTACTATAAATTTCAGATGAAAATGAAACCATATCTACCTATTCCAAATATGTATCCACATACCATCGGTGGAAATTGAGCATAGGTATATTTATTTGGTTTATTAAATAGTTTGGTGAAACATAAACCATAAACAAATTGTTAACGTGGTATATTTTATTGAGAATATTGACATAAAAATCTTATAAAATGCATAGTTATCACATAAATTTATTCTAGAAATCAGAAAAGAAAAGTATTCATTCGTATGCTTCAAGGATTCATGAGTTGAATGTGCAAAAAACTAAGATAATATTAAATTATTTAAAAAGGTTCTTAGTGCATTCAACGTCGGTTATTATAAATGTTGCTATAGGTAGACAACAATACGCATACCTAAATCAATTAACTGTTACACTTACAACAGTTCTAGACACACAAATTAGAAACAAAAATAAAATTTATTAACCCAACTTTAAATAGAAAGTTTACAATTATTACGTAGGAGGATTGAAACTGGCCTTGTAATTTATATTACTATTATTATCCAAAACTTGCACGTGTAATTTATAGAAACTTTACTGATAGTTGTATAAATTTTAAATAGGGCCTTTGTGTGAAAAGTCAAGTCCTTGCATGTGTATACAATATGAGGAAATCTACGGACATATATTCTGAACAAAAGGATCACTTTGTACTATTAAATACGAATATATTTTTTGTGGTGATATGTTATTTTAAATTCAACACGAATATTCATTAAATGTTTCCTAACCCCGGTTAAAATAAAATTCAACATGAATATTCATTAAATGTTTCTTAACCTTAATAAAAAATGCAATTAATGTGTGAACTGAAATATAAAATACCAAAAGTTTAACGGTATTAATAATGTGCGGTACAGTTATTAGTATATTCAAGCTATTCATATTCTAGATTAATAAGCAATTTCATTTGTGATGTAGCACATATCAGAAGTATATAATATCCAATAAGGACCGCAAACGTTATTGACATATGACTCATTCAAGTTTAGCACAGTTTTTTATTTATATTAGGAAATACCGTAAACTGAAATGCCATTCAACATCTATATGTTAAATATAAGCCTCGATTTTGGGAAAAGTCGGGTATAATAAGTAGTATGGTAACCAAATACATAGAACTTCTCTTTAAAATATGTCTATGGTTACTATACCAATTTTGGGTGTAAAAAAATCACATAAACTTAGTTAATTAACCTTATAAGTACAAGGTATTGTGTATAATAATTAATGATGTACATGACGTTATATAAAAAACAAAGATTGGAAATTTCAAATTTAAACGAGAAGCATCAAAAGGATCTAAAAAACACTATTGTAGGGTTCAGTGACGCAGCAGGCATCATGGATGCTAACTTGCAAAACAAAATAAAAAAATAACAAATTAATATTTCTAATTTTGAGAAAATACCTTTTGCAAAAATATGGTAAGAATTTATACAACTATGACAATGCCACGTGAAGTTTTAAAATGCTAGGTATAAAATTTCTTTCATCATGAGAAATACTACATTGTACACATGCAAAAAATGTCTCTCTTACCTTTGGTCCAGCTTTTACCACTTGGAACCTTGTATCATACAGACTACCCTATATAATAAGGAAATTATGTACTTAGTAAATTGTAACATTCAATTCCTACAAGAGGCAAGAAAGACAAGTTAAATAAGCATCAAGTATTTGTAACATTCAGCTTGGATAGTTGATTGACAAACTGACAATACAATGAGATCTCATAGATTCAAATATTTGATTGAATACTAGTTATCTTCCTTTAATATTTAACTCATGATCAAAACACACATGCATCTATATATCTACATCTTCTATATATAATAGCAATACCTTCCTTTGAAGCTTTTGAATTTACAAATTACCATTTTCTAGTAATAAGATAAAAGTATAAAACAGATAGCACAAATGATAATTTGGTATCTTTCTCATCCACATTTTGCTTTACTCTTGCAACATTAATAATTTCCACATTTTTCTTTACTCTTGCAACATTAATAATTTGACGTTTTTTCTCTTTCCCCACTAACTCTTGATTTCTAAACCAGCATCCTTATATGATAAAACTTATGGAATGGTCATTTTAATTTCTAAACCAAAATATCCAGGATAACTTTAATTTTAGTTTTTGTGTGCATTTGTTTATGTCAAACGGTTAGAATTCAAAAACATAACAGTTTTCCTTCTTCTTTTGTTTTTTTGGTATAATCTATTTGAAATAAAAGAAGGTAGGTGATTACAAGTTCAGGTATATAATCTACTTGTTCAATAATGTTAAATCGATTGTAGCATACCGTGTAAGTTGTTTGGCTGAGAGACGTCGGACTATCTCTAGCAATTAAGGGTAGAATCTTGTTGATCACTCCATATGAACAAATTTCATCCATAAGCTCCGAGAAACTACTAAAAGAATCTACAATCATAATTAAGCAACTTGCAATGATGTTTACTGGCTGCAAAAAAAACAATAACCATATTAAATAAATCATTCATGAAACGTAAACATTAAACAAATCAAAATCATGCTTACATATATAAACTCTTATTGGGTATACCTTAGAATCTTCATACTAGATCAGATTGCACAAAGTAGGAACAGAGTTCATGACAAATGAGGAGCAATCTACTGACAGTTCCTCGCATATAATTGCAAAGTGGATACAACAACTCTCTGTTACCATAACAAAAATAGACAGCAAGGTGAATATTTAACATAGCAGCATTAATTAATTCAAATGAGGAGGAAAAAATGATAACTTCACCTGGGTACTTGTTGAAAAGAAATCAATGTAGCTTAACACTGCAGTTATTGCCCCTGCCTGCAAACATTATGTTGGCAGCTCCTCTGATATCTTCTCCAAAGCTTGCAAACACTAAAAGGCCATGAACAAAAACAGTAATTTACAATTTTCAAGTTGTTTGGGTGAAAAAAGAAGTGAACATGAATTAAGATGATTGGTTGGTAAATTCTACTAAGAAAACAAACAGAGAAATAAATATAGCATTTTTTTTCATTCAGATTGGTACTAATTCAAACCATAATTACATCAGTTCATAGAAACATAAAATATATTTTTCTACATAAGAAAAAAGGAAAATTTTAACTAATACAATAGTCCAATTTTGCTTAAAATTATATAAATTCCAAAACTTTGTTTGTTATAATTGTAAGAGAACTGATAGAATTTCAAGGCAAGTAACAGATTTATAATTTGCACAAGAAAAATAAATTTATGATATCTTCTCGAAAGCTTACACTGGAAGCTCATGAACAAAAACAGTAATATTACATTTTTCAAGTTGTTTGGGTGAACAAAGAAACAACTGAATTAAGGTGTTAATTGCTAACTTCAAAAAAAATTAATTAATATAAATAAAAAGAAAGGAAGGAAGAAAAGAAAAGAAACTGCATTTTTTCATTCAATTTGGTACTAGCTCAATCCATTATTATACCAGCTCATAATCGAAACAAAAAAAATCTACATTAAAAAAATGAAAATTTCAACTAATACAATATTCTAGTTTTTCTTAAATTATATAAATTCCAAACTTTTTTTTGTTATAATTGTAGGAAAAACTGATAGGATATCATAGCAACTAACTCATTTGATTTATAATTTGCACAAGAAAATTAGAATTCTATTTCTCAAATTTGAATTATTTCTCCAATTTGAATTAGCATAATTTAACAATAAAATAAATGCAAAATACACTATACATGCCTAGATTTTAAATAAACATCCAAATACTAAATTGCCATTAAATTTCTGCAGATCACCTCAAGGCTATTCAACTCAACAACCAAATCGCCGACGCTTGGCATAGATTCACACAAATAAGTCAAACTACGGGTAGCAAGCAACATAATTTCAAGATTACCCCCATATCCTATCGACCTCTGTAATAACCCAATCTACTTTTCCTCCTTAATCTGAGACAACATATCCTCCTCTAAAAAGGATAAAAATCTCGCATAGCTCCATCAAATGCATCTGAATCGCACTGGGATCAGCCTCCGATTCGAGATTCGCAAACAAGCTTTCAAATTGCATGCTTTCGGATTACCAACGTAGGTACAGAAAAAATTTGTAATAAAATTGTAATCAAATACCCAAATGTATTATCAAATGATTCTTATGACCAGATTCAAAAAACTAAACAAAGCAATTTAAGATTAAAATGAATATTTGGTGAGAATAGCAGTGAATCAATATAAAAACTATAAATAAATTTGAAAAGAAAATAAGATTGAATCTAAAATATACAAACCCAATTTACTAACTAAAATTCAAGTCACCTAAGAAGAGTGGGGAAAAGAAGGAAAGAAACAAAAGTACACAGGCAGATTGTATCCATTCCATACCCAACTCATATGGAGAATGGAGAAGAAAACAAATTCCTATGGAAAATATTGTCTCCCTTCATCACGCATTCCTTTTTTTGGAACACTTTTGAACCTCATCTCATTGAAAATAAATAAGCTTTCCTCATTCAATGCCTAAAACACAAGGTGGAACTAGACGTTAAATTGTTAAAGGAATTCTATCAAATGGTTTATGTACACTATTCCAAGCAAAAAATTTATAGAAAAATAGAAATCACTGCGAGCATGCTTAATAATGCAAAATCAGTAACAAATTTTTTTCCGTAAGTAACACATTTAAATTAACTTACTTGTTTTGGTTAATTCCTAATATCAACCGCTAAATGAATAAATCCTATGTTTAAATGATATAAATATTGAAACTAAAATGCCTGTTATTCTTAGATTGAAGATTAAAGGGTAGTAAATTGCATTTAATTTCACATACTTAAGAAAAAACTTGTTGAGTACATGTTTCGATAAAGGGAAAATTGTTTACCTGAACTAGGGTTTCTTGCAAAGTGGATGAAAAACGAAGAACTTAGGTTTTCCAAATCGAGTTCGGTTCCAATGATTTAGTAGTTCGATTGGGGGAAGAAAGGAGGAAGTTTGGGTTTCCATTGCGTAATAGATGAAAAAGAGGGGTTTGTGTGCCAGAGGGGGGAGAGGAGAAAATATGAGAGGGAAAGAAATTATTTACCGCCTAAAAAATTTATGCTTTAGCTTGATTAAGGAAGGGCCGAGAACATAGCGTATATACGTTAGGTTCTCTAAAACCTAGCTAACGGAAGTCAGCGCTAACCACTCCAACGCTATCCTATGATGCTATTAGTAGTGCCTTTTCTTGTAGTGAACCCTCACTTTACCCGAAGGAATAGGTTTACAACTACCCGAACGAGATTGCTTGCCTCGACTGCTGAAGAGCACTTTCACAATACAAAGAGTTTGTTGCTAATTATGTTCTTAATAACACGGATATGTCAAATCAATGTACACCCTTCCTATAATCTTTCCTTGATGATAATAGTGTAGTTCGTGAAAGAATTTGGAAGATTCGAGAAGATTTTTAATCTTTTAAATATGGAAATAGAGTGCTTTTGTGAATCTGAATGCTATAGGTAAGATAGAAAGAATTAGAGTAAGTTAAGATGAAAAACAAATTTGATTAAGCCTCTATTTATAGTATGCAAATAGTTGCAATTATTCACGAAGAGATTCGATGATTAGATGTGAATCAAGAGTCGTTCTCTTTGTTGAATAGTTGCATCTATTCGTTTTCAGAAGTCTGATATAAAATTTCAAAAGTCTGTTTATAGTTAAATATATATACAGCAAGGAAATAGGTAAATTCGGCATATATTCAGACGTCTGAGTATTTCAGAACAGACGTCTGAATTAAAAATTTCAGACGTCTGTTTGCCATGCCTTGTGCATGTTTTACAATTGTGCATGTGTGTGTGTCACCAAGGAAGATTTTAACAAATATACACATAGACTCTTTAACTAAGCCCTTGAAAATTTTCTGTTGTAGAGTTTCTTCCTACAAAACAAGGTTAATTGATACTAATATATATATATGTGTGTGTGTGTATAGTTGTCATAATCAAAACACTATAAAGCGAGATTCAATAATTATCACGATACCAAGAGGGGAGAAGTTCAGGTAACCAATGACTATAGAAGACGTGCCATATGGACCATGTGTGGCTCCTGGAGCAAACAAACGTGCCATGAATCTCCTGTTTGGTTCTGATATGTATGTGAGAGTAGTGGATTGGCATACATGTCTCACACACTATAATGAGTTGACTAGACTAGAGACTGGATGAATATATAGTGTAGTCAGTCCCTGTTATATTCATACTATTTGATGTTTGATATTTTGAGATAGTCTTTATTATTGACTGAGAATTGTATTGTGTTGAATTATCTTGTGGTTTGTATAGCATTGGATGATTTAGCGGGCTATCTTACATTATCCATCGATTATACGATTTTATGATAATATTTTAGGGCATTGTTGTGTGCTAGCCTGATTCTGTTGATGATTTATATTACATTTTATTATATGGATGATTCACCCATTTGATGTTATTCCATGGTTTCTAATTTAATCAGATTTTATATGGGGGATGGCATTTTTATATTGGGATTTATAGAGTTCTAAAAATAGGATAATTGGAATTATTGAGATGAAATTATTTATTTATACCCAACATATATATATATATGCATATAGAGATCTATATGTTATTAACATTAGATTTAGAATATAATCTAACCTATTTATTATTTATACAACACTTGAGTCAGTACGAGACATTAAACGTACATAGAAGACCTGACCAACATCTATGTTATTAGGATTAGAGTAGTCACATTAGTGACTGTTATACAACATCTATGAGTATAAATTTACTATATACAAGTGATGCAGAGTTGTATATTGATCTTGTTTTAAATTATTGACATGGTTGGCATTAGAGATATTCTTATCTAAACAGTGTTATATATTATATATGGGGATTTTCACTCTATGGGTTTCTTTGTGCATGGTAATAAGTTTTAAGGACAACAATTATGAAAAATTAGTTTTAAGAACAAATTACAGGAAAAAGATAAATAAAATTATCATTTTCAGTTATATAAAAATAATGATAAATGAATTTATCTTTTTCCTATATAACTTTAAAAGATAAATGAATTTATCATTTTTCTGTTAATTGTCCTTAAAACTAATTATTCTAAATATTCGTCCTTAAAACTTATTACCTTGGAATAAGATGCCCTTTAACCTAATTTCCACTATTATTTATATTATATGTTATCGCTATGACTAACTTTGTGTTCTCTTCTGATATTTAATGTATGTTGTGTATTGTTTTATCCTGGAGACACACGCATCTATTACTTTATACCGATAAAGCGTGTGTATAGATTAACTATTTATTTGATTTTTTTATACGTACCACCATTATTCCTTATCTTGGAGGCACATGTGTCTATTACTTTGTACCGATACCGCATATGTATAGGTTAACTATTTATTTGATTTTACATATCAGTGTTAGTCCAAAGGAATACTCACAGTCTACCCCTTATAGCCTCATTCTCTTTATTATATGATAGTATTACTCTGTAATATTCTTGGGTAGTATGGGTATAGAGGCCGGGGGGTCATAGAAAAGTTCGCATATTGTCTGTAAATCGCTACGAGGAAGCTTTGCCCCTACGTTTAGCTTATCCAATCATAGTCCTGACTGACTAGCCTTTATGACAGGTCTTGCAATGACTTGACATCTTTAGAAGGCTGTTGAAATGGAACATTGAATTGAGCCGATACGACATCACTATCACCCTCGGAGAGCTATCTAGGGTCAATCTTTAGCGAACTTCATTGCAAAATACACTGTGTAAGATAACACTCCAAAGAGTAGTGGAGAGCATAATTCCAGGTGGAAGATGTACAGAGATGAAGCATTTAATGAACGTTGTTCCTATATCGAAGTCATGCTAGTGACTCCTGAGGAACACTAATTTGGCATGCCTTGAAATTCGACTTTTCACGAAGCAAAATGCGAGGCCTTTGATTACTTGACTCAAGATTGCCAAAGAGCGGGGAGTTAAAAATTTGCATATTTTTTATGATTCCCAATTGGTGGTATGTCAAGTGTGGAAGGAGTTTTAGGCGAATGGAGAGAGGCTAGCTCCTTATCTAAATCGAGCCTTTGAGCTGCTTAGTGATACTGAATATTACACGATAGCGCATAATCCTAAAGAGGAATATGCGAAGGCTGACTCGTTAGCTAAGTTAGCCAATTTTGGAGATGCGCAGCTCATGGGCTCGGTTCCAATGGAAGTACTGTCAGCTCTGAGCATCGACTATATGGATGTTGATTGGATCTTGGAGGCTGAACTTGAGAAGGATTCATAGATGACTCCGATAAAAAACTATCTTAGATAGAGGAATCCTTTAGGACAGGAAGAACGAAGGACGTCAACTCCTTCGTAAAGCTGTAAGATTTATCATGCAAGAATGGGTAATTTACAGGAAAGGATTCTCCATCCCTATGCTTTAATGTGTCACCAACAGTAAAGCCAAGCAAGTCTTGAAGGAAGTTCATGAAGAGACCTACAGCGACCGCACAGGGGAAAATCCTAGCAAAGAAGATCCTTTGGTAGTGATATTTCTAGCCAACTGAAGCACAACTGGTTACACCAAAAAGTTTGACAAATGCCAGAGATTTGCTAAGATACCTAAAGCCCCACTAATGGAGATTACTCAAATGGTCAGTCCATGACCATTTGCAATTTGGAGAATCGATATCATTGGCGTATTACCGATATCTAAAGGTGGCGAATGTATGCCATCATCTTAGTTGATTTATTCACCAAATGGGCCGAGGTAGAGCCATTAGCAGCAATTGCAACAAAGATGGTAACCAACTTCGTGATTAGAAACATCATCTATTTTTTTAGGATTTTACAAATGATCATTTCTAATAATGGGACCCAATTCGACAATGCCGAGTTCAAAGACTTCTATCGCAGACACAGTATTGAGAAGAGATTTACCACAGTGGCACACCCTCAAGAAAAAGGACTTGTTATATCAATGAACAAGATTATCAAGTCCATTCTGAAAAAGCGGTTGGAGAAGGCTAAGAGCAAGTGGGTCGATGAATTACCGTTAGTACTTTAGGCTTATTGAATGACCCACAAGTCAGCAACTGGCCACTCTTCATTTGCCCTAGCTTACAGATCAGAGGCTATGATCCCGATTGAACTTAAAGTACATGCTCATCGAGTGATTCACTATAATCTAAGGATAAATGAGGAACCCCTGTTGGAGTCTCTCGATATGATTGATGAGAAACATGATGAGGCCGGCTTGAGAGCGATCGCACATCGGAACCGAGTTGCCCAATATTACAACACCAAGGTCTGAGCTTGGACCTTTGAGTTGGCGATGTCGTTCTCAAACGAATCTTCGCTTACCCTAGGAATTTGGGCCTAAATTTGGAAGGTCCATACTTAATTAAACATAAACTTGGAGATGGGACGTTCAAATTAGCAATGGTGGGTGGAATCTCACTACTGCAGGTGTGGAATAGCGAACAATTATTATGCTATTTCACTTGAATGTAAATTTAAACATTCTTAATCAATGTCATGTAACCAGACAAAATCTTTCATTTCTGATGTTTTATAAAGGGAATGACTTTCAGATCTCATAAATCTGTCTGTACTTGATTTAAAATTGTGAATAGTGTTATGGTGAAAAAAACTGGCATATGCAAAATGCAGGTGTGCAGTTGCCCGAAGATAGGTAACGACCAAACTTCCGCAGTCCATGATTGGATGCATGAAGTCCAACCACATTTGGCATCCAGAGATAGACACCAAAGAACCCTTTAACCCAAGAGTTGTGGGTAGGGGTATAAATTCTCAGAGGCTAAATTAGACAATTCTCCTTTGCTTTCATGCCTAGCGTTTGGAAGAGCATCCGTAAGTTGTTCGGAGCAGGCAAGACAAAAAGTCTGCACCAGGAGATCGGCGAGATCATATTAATAGGTTTCGATCTATGCTCGGCGTTATACACGATCAAAGGCAAACATCCTGGACAAGGATGTTTAAACTGTTATGCTACATGGTTATACTCGACTGACGCCCGGAGTTTGGCATGGTCAGCACATGCGCCATTAAGGAGGATATCCAAAGAACTATCTATAGATGAATTACTATAACTGACAGCAGGAAATAGACACGATCACACTCGAAACATCCTTAAAAGGGGCGTTGATCAATCTTTAAAGTAATTGGAATTTGACCAAGTTCTAGAGTTGAACATGGTCGATGCGGGTAGACATCTCGAGGATCATTCTTAACCCGTAAGCAATGAAACAGACCAAAAACTTAGTTCAATGAAGATGATGTGAAGTGGATAGCAAACACATTAAATGTAGTGCGTATTTCTCAAATGCTTAGGCAAACCAAATTCCAATAAAATTTGAACGAAACAAAAAGTCTTTTTATTCACATCCAAAATAAGTATAAGTGTTATTAGCGTCCTAGATGAAAAGCAAAAGCAGAGGCCGAAACTACATAAAACTGGTCATAAAAACAATAAACCAAAAGTACCTAAGTACTTTTATGCAACAAAACACATAAAAGAGGTGAACAATCATTTCTTCAATTTGTGCTTTTTTCCTTTCTTTCCATCATTGGAAAACTGCCCGCCCGAACCTTTATTCTTTCTCTTAGCTCCTTGCCCCCACTTCATTGGCCCTTTATCAAAGTGCTTTGTGATGAAGTGATGAGCATGCTCTGAGTGCTCCCAACCATAGGTAGCATATAGGTAGCATGGCAGGAATGAAATTGATATAGCCAGGTGAAGCATTCAATAATGGTAGAGGGGTGAAGTCCACTGGTTCTTGCTTAATTTTGATGGCATCTAAGACTTGTTCATCATCGATCTCCTACATGGTATGTGATAACCCTGATTTTTGGGCATCTGATAATTGGATAATTAACTGATTTTTACTATTGAGATACTGATTTTTTATTTAGTTGAACAAATAAAATTCTAATAATTAAAAATATCTAGATATATATAATTTGATTTAAGCTATAATAAATGATGAATTATAATCTCTAGAATGTTAAATCTTATAGTAAATAAGTAAATTATATATATATATATATATATATATATATTTCACCATAAATAAAATATATGTATATATACACCCTTATCTACATACTTCTAATAAGAATAACTAATTAAACATTTGGCTAAGTTTAATTTAATAATCTTCTAATATAATCATTTAAATTTGCAAACTTATATATTCAAATAAATATCTTAGAAATAATTTAGATTTAAAACTCTACATTTTAAACACTATATATATAAATTTATGTGTTTACTAATTAAAATATCAATAATTTAAGTTTAAAAATAAAATAAGAATAATTTAAAAAGGTTTATAATATCAAGTAAACATGAAATAAAAATATAAAACATAAAAAGAAAATATAAAATAAATGCATATGGGCATTTATAGGCTTGAAAGGCACATACTAATACAAGTGTCAAAATTTGTTCTTTAAAATGGATTTATCGACTTACAAGTGTCAATTTAGTTGTTTTCTTCATAAAAAAAATGAAATGACTAAAAGAAGAAACAAAAGGCTATATACAGTTTTTTTTACACATACTCATTTCTCAACCTCTACTTCTTCTTTTCCCTTTCATCTTCTTCCAAACCAAAATCTGAAAACCAGAAAAATATAATAAAAGAGGAAACCAAATAAACTACTTCAAGATTCAACTTAATCAAATAGATCAAGCTTCCAGATTCAAATTCAAGCTTAAACATGTAGATCAAGATCTAATACCAGTTTTCAAATCAGCTTCGTTTTCTATTCTAACTATACAAAGGTGAGTAAACACATGCAAAAAAAATTACTGCTATTATACGTATGTTCACATGTTTGTGTTGGGGTAAACTTTAATCTATGTTGGATGTGAACATACCCTTTATATACGCGGGTGTGTGTGTATATATAAGTATGAATATGTTGACATGATCAAAATCTTGTATTTCTTCCAAGGAAATCACTCTTTTCCCTGTTCCTATGTTCAAAAACAGTTAATAAATAACCTCCAAAATCGAAAACTCAACAACTGCTCAGTTTTAAGCAATGATTCCAAAAGCAAAGTTGCTTATCTTTGTGAGTAGTTTTTTTTTTTTTAAATTTTGTTTTGGTAAATATCATAAGCATAGGAAGATAGGAACCTTTGTTACAGTAATTGACTCAAGGGTGGGTAGATTTCGAGAGGCATAATTAAATGGCTGAATTATCTGTACTTAATCGTATTGGAAAAACTTGAATTTTGGCTTGGTTTGAAGGTTTTTATTTATGTATGGAGGAAGAAATTGGTAGTTAAACGGAATTGGGTTTTAAGTCAAATTCCGGTGAAGCGAGAAATGTTGGGGGTTTGGGCTTGGTCAGGAGAAGGTTTGGAGGAGGAGGAACACATGACAAATGGTGGTTCACTATATTAAGTAGAGTGGTGACGGCTCGTGGGGGAAATAGGGTTTAACATTAGAAACTTTGGGCTTCAGTTTGGCATCAATGGCGACGGCAAAGAGTCAAGGGAAGAGTGCGGTCCAGGGTGAAAGTAAATAGGAGGTCGTGGCGCTGGATTCAGCAGAGCAGGGTGGTTGATGGTGGGTGGAATGGCAAGACGAGGTGTTGAGGGTGGTTCGTTCGTTCCCGGTTAGGTTCATGAACTCGAGATTTTGACTCTGGGCCCTTGAGGAAGTTTTGGGTGGTCGGGAAGGACAAGGGGGACGATCGAGACTTGGTTGTGAAATCGGCGATGGTCGACACGTCGTCGATGGTGTATGTACGTGCACGTATACCCGCGTGCACGGTCGAGTCAGAAAGAAAAGGAAAGAAAAGGAGTTGGAACTGGAAGTATAGTGGAGGAAGAGAAGTAAAAAAAGAGAGTGGGCCGAAGGAAATAGAACTGGGCCAGAGCAAAGTAAAGAAGAAAGTAAAAATAGAAGGATGAAATAAAGAAAAGTGGAAAAGGAAAAGATTTGGGCCAGGGTTTGGGCTAGTAAGAAATAAAAAAATAAGAAGAGAAGAAAAGAAAAAAAAATAAAGTAAGGAAAAGGGAAGGCTTGGGCTTGGGCTTGGGCCTGGGCCTGCATACTTAAAAATTTTTTGAAATTATCAAAGTTTTATAAGTAAAGCATAAAAAGAAAATTTAACAAGTTTTCTGAGTAAGTTTCTAACAAATTCTTTAAAGATAATATTTTGTCTAAATACCTAGTTAGTTAAAAGTTATGTCGATAATTTGTTTTTAACTTAAATTAAGTATGCTTAGAATAATTTATTTATATATCCTTTTCTAATGAATCCTTGAGTTTATTATAATAAATTGAATAATGGAATTAAGTAGATGGCTAAGGAAGATAAAATGTTTAAACTTAATTATTAATCAAAAGGCCTTAAGTGATTTCCGTATGTCAACAGTAAATTAATGCCAAACATTTAAGTTAAATGGAATTAAATAATGATAATTAAGTAATTTATTAAGATAAATGGTTTATCTTAAATTGATTAAGGTCTTAAGTAATAATTACTAAATGTAGTTAATTAAAGGATAAATATTGAATGTAATTAATTAAAAGAATAATTACTTAATGTTATTAATTAAAGGGTAATTAAATTAATGGAAGTAATTGAAGGATCATTAATTAATGTAATTAATAATATTATAATTAATTAATGTTAATAATTAAAGGTCGATTAGTTAATTTCATTAATTAATTTAAGTGATGATAAATGGTTTGTAATTAATTAACGTTAAGTAAGCAGGATTTAAAGGTAATTAATTTAATTTATTTGGAGATTAAATTAAACTAAATAGGAATTGAGCAACTAATTAATCTTGCTTATGGATGGTTAATTATATTGAATGCCTTAGATTATTTGATATCTCTGATATGTGATTTGTGATGCTATGTGATATGATGTGTTTGGGTTGAACTATGATAATATGGATTATCTATCTGTAATGGAATCACTATGTGAATATGTTCCTCTGAATATAAATTGAATTATATTCACCTAAACAACTTATATTAAAGATGATATTGGATTTGAAGAGACCGGGTCGGGAATCAGCAGATACCCGAAACCACTTCGATTACCAACTACAATAATTCTTTATAAATTTTGGTTGTAGAATCAAACAGGCTGGAATGAAATAAGTGAAGCAACATGGCCATTTAAACTGAGTAACAATTCTAGATATAATATTGTGAAATAGGTATTTATTATAACAAGATAAGAACTCGTGTGAGGCACGAGTTACCGTGGTTTGCAACTATGTTTTATAACATAGTATGTCAGTATTACAGATTTTCAGGCTAGGACGTTCTGGAGCTCAGGTGGCATGATGGATGACAGGAATGTATGGAGTTTAGTTTGCTGTGTATTGAAGTTATATTGTTTGTATTCTGGGACAAGTTGTTACAACTGTCTAGTTTTGATGAGCTCTGATGTGTTGTATGTAAATTTGACAAACACATCTTTTTTTTGTATAAATGCTAGTATTTGATATTATATTTTGATCCGCTGTGAATGTGAGATTCTGTGTTTGGTTTCTGTTTCTCCTTTACCCTAACAATCTGGAATTTCCGACATTCAATTGCTCGGCATTTCTACAGTGAACGTATTGATGTCGAATTTTCGAGGTCGAAAATTTCGAGTCGTTATATTTTGGTATCAGAGCTAAGGTTAAGCGAGAACCTTGGCTTTGGTGGGTTTACTCATTAAGGGTAGGGTCAGTAGTACCTTAGAATGAGTTGAGCGTATATATATGAGAGCGTACTTGTTATTTTTTATATAAAGATTTTAAAATGATTTTAAAAATGATTTTTATATAAGCTTATATTTTGATATATGAAGCAATAATTTTTCTAATTATTATATATTAAGGAAATTGGTTGTTGGTTATTGAAATTGAATAGGATAATAAGAATATAAGTTGGAATTCTACTACTTAATTCTAATATAAGTTAGGAAGTCCCATTATTACCAGTCTTAGAGAGAGATGGCTAAGAGTGGAGAATGGAAGGCTAGACGTAGAGAGTGAAGAGCAGCTGCACGAAAGGATCGAGAAGAAGCAATTCAGGAGTATGAGAAACAGGTTAAGGAAAGGGCTAGACCATGGCCTTTTGATAATGTCACCTGCTACAGATGTTTCAATAAAGGTCATTACGCAGCCAAGTGCAGTAAAACAAAGGAGGAATTGAAGGGTACCTCCCAGCGGTTTCGCTCTGAGATCTTGTGCTTTAAGTGTCATAAGAAAGGACATTTCCTAAACCATTGCCCTTAAGTAAGAAAGGTGAAGTGTAAACCCGTGGAACCAGTCAATGAGTCAACTATTTGCTATCATTGTAAGATGTCGAGACACATCGTCAGGAATTGTCCCAAGAGGCGGAATAAGAGTAATATTATGGAACGTCCTGCAAGAGGTGCAAGGGTTATCCGAATGGATGGAAAGGTAGAAATCTTTTGTGGTAAATTTTTTAGGTGGGGACATCCTGTTGAAAAGTGCATGTTCGAGCTTTGCCCATTGGAATGGAGTCCCTAGATTCTTGTTTGAATACTAAGGCTCCATTCTTTTCCAAACCCCTAGGTAATGGAGAAGGCGTCTAGATTTATGACATCTGTAAGATTCTTATTTTGGATAAATGGATGTAATGTTTGAGCTACCAGTGTGTAGTCTATCTATGTATGGAATATTTTGTGGTAGTACAATCGAGTATAAAATTATATTTATTTATTTGAGAATAGAATTGGAATTAATTCAAAGGTGAAATTGTAATGAATTAATTGAAATTTGAAATTGAATTAAATTAATTAGGAATAAAATCAAAGTTAAATAAATTTAGAACGAACAACCTGAATTGGAAATTTCAAGATGAAATTGAGATTTAACTTAGGAAAGTTAAATGGTTGGTTTGAATGGGAGTTATGTGTGATCTCAAAACGGGTTTGAGTTCTGGAAATTGGTAATGGATGCTATTGATGGATGTTTTAGATAAATAGGATGTTTATTTAATTTGACATATCCTGCTATCATCCTGTTGTTATTATTAGTCTATAAAACTATGAAGTGGATTATTTTTGAATTAAGAAGTGGATTGAGATAAAATATATCCATTGTTGAAATGAAATGAAAACAAAACTTTTTTGAAATTATTTAAATAATTTTGATTTTTAGAAATAAAATTGGAATTATGAAATCACTTTGAACTTAAGATTTAAATGTAAAAATGAATGTGCAAGCTAAAATAGTTAAGAATTGGTTTCAAAGTTGAAGTTAAAATTAGGTAGTAAATGGGATTTTGAAAATTAAATTGTTTAAAAAGCTTTGAACTCCTACTTGAACCTTGAAAAGTTAAGTGAAGATAATTTAAAATGAATATTTGAAATTTGGATTAAAAATTAATTATTTAAAACTTAGGTTGTTAAATTAAAAGTAAAGGTTGATTTGATGTAAAGGATTAAATCAACATTTAAAAAAAATTAACTCGAATTTATATAATTCGAGATGGTTTAAAGTTGAGATTGGACTTGAAATTAGTTCAAATTGAATTTGATTTGAATTAATTGGAAGTGAGATTGAAGTTGAATAAGTTTGAATTCAAATGGAAATTGATTTGAATTCGGAAATTGGTTGGAAGTGGAAATTGGGAAGTTGAACCAGTTTGACTCTGAAACTATTTTCAAATAATTTGTTTTAAAGTAAACTGTTTTAAATCTATTTATTTTTCTATCTATTTACTCTACAACTTTTTTTTAAAACCCAAACTATCTTATACTTATTTTACAACTCTTTTGAAAACTAATTACTATTTTACAACTATTTTGCAACTATCTAACTATTCTACAACTATTTGACTATTCTACCACTATTTTATAATCAGTTAACTATTTACAACTATTTTACAACTAATAACTATTTTACAGCTACTTAACTATTTTAAACTTTTTCAAGCTATTTTCTAAATTCAAGTTGGTCAGAGTGCAAACTGTTTATAATAAAGTGATAACCCAAATGGAAATTGAAGCAATTGTGAATAAGTGAATAGAATCAAGTGAAGGTGAATAAAAAGGAGATTGATTTAGCTAATAATAAATGGAAATAAATACGTAGGATGTACGTACATTATTCTATTCGCATAATTATTTGTTCCATATTCGAGCACAGAATTTCGAGATAGTATATCGGTCGAAGTTAGAATTTTTCACTCGATTTTCAACAGCGAACCCTGGATATGGATTTTTGATTGATTCTGGAAATTCTCTATTATAGTTATGGATATGTAAGGAGAATGACGGTTTTTGATCAAAAAATCAAATCCGAGTCCGCACTAGGAAGTCGGATGGATGATACTAGTTTGGAAGTGAAATTGTATGACCGAGTGAGCGATCAAATTTGATATTACATACGGATGGTATATGTATATCGTACGTGCTTGAATGAAATAGATATTGAGAATTTTATAAAGAAGTGTAAAAATAATTTTTGTAAAAGAAAGGATCTTTGAAAAATATTTGAAGTTTAAAAAGGAATTTATATAAGTAAGATGTGATCCTAAAGTATTTTGTTCTAGTTAAAGGAATAAACTTATCTATATCTATATATATAAATGATTTTATGAGATGATTTTGGGAAAAGGTTTTTGAAACTCACTGATTTTGGAAGGCTGTTGATGTTTAGGAAAAATCAATTTTGGAAATTGGAAAGCCAAGTTTGGGAACTATCGATTTTGTGTAAAGGAGATTTATGTGTGATACATATAAAGAGTACGATTTGAGAGATACTATATGTGTATAGTATAAAATATTTTGAGTTTGGCTCTGGGGAAAAAGGCGCACTTATTTAAATGAACTTCTAGCAGGAGATCCCTGGGGTGGTTCTGCCTTAAGCCCTAAGGGGGTTCTAAATTTGGTCCTGGGAGGAAGTCCGGACTAACTGAAGTTCCTTAGGATTATGGTTGGGTAGCGGAAGTCGAGGGCGATGATGCCCACAGAGACATTTGGGTTATGCTCTGACGACAGTGTAACTCGATTTCACTGCGATCTACTGCGCACCATAGCTAAAGTCGAAGGGCAGCGATTGCCTACAGTCTACACTTGATTTCACTGGGAGAGCGACGTAACATCGGTAGATTGCGATCTATGAAGACATAGCAAAAGTCGTGTGGCAGTGAGTGCCTATATGCTGCATTAGGACTCGACTGATGTAGTCTGCGATTTGTGTGGTCTGTGTCGAGATGTTTCATTCGACAGCGAAATTCGAGGGTGCTGATGCCTACAGTTACGTGGGTTTTTACCGTGATGGCAACGTAAAACCTGGGTGCAGCTGCGATCTATGGGCGGGTTCCATGGTGTAATCGAGGGGCGTGGAGGCCTACAGTTTTCTATGGATTTGCCGGGATGACGACATAATCATAGGGTTAACTGCGACTATGGAGGGGGTGATGATCTCCAGAGCATTTTCATCAAAAATGTTTTCTATATTTTCAAAAATGTTTCTATATTTTCAAAAAGGCTTTCTAATAATTTCACTGGGTGTTGAAAATGGGTTTACCAAGTACTTATAGATTTTCAGTCCTACGCCTGATCAACATATGACAGAATTTCTATGAGAATAAGGATGGATTGTTGAGACATCGAGTTATAAAAAGTATTTTCATAAAATTATTTTGGTAATGTTATATAGATTTTAAAGTGGTTTAAATTTTTTTTTAATAAAAAGAGTTTATAGTTAAAAATGTTCAAAGAGTAATTTAACTAATAATAAGCTATTGTAATATAAATTCTGGCTTCGTTCCTTTTCGAGGACGAAAAGATTCGAAGGGGGGAGGAATGTGATAACCCGGATTTTTGGGCATATGATAATTGGATAATTAACTGATTTTTACTATTGAGATACTGATTTTTTATTTAGTTGAACAAATAAATTCTGATAATTAAAAATATCTGGACATATATAAATTGATTTAAACTATAATAAAGGATGAATTATAATCTCTGGAATGTTAAATCTTATAGTAAATATGTAAATAATATATATATATATATATATATCACCATTTAAATTCAAATATATGTATATATACACCCTTATCTACATACTTCTAATATAATGACCAATTAAATATTTGGCTAAGTTTAATTTAATAATCTTCTAATATAATCATTTAAATTTGCAAACTTATCTATTCAAAGTAAATATCTTAGAAATAATTTAGATTCAAAACTCTACATTTTAAACACTATATATATATATATTTGTGGTTATTAATTAAAATATCAATAACTTAAATTTAAAAATAAAATAAGAATAACTAAAAATGGTTTATAATATTAAGTAAACATGAAATAAAAATATAAAACATAAAAAGAAAATGTAAAATAAGTGCATATGGACAATTATAGGCTTGAAAGGCACATATTAATACAAGTGTCAAAATTGTTCTTTAAAATGGATTTAACAACTTACAAGTATCAATTTAGTTATTTTCTTCATAAAAAATGAAATGACTAAAAGAAGAAACAAAAGGCTATATATAGCTATTTTTTACACATACTCATTTCTTAACTTCACTTCTTCTTTTCCCTTTCATCTCTTTCAAACCAAAATATGAAAACCAGAAAAATATAATAAAAGAGGAAACCAAACAAACTACTTCAAGATTCAACTTAATCAAATAGATCAAGCATCCAGGTTCAAATTCAAGCTTAAACATGTAGATCCAGATCTAATACCAGTTTTCAAATCAGCTCTGTTTTCTATTCCAACGATCAAAGGTGAGTAAATACATTCAAAAAAATTACTGCTATTATACATATATTCACATGCTTGTGTTGGGGGTAAACTTTAATCTATGTTGGATGTGAATATACCTATTATATAGACGTGTGTGTGTGTGGGTATATATATATATATATAAAAGTATGATTATGTTGACATGATCAAAATCTTGCATTTCTTCCAAGGAAATCACTCTGTTCCCTGTTGCCGTGTTCAAAAGCAGTTAATAAATAACCTCAAAAATCAAAAACTCAACAACTGCTCAGTTTTAATCAATGATTCCAAAAACAAATTTGCTTATCTTTATGTGTAGTTTTTTTAAATTTTGTTTTGGTAAATATCGTGGAGCATAGGAAGAGAGGTACCTTTGTTACAGTAATTGACTCAAGGGTGGGCAGATTTCAAGAGGCTTAATTAAATGATTGGATTATCTATACTTAGTCGGATTGGGAAAACTTGAATTTTTGGCTTGGTTTGAAGGTTTTTATTTAAGTATGGAGGAAGAAATTGGTAGTTAAACGGAATTGGGTTTTAAATCAAATTCCGATGAGGCAAGAAATGTTGGGGGTTTGGGCTAGGAAAGGAGAAGGTTCAGAGGAGGAGGAACACAGGAAAAATGGTGGTTCACTCTATTAAGTAGAGTGGTGATGGCTCGTGGGGGAAATAGGGTTTAACATTAGAAATTTTGGGCTTCACTTCGGCATTAATAGCGACGAGGAGGAGTCAAAGGAAGGGTGCGGTCCAGGGGGAAAGCAAAGAGGAGGCCATGGAGATGGATTCGGCAGAGTAGGATGGTTGATGGTGGGTGGAATGGTGAGACGAGGTGTTGAGGGTGGTTCATTCATTCCTGGTTGTGTTTGTGAACTCGAGATTTTGACTTTTGGCCCTTGAGGAAGTTCTGGGTGGTTGGGAAGGACCAGGGGGACGATTGAGACTTGGTGGTGAAATCGGCGATGGTCGGCACGTCGTTGATGGTGTGTGTACGTGCACGTATACCTGCAAGCACGGTCGCGTCAGAAAGAAAAGGAAAGAACATGAGTTGGAACTGGAAGTAGAGTGGAGGAAGAGAAGTAAAAAAAAGGAGAGTGGGCCGAAGGAAATAGAATTGAGCTAGAGAAAAGTAAAGAAGAAAGTGAAAATAGAAGGATGGAATAAAGAAAAGTGGAAAGGGAAAAGATTTGGGCTAGTAAGAAATAAAGGAAATAAGAAGAAAAGAAAAGAAAAAAATAAATAAGGCAAGGAAAGGGGAAGGCTTGGGCTTGGGCCTGCATACTTTAAAAAAAATGAAATTATCATAGTTTAATAAGTAAAGCATAAAAAGAAAATTTAACAAGTTTTCTGAGTAAGTTTCTGACAAATTCTTTAAAGATAATATTTTGTCTAAATACTTGGTTAGTTAAAAGTAATATAGATAATTTGTTTTTAACTTAAATTAAGTATGCTTAGAATAATTTATTTGTATATCCTTTTCTAATGAATCCTTGAGTTTATTGTAATAAATTGAAAATGGAATTAAGTAGATGGCTAAGGAAGATAAAATGTTAAACTTAATAATTAATCAAAAGGCCTTAAGTGATTTCCGTATGTCAATACTAAATTAATTCCAAACATTTAAATTAAATGGAATTAAATAAGGTAATTAATTAAGATAAATAGTTTATCTTAAACTAATTAAGGTCTTAAGTAATAATTACTGAATGTAGTTAATAAAAGAATAATTATTGAATGTAATTAATTAAAAGAATAATTACTTAATGTAATTAATTAAAGGGTAATTAAATTAATGGAAGTAATTGAAGGATCATTAATTAATGTAATTAATTATAGTATAATTAATTAATATTAATAATTAAAGGTTGATTAGTTAATTTCTTTAATTAATTTAAGTGATGATAAATGGTTTGTAATTAATTAATGTTAAATAAGCAGGATTTAATGGTAATTAATTTAATTTATTTGGTATGTTTGGGTTGAACTGTGATATGATATGTGAAAACAGGATTTAAATTAAATTAATGTTAAATAAGCAGCATTTAAAGGTAATTAATTTAATCAATTTAATTTAACTGCGTTTTTTAGCTTGGTTACTCATTTTTGTTGGTCATATAGCATTAATAGTACTTTAATCATATTTATAAATAGACCAAAAACATGCCCAGCTAGATAAAATATAATTACTCGTATTACAGAAATCAAGAAATATACCTAGTCAAGGGGATCCATACCTGGTGTTTTTCTTGTTTGAATAGATTCGAGAAAGCGTTGGCTTCTATGCTGCGGAGCAGAGTAGTACTGAAGACGCGCGGTGGATGCGGAAGCACTTAGAATTTTTTTGAGTAGGAACAAGTTTTTAATTTAGAGGAAGAATAGAAGATGAACAGAAGGTGTTTAAGCTGCCATTGATTGCAGAGAGCTTATAGATTTTATTATGCTAACTTTCGATGATTGCAAATGAGTTACATAACTGCCTTATATAGGCTATTAGCGGTAGATCCGGTCATTTAATTACTTACACCTAATAACTTTTACAGGACACCCAATTTATATAAAAGTACAAAGCCGGTAGAAAAATATAAAGCTGGCCCGACAGGTGTTAAAGCTTTTTTAGTGCAGGAATCTTCTTTTGGTGGTATGCATGTGCTGGACTTTATGTAGAGACTTCTAATGCTTTATGCGGCTCTATGAGTAGACGGTATTGATAAGTCATCAGAATCGTCATCCATGATGTCACTTATATATTCCATAGCTTCTAGATCACTGTCTTTCGCAAACCTAATTACATCTCTGTGTGGATCAAAGCTGTCAATATGATAGAATGGTAGTAAGTATTTGAACCCTGTAGAGTCCCACATCTGTTTTGTAGTTCTTTCTGCATAGAAATAAAGTTCACGCCAATGGGGTGGTGGTGACAATAATTCTTCTCTTTAGTGAAACTTCCATGGTCTATGGCTTTGAAACCAAATTGGCTTTCGCTCATATATCTGTGCTCCTTGAGGAATTGTATAGGGCTGTGAATTTTTGTTAACAAAAATAGAAATCCTGTGTTTAGCTGGTCGTTCAGTGTTTTTGTTGTCGAACAAGAACTTTGGGCAGGTGGAATTTATACATAATGTGACTAGATTGCCGAATGAGAGCATACTATGGAGAATTAGGCTTAACTTCCATCCAAACTTGTCTAAGTACTCTGTGTTACAATCTATATTTAGTTTAAGTCTTGAGGGCATACTGTAGTCAAATAACGTGATCACGATGTCAAAGTCTATTGGAGTTAAGTCGAAATATATTCGTGCTCTAAGCATATTGGATCTACAATCTTGCACAACTTTGCATCCTCCTGGTGAATTCTCTGCCCATTCCTTTAGTTCCTCCTGCAAATTCTGCATTTTCTCTTCCTATCTTTATGCTACTAATTCATTAATCTTGATCTTTAAATCAGGACATTTGTCGTATAATGGTTTTAGTGCCTTTCTAGGTTTAAGTTTAAGCATAGCTTGGAGCTGGTCATAGGATAGAGTTGTACTAGGAATGCTTGTTTCTTGCTTTAGTTGTTTTACTTCTTTAGCTAAGGCAAAGATTCTGGTTTCATAATGCTGATCTGTTTGTTGTATATAGGCTAATTCTCTTTTACAGTCCTCCAATTCTTTAATTTTGCCTTGGAGTAGAAACGACTGCTGCTAACTCTGATTTAAATGGGCTTGCAGGGCATAAATCTGCGCTGCCTGGTCATTCATTATATGCTCTAGAGATTTTGGAATTAACGTTGTAATTTGAGAATATGATTGCTGACATTGTGGGTCGATGTAGAAGTTGAGACCTAGTTGTTGTCTGGCAGCTTCTACGGCTTCGTTCAAAGAGTAGAATCCTCTAAATCTTGGGTTAGGATAATTTTGAACTGAATTCTGGACCTGACTAAAATGTTTAAAAATTCCAACATATAGTCCTTCAAAGACTACATAACAGGAAAAGTTTTTTGATAATGGTTTTTGTTGTATTTTCGAAAAATAGTTTGCAAAACAGTTTGCCAAAATCATTTTGTTTTACAGCTGTACCTACTGTTTTTAAATTCCATAAATGATATAACATGCATTGTTGCGATCTGTCTGTAATTCTGACCATAGGCCTAAATTTTCTTGGGTCATTATCGTGAAAAATAACTATGTTATACTGACCAAAGGTCATTGTGGGAATCTTGAAAGTATTTGCTGGTGCTATATTTTTCTTTGCGCTACTTGGCATTGTAGGAGTTTTAACCTCCTTTTTTGTCTTTCGAACATCTGGAGAGGTGTTAGCCTCTTTAATCTCAGTTTTTACTTCTGCATTCATCATTGCTACCTGGAAATAATGCAAAAAGCATTTAGCTAATTGCCTGGAAAGTAAATCTGCTAAATGGTTGTCTTTGCCTTTTATATGCTCAAAAACGTTATAACCACATCCTTGGATTAAATTTTGCAAATTTAACCATCTGGATTTATTTATCTTTTTGGAGTTTTCATTATTGATGAATTTAACAATGGCCTCGCAATCTGTTCTGACAGGAAATTCTTTGGTTAAATGTATCTTAAATTTATCTAATGCATTAATAACGGCTTGTATTTCAAAGTCTATACTAGTCCAGTTTTGCCCAGATTTACTAAATGTACCACTAGCATATGACACTATTTTTTCTTGTGATTTATCTGAAAATTTGTTTGGTTTACAAATAAGATGGATCCCCATCCTTCTTTGCATCTGTCACATTCGTTTATAATATAGTCTATGATTAATGGGAGTTCTAATGGTTTAATTTGTTTGACCTCTTCTTTGATTGTTTTTATTAACTTAATGTCTTCATTGTTAAATCGTCTTTCTCCATTTTTAGATATTTTACCATATAATGGTCCTACTAGCTTGGCAAGATTTGGGATAAATTTTATGGCATAATTTATGAGTCCTAGAAATGCCTGAATCTTTTTTACACTATCTTGTTTATCTAGAAACTCTAATTTTTTTTGGGAAATATGTGGTTGTAATTCTATTTTACCATTTCCAATTTCTAGTCCTAAAAAAGAAATATTTCTTTTAAATAATTCATTTTCTTTTTGAGATTACTATTTTATTTTTTAATATTTCATCAAAGATTGTTTTTGAATGGGATTCATGTTCTTGGATTGTCTTATTGGCTACTAAGATGTCGTCAATATAAACTAAACAAAAGTCATATTTTTTAAATATACTATCCATAAATCTTTGGAAGACTGCTGAGGCTGCTTTTAATCCGAAGCTCAGAACATCCCATTCGAAATGTCCTTCTGAACATGTAAATACAGTCCATGGTTTGAAGGTTTCCTCTAACAGTCGCTGGTTATATCCTGATTTTAAATCAAATTTGCTAAAGATCTTCTTATTTTGAATTAGATTTATTAATGTGTCTTTATTTGGAATATTGTAGCCATCATCTTCTGTACTATCATTAAGTCGTTTATAATTATATATCATTCGTGGTTTTCCTCTACTAACTTCAGCATGATTTCTAACAATAAAAGCAGCTGATCTGTGGGGACTTTCTGATTTTCAGATTAAATTTTGTTTCAACATTTCTTGTATTTGGAGTTTGAATTCTGCAACGTCTGCAGGTGAATGTTCTATATTTGCTGTTCTTATTGTTATGTCTGGGTTTTTTATTTTTATTTTCGCTATGTATGTACTTTGCTTTTGGTAATATCATCACCTATAAGGTCCATTTTTTCTAATTTTCGAATTAAGGGGTAATTAATTGAGTCAAAAATGTCTGGTCCTTTTTCTAATGCTTTTGCTTTATATTGTGCTAAAAGACTAAACTCTTCTAGTTTTTGTCATCTGACAGGAATTTTTGGTGTTTAGGTTGTTTGAAAAATCTAACTTAGGGGTACCACCACGATTGTGCAGCAACTCTGATTTTGTTTGGTAAAAATTGGTAGGTAAGGTGTATGTATTTTTATTAAAGGTAATGCTGTTCCTACTAATGGAAATATTGCCATTAAGATTTAATATGAAATTTAGACCTAATAAAAATTCGAAACTATTAATTTCAGGTGGTGTAATATTTGTTTGTCCTAAATCATATTTGCTACTGTAATTACCAGAAAAGTCTTTAAATTGGATTTGTGTATGATCAGGTAATTTATATTTTAATTGCATAATACGTTGTTCAGCTGTTTTAGAGAATAACTTATATGTTAAAGGTATTTGAAATTCTTTAGGAATTAGTTTATGTGCTATTAGGCTCTTTGTACTACCGGTGTCAATTATAGCTGTTGTGGTTATAAAATTTTTGTTATCAAACCATAGTTTACATTCTAGGGTTAATAAGGTTGTAGAGAATTCTTTTACTTGAATTATTTCTATTGTTTGTTGGAAGTTTTCTTCATTTACCTCAGTATTACTTCTTTTCCTGTATCTTTTCTTTCTTGTTTTAAGGTAGCTAATTCTCGTTTTATTTCGTTTAATTCGTACTGGAGTAATCTTATTTGAACTTCATGCTTGTCTACTCTTTCTTGTAAGAAACTGTTTTTTGGTGGTTCTATTTCCTTTTTGGTTAATTCTATGTTAAATATTTGTTTGGCGCATAAAAAACATATTACTTTATAACATTCATTACATTGAAATCACTTATTTATTGATGGGTATATATTGCAGTTATAGTAGGGTATGTGATCACTTCCTTTACTTTGCATCCATTCATGTGAATAGTTTTCTTGATTCATTAGGGTATAAGTTATAGGATTAGGATGGGCATTATCGTCTTCAGAAACTATACTGTAAATAGATTCGTTGTCAGAATTATCGTTTACACTCTGTAAATCATATTCTCCTAATTCGTCTCCTAGATTGGCTCTATACTGATTATTTGCATGATTTGGACATTTATTAGCTAAATGATTTGGATCGCCATATATATAACAAGTACATTTTTTATTATATGGTCTTTGTTTCTTAACATATTTACTGTGTTTACGCTTGTCATATTTTATTGATTTTCTTAAAAACTTTTTTCTCTTTTTGTATCCATAGGCTTGAGGTGTATATATTGCTGTTTTACAAGATGCCCATGCTTGCCTTTTAATTTGTTCTTGCATAGTGGCTTCTTTACCTAATTCTTCTAATTTTCGAAAAACAAAAGTAATTCTGATTCCTATACCTAACCTGTGTTCTGTTCCATGATTATCTTTCCATTCTTCATGTATATTTCGTCCTAAATCTCCTGGTACTTTTGTAAAATATATATGACATAATTCGTCATCAAAAGCTTTACTTGTTTGTGCTATCATTGTTGCAAAATCTTGGCTAAATTCTTTAATGTATTTAAAATCACTAATGCTTAATTGTGCTAGATTTCTTATAGCTGTATCTTGTAATGTTGTATTTCCTTTAGCTGGATCCATACCAATTATTATCGTTCGGATCATTGATGTAAAATTATATGGATTGTCTCCTAACGATTTTTGTCTAACTATTTCTTTTGGATTTACTGCTTTAAAATTCTGATATATTCCTAATGCCATTGGGCCTAAAGTGGTTTCTAGTACCGCAAACATATCCATATCTCCTCGTTTATTAACTTCCCAGTAGCGTATGACATTTTGTTCCCAGATTAATATTTCAACTGGCCATAATTGAGGACTTTGATTTTCTAATAGTAACATATTAGAACTATAAATTTTTGTATATGATTTCCTACTTCCTTTTCCTATTTTGGCATTTCCTTCTGTATAACTAATACTAGGAGGATTCCATGGTTCTCTTTCAAATGTTTTTTCATCATATCCCACTCCTGGTCTTGTAAATTCGCTTCTTGGTCGTTTACTTGATGAGGCTTCTGTAATCATTGAGTCTTGATAATTTGTTCCACTTTTTTGAGTGTATATGTCACTTAAAGGAATTTTCCCTGTACTTATATCATCTACTAATGCTAAGTTATAATATTCACTTAATGTGTTGAATGCTGTTTGATAATTCATTTGGAGATTCATCATACATTGTATTATCATATTATCAATTTCTTCTCTTACATTTTCAACTGTTAACTTTTTATTCATTATCTACTAAGGATGTTTTGGTTTCAGTTTTATATCCTGTTTCTAAATTTTCAGTTTCTTTAATAAAGTCGTCTTCGATTTGGGTTTCATCTATTTGTTGTATTATTTCTTCGTATATTGGTAAGTATCCAATTACGTCTTCTAGTTCATCGTATTCTAGTTCTATGTCACTATCATATTCATCATAAATTGGTCCTTCTTCCCAATTTAAGTTATTATATTCTGTCTCTTCATCACTATGTTGTTCTATTTCAGATTGTTTTTTTATACTTATTAAATCTAATACTTGGTTCGTTATATTGATTTGTATATATGATATGTGATTCTGGAACTAATAATGTTTTATCATTGGAGACAAAATCTTTTAAGGACCATTCGAATCCTACTAAGTCTTCTGGATTAATTCTTCTAGGTTCTATCATTTGAATGCCTTTACTTGCTATGTTTTGTACTATTCCTGTTAAATTTAGCTTAAACTTCATACCTGATCTATTTGATGCTTTTCCTAATAATCCTATACTGATAATAAAATTCTTTCCAAAATATCCTTCAAATCCTTTTGCTTGAAATCCCATTTTTAGATTTCCTAAATTATCTATACTTTTAATAATGTCTGGTACATAATATATAAGAGCATAATTATTGCTTAAATCTACTTCCATTCCTGATATTAATGCCTTTTCTATATCGGAAGTCCACGATTTATCTAGGATTAAGGTTAAGGTTAACAACTTGGTTCCTAAGCCTTTTCTAGTTAATGCTTTTATTCCTATTACAATTATACTTAAATGGAAAAATCTTTTCCCTGTATTCTTTAACTTTTCTATTGTTTCTGGGGAAATTATATTGATCATTTCACTGTTATCTACTATTCTAAGTTCTTCTTCACGAGTGCTTCGTATTAATGTAGTGCTTAGGTTCATCATTCCTGTTTGATATAAAACCTTTGGATTTAGTACATCTAGTTGATGGTTATTATTTATTTCTAAATTTTTATCCACATCTATCACTTC